>CP092870.1:63611401-63881037 GCA_030710605.1 Cordylochernes scorpioides | reverse complement strand
TCTTTGTTGGGTGATGGGTTCTTGGCCTTCCTCTCAGTTGAAGGTTGAGGCTGTTGGTGGTGGTGGGGTTCACAGAATCATCTATTGTCTGGTCATCTCCAGGCTGCCTTCATCATTGAGGGGCTCTTGGCATCGGGGTGTAGCAGGTCACATGGGGTGTGTAGATCGTAGGAAGGGCAGGGAGGTCTATAGGCCTTTTTTAAAACAATTCTTCCAGCCGCACTTTCCAGCTTCCACACCAGGCTTGGTGTAGTCCCTTACACACACTTCCTGGTCAGTAGTGAGCTCCTGTAGCAGGCCATCTCCTTGAAGATGTCCATGGGTTTCTGGACTTGGGGTAGGGTTGCCTTGTAGTCTAGGTTGCATGCTACAGCAGTCAGTTGGCTGTCAGAATTGGTCCTCGGTTACTGGAGACTCATGCCTCCCCTGCCACAACACTCTCACATACATTAGCTCTTCATTTTAAATTATTATTAACATTGTTCCCCCTACAGCAGACATCCTTTCATTCCATTTAAATTTATTTAGGCCACCAGCTAGCTATATAAAACAAATTACGTTATATTTGTCTTCCACATCCTCAACAGCACCAACACATTCATTCAAGAAAAATTGAACCTTCCCATAAGTAAAATAGCCTGGTAACATCTAATCAGTTGAATGTCAACTGCATAGATAAAAAGTCAAAAGACAAATCTGGACAGTTGTTAACTTTGGAACGCTCCAGGATTTCTGGTTAGGCACATAATGAATGATGATGAAAAAAATCCATTTTCATATTCAATTTTAAATATTAAAATACAAATTTATATGTGGAGAGAGGGGGGGGGGCAAAGTAATAGTGTAATTTATACAAAAATGAACATTTAAACATCATTATTTAATAAATATCAATTAATTGTGACCGATAATCATAAATTATTATAAAACGTTTAGGTTTTAGCGTTTAGCGTATCAACGATTTACATTTATTTTATTATGAATTTAGCTTTTACTTTTATTCCTTTCATTTGCGGACTCCATGGTCAATGTCCATGTGTGTGTGTCTTAATATGTCTTAATAAAGGCTTGTGTGTTAATTATTATATTCAACTTTTATATTGGGTAAATTGTTAATAGTAATTATACAAATTTGTAAAAAAGTTAACCATAATTATATTTTCATTATATTTTTATTGAATCTTGCTTTTCACAAATAAAATATACCTTTGTTAATTAATACTATTTTTATAACACACACACACACACACACACATTTAAAATTTTTTTCTTAAATATATATTTTTTCTAATTCTTAATTTTAGGTTTATGTGAAAAGTATTATTTTGCTAAATAGATAACTCTGTTGTTTGTTTGTTGCGAACTTTTGTTTATTTTGTTTCAAAGTTTTCTTTTGAACAAATACCTTACGAAAATTATAGGAACCTTGGTTATAAATATCTCTTCTTTACATAAATTGAGTGTTTATATTGAAACTAAAGTAATAAAATGGCCTTAAATACATCGTCTAAACATGCTCTTAAGTTTAACGTAATTAAAAAATGTCCAATAACCAAAGCACGTGTGTCACAACTAATTCTTCCACATGCAGAAATCCAAACGCCAATATTTATGCCAGTTGGAACAAAAGGAACTTTAAAAGGAATACTTCCAGAACAAATTGAAAATTTGAACTGCCGATTGATCCTTGGCAATACATACCATTTAGGAATGCAGCCGGTAAGCCTATGAATAAGTGTAATTTAGAAAGGATTAAATATATTTATTCTATATTTTTACAATTTCATCAACACAAATCACTTAATATAAACGAAAAATCCATTGAGGGCCCAGTTCATCAGGGATAATATTATTCTAAACAATTTCATGATGTTACCTAATTCTATATACAGTTACGAGCGTCATTCCACATCTCCTAATCAATCAGTTATCAGTTTTCATCTCTGTCACCGTTTGCTTTTTTTTGGAATGGCGCCCTCCTATTGGTTGGCTACGGTCACGCCACCTTTGCCCCCCCCCACTCGCTATTTCTTCTTTGTAACTATTGTGTTGGATCGGGTCGCTCCCTAAATAAATGCATATATTAGATAATAACCAAATGGAATCCTCTCTTTCTTTTTCCCAGTAAGAGACGCCTACGGAAGCCAACAGTACATAGACAGATAAAGCACATAGGCTATAGTTATTAACTAACATATGCATTTATATAAGGCGCCAATTTATAATTGTAACAAATAGTATTTGAATCAAAACATTCAATCGGGTAAAACACGGGCGTTGCCTGGGTCATTCGGCTAGTTATTGCATATCACCATTACTACAACAGTGTAACAAGCTCGGAACAACCATAAGTCAGTTGAAACATCAATCTGATAAGAAATTCAAACTATTTTTTAGCATAGAATATATTTACATATTAAATAATAAAAAGACATATATTGGATTGAATAAAATATTTATTTGCCAATATTTCAGTTGGCTGAATGCCAACCTTTATCAAGGCATTACATTTTTGTATATTTACATATATTAAATGGAACCATTAAAGCATTAATATTGTTTGTGGAAGAACATTGCTCAATGCATATATATATATGTAATTCTACTGTCCTAAAAGCTTATGTCCATAGTTTACTTAAATACCATTTCTAAAATTCCACCCTTCAGTGTAACATATATAAACAGAATGATCCAATACAGTATTAGAGCTCTAAAGAAGCAGTCTGGTAGATTAAATTGGTGAAACTGCTGGTAATTCTACTGTCCTAAAAGCTTATGTCCATAGTTTACTTAAATACCATTTCTAAGATTTCACCCTTCAGTGTAACACATATAAACAGAATGATCCAATACAGTATTAAAGCTCTAAGAAGTGGTCTGGTAGATTAAATTGGTGAAACCGCTGGCAGGGTTCACCACTGATCAACCAAGCCCTCCCTAATTTTTTCATTGCAGTAAGGACAGTAGAAAAGTTTGTTTTATGTTTAAAAAGAAAAATTCATGTTTTAATGATTTCTTTTATTACCTTTTTATCTAATCTATAATCTAAATTGTACCTTATCATTGAATACCTGTTATAATCACAAGGTAATAAGACACCAAATCTAAAGTAGGCAAAAGTACTCAATGAGAAAAAAATTTCACAGCATGTTTTAAATATTTTTTCTCAGTAAGTACTTTTGTCTGAAGATGGTAACAACACTGTTACTGAAACATCACACTATTTATTTATTTGGATTTGGTGTCTTATTACCTTGTGTTTATAATCTATAATCCACAAATTGTACCTTATCATTCAGAACTTTTGTCTGAAGATGGTAACAACGCTGTTACTTAAACATCACAGACTATTTATTTATTTGGATTTTTTTGGTGTCTTATTACCTTGTGTTTATAATCTATAATCCACAAATTGTACCTTATCATTCAGAACTTTTGTCTGAAGATGGTAACAACGCTGTTACTTAAACATCACAGACTATTTATTTATTTGGATTTTTTTGGTGTCTTATTACCTTGTGTTTATAATCTACTAGACGTATGACCCGGCTTCGCCCGAGAATTCCCCCGATTGCAATTTCCTTCATACTGAAAGTACATCAATAATAAATATTAGAAGTGCCATAGAATAGCAATACAGAAGTAACATAAACTACAGGGAAAAAGTGTGTGTGATGGCAAAAATTGTATTATATTAGTGTTTAGGTATTTGATTTAATTAATATAGTTGATATAATAATATATATTTATATTATATATATATATATATATGGTAATTTAAACCAACAACCCCATACTGTCTATATAACTTGTAATAAGATTGTCATGTTGTATATAGAAACACATCTATAAATAATTATGCGCATGATTAATCTGTGTCATTACATCGCCCTATGTAATGTAATTTGTACAAAGTGGATAAATAAATAAAATCTGTAATAGATTTAAGAGTTGAGCTAAAGCAGAGATCGAGCATAGTATTGCCAAAACAACAAAGTCTAAAGATGTAAGTCATAAATCAGGTCGATTTACAATTCCCACAAACAAGGCCACCCACACTGTCACATGTGGTGGAATGCAGAGACCCCTCTCACACCTGGACAGGTAAAGGCGCCCTTTCTCAAACGCCCCTGTCACATAAGGTCGCCCCGTCTTTAACCTATAAATCATCACCTTACAGTCTCTTGACAGTTCAGTTTAGTTTAGTTCACCCTTAGTGCAAGCCGCGTCGGTCGTATGTTATGTCGATCTCATCCAACATGTAATTAGGAAGAACTCGTCTATCTCCATCTTGCGCTTCTAGCTCAGCTTTTATCTGTTACGGAACTTTCTTAGTGCAACTGTGTCTTCGTTTTTTGTGTGAATATCCCCAGCTTTCCACTCTGCCTCGACCACGACTGCCTGTATTTTGTGAGAACTTTTAAAGGTCTTCCAAGGTGCAGAGAGGTACTGGAAAACTCTACATCCTGACTGTTCCTCTCGGTCAACACAGTACAACAAGAGCTACCAGGACTTCAATATTATTTCAGTAGTCGACAGGATTTCTACAAGTCGACAACACCAAACTTCAACATTTTATTTCATATATATATATTTTTTTTTGCTTATCCCTAGTACACGTGGTACAGGCCATGATAATCATGATGGGTAGTTAGCGACTGCTTTTTACTGTAAGCGCACCATATGTCTACACATGTGAAAGCAGTTCGACTTTACACTTACAAATGAGCCAGAGCCCCGTTTGGTTACTTGCACTCGCTGGTGGGGTTGGACTTTTACAAGAATCGGGGGGCCATTGGAGCATTTTTTTTTAAAACAGAAAAAAGTGTCCAATGCGGGGGTCGAACCCGGGTCGTAGTGGTCGTAAACCAAACGGTTTAACCAGCCTTCCACCGACCCCCCCCCATATTATATATAATATAAATGAGTTTTAAAATTTGTAAAAAAAAAATGCATCGGCCGGGAATCGAACCCGGGCCGCTCGCGTGGCAGGCGAGCATTCTACCACTGAACCACCGATGCTTATAAAAAATGGCCATATTTGGGTATTCATTCCATTCCGGATTACTCCGCGTAAAAAAAAAGTTCTTCAAATGAAAAAAAAAAAATAATAGCCAAAAATACTAATCAAAATATAGCCGAAAATTTTCCTCAGGTTTATAAAAAGCGACATGCAAAATTTGGTACCAATTGGTTCAGTAGTTTTTGAGTTTATCGCGAAACAGACAGACATTGACTTTTATATATATAATCTATAATCCACAAATTGTACCTTATCATTCAGTACTTTTGTCTGAAGATGGTAACAACTCTGTTACTGAAACATCACACACTATTTATTTATTTGGATTTGGTGTCTAATTACCTTTTGTTTATAATCTATAATCCAAATTGTACCTTATCATTCAGTACTTTTGTCTGAAGATGGTAACAATGCTGTTACTGAAACATCACACACTATTTATTTATTTGGAGATTTGGTGTCTTATTACCTTGTGTTTATAATCTACTAGCCGAATGACCCGGGCAACGCCCGGGGTTTTACCCGATTAAATGCTTTTATTCAAATACTATTCGTTACAATTATAAATTGGCGCCGTGGATGTCATTCTTATATAATATATAAATGAGTTTTAAAAATTGTAAAAAAAAAAAAAATGCATCGGCCGGGAATCGAACCCGGGGCGCCCGCCACTATAATATATAAATGAGTTTTAAAAATTGTAAAAAAAAAAAAAAAATGCATCGGCCGGGAATCGAACCCGGGGCGCCCGCGTGGCAGGCGAGCATTCTACCACTGAACCAAAAGCAAACGGTGACAGAAGTGTCTTCCGCATTGGCGGCGCCATCGTAGCGAACCAATAAGAGAGCGCCATTCCAAAAAAAAAGCAAACCGTGACAGAGATGAGGAATGACGCTCGTAACTGTATATAGAATATAATCCAAATTGTGCCTTATTATTCAGTACTTTTGTGTGAAGATGGTAACAACACTGTTACTGAAACATCACACACTATTTATTTATTTGGATTTGGAGTCTTATTACCTTGTGTTTGTGCCTATTCAATAAAAACCTGATGTAATCTATAACCAACATTGTCACCAGGGAGTGGAGATATTGAAGAAAGCCGGGGGACTCCACAAGTTTATGAGCTGGAACAACGCTCTGCTTACTGTAAGTTATCCTATGTCTTATTTATCATCACTTTTGCAGTTAAACCTGTCTATAGCGCCCCCTCTTGGGACTCACCAAAATAGGGTGATATAGAGAGGGGGTGCTATAGACAGGTCACTTTTAATGTAAATCACATCGTACTATGTGTTTAAAATCGGCCGCTATAGAGAGGAAGGCGCTATTTAGAGGGGGCGCTATAGACAGGTCACTTTTAATGTAAATCGCATCGAACTACATATTTAAAATCCGGCGCTATAGAGAGGATGCTAGAGGGGGCGCTATAGACAGGTTTAACTGTAGATAGAGTAGAACCTACCTTTAGCGGACACCTCTCTACAAAGGACAGTTTTCATTTGCAAAATTACCATTTTTACTATTTAGCAACTCAATGGTAAGAGGACACCTCTCCCTAAAGGACACTTTGGCTCTGTAACTAGGTGTTGTCCTTTACAGAGAGGTAGTTCTACTGTATTTAGCAACTCTCCAGTAAGAGGACACCTCTCCCTAAAGGACACTTTGGCTCTGTAACTAGGTGTTGTCCTATACAGAGATATAGTTCTACTGTATTTAGCAACTCTCCAGTAAGAGGACACCTCTCTTCAAAGGAAACTTTGGCTCTGTAACTAGGTGTTGTCCTTTACAGAGAGGTAGTTCTACTGTATTTATTAACTCTCCAGTAAGAGAACACCTTGCCCTAAAGGATACTTTGGCTCTGTAACTAGCTGTTGTCCCTCACAGAGAGGTAGTTCTACTGTATTTAGCAACTCTCCAGTAAGAGGACATCTCTCCCTAAAGGACACTTTGACTCTGTAACTAGGTGTTGTCCTTTACAGAGAGGTAGTTTTACTGTATTTAGCAACTCTCCAGTAAGAGGACACCTCTCCCTAAAGGACACTTTGGCTCTGTAACTAGGTGTTGTCCTTTACAGAGAGGTAGTTCTACTGTATTTAGCACCTCTCCAGTAAGAGGACACCTCTCCCTAAAGAACACTTTGGCTCTGTAACTAGGTGTTGTCCTACAGAGAGGTAGTTCCACTGTATTTGGCAACTTTACAGTAAGAGGACACCTCTCCCTAAAGAACACTTTGGCTCTGTAACTAGGTGTTGTCCTTTACAGAGAGGTAGTTCTACTGTATTTGGCAACTCTACAGTAAGAGGACACCTCTCCCTAAAGGACACTTTGGCTCTGTAACTAGGTGTTGTCCTTTACAGAGAGGTAGTTCTACTGTATTTGGCAACTCTACAGTAAGAGGACACCTCTCCCTAAAGGACACTTTGGCTCTGTAACTAGGTGTTGTCCTTTACAGAGAGGTAGTTCTACTGTATTTAGTAACTCTCCAGTAAGAGGACACCTCTCCCTAAAGGAAACTCTGTAACTAGGTGTTGTCCTTTACAGAGAGGTAGTTCTACTGTATTTAGTAACTCTCCAGTAAGAGGACACCTCTCCCTAAAGGAAACTCTGTAACTAGGTGTTGTCCTTTACAGAGAGGTAGTTCTACTGTATTTAGTTACTCTCCAGTAAGAGGATACCTCTCCCTAAAGGACACTCTGTAACTAGGTGTTGTCCTTTACAGAGAGGTAGTTCTACTGTATTTAGTAACTCTCCAGTAAGAGGATACCTCTCCCTAAAGGACACTCTGTAACTAGGTGTTGTCCTTTACAGAGAGGTAGTTCTACTGTATTTAGCAACTCTCCAGTAAGAGGACATCTCTCCCTAAAGGACACACTGTAACTAGGTGTTGTCAGAGAGGTAGTTCTATACTATAACAGAGCAAAACATGGTTTGACCGTATGTGTGTTGATGTTGCCAGGACAGCGGAGGTTTCCAGATGGTCTCCCTCCTCAAGTTATCCGAGCTCACAGAGCAGGGAGTCAAGTTCCGCTCCCCATACAACGAGGAGGAAGAAATCCTGCTGAGTCCGGAGAAGTCCATGGAGATCCAGAATGCCATCGGGGCAGATATCATGATGCAACTGGACGATGTGGTGTCCAGTACCGTGACTGGACCTCGGGTAGAGGAAGCCATGCATAGGTATGACAGTACTTATTTATATGGTTTTGGAGGTTGTTCCACTGTATTGGTGAGGAAACTGTCCTTTGTAGAGAGTTGTCTTCTAGTGGGAGTGTCCTTTCATGGAGGTAGTTCTACTGTATTTAGTGATGAAAACTGTCCTTTGTAGAGAGATGTCTTCTAGCGGGAGTGTCCTCTCATGGAGGTAGTTCTACTGTATTTAGTGATGAAAACTGTCCTTTGTAGAGAGGTGTCTTCTAGTGGGAGTGTCCTCTCATGGAGGTAGTTCTACTGTATTTAGTGATGAAAACTGTCCTTTGTAGAGAGGTGTCCTCTAGCAGGAGTGTCCTCTCATGGAGGTAGTTCTACTGTATTTAGTGATGAAAACTGTCCTTTGTAGAGAGATGTCTTCTAGCGGGAGTGTCCTCTCATGGAGGTAGTTCTACTGTATTTAGTGATGAAAACTGTCCTTTGTAGAGAGGTGTCCTCTCATGGAGGTAGTTCTACTGTATCGGTGATGGAAACTGTTCTTTGTATAGAGGTGTCCTCTCATGGAGGTTGTTTCTGTATTGGTGATGGATACTGTCCTTTGGAGAGAGGTATCCTCTAGCGGGAGTGTCCTCTCATGGAGGTTGTTCTACTGTATTGGTTAGGAAACTGTCCTTTTTAGAGAGAGGTAATCTAGCGGGAGTGTCCTCTCATGGAGGTTGTTCTACTGTATTGGTGATGGAAACTGTCCTTTGTAGAGAGGTGTACTCTAGCGGAAGTGTCCTCTCATGGAGGTTGTTCTACTGTATTGGTGATGGAAACTGTCCTTTGTAGAGGGGTGTACTCTAGCGGAAGTGTCCTCTCATGGAGGTTGTTCTACTGTATTGGTGATGGAAACTGTCCTTTGTAGAGAGGTGTCCTCTAGTAAGAGTGTCCTCTCATGGAGGTTGTTCTACTGTATTGGTGATGGAAACTGTCCTTTGTAGAGAGGTGTACTCTAGCGGAAGTGTCCTCTCATGGAGGTTGTTCTACTGTATTGGTGATGGAAACTGTACTTTATAGAGAGGTTTCCTCTAGCGGGAGTGTTCTCTTATGGAGGTTGTTCACTGTATTGGTGATGGAAACTGTCCTTTGTAGAGAAGTGTCCTTTAGCAGGAGTTTCCTCTTATTGAGGTTGTTCACTGTATTGGTGATGGAAACTGTCCTTTGTAGAGAGGTGTCCTCTAGCGGGAGTATCCTCTCATGGAGGTAGTTCTACTGTATTGGTGATGGAAACTGTCCTTTGTAGAGAAGTGTCCTCTAGTGAGAGTGTCCTCTCATGGAGGTTGTTCTACTGTATTGGTGATGGAAACTGTCCTTTGTAGAGAGGTGTCCTTTAGCAGGAGTTTCCTCTTATTGAGGTTGTTCACTGTATTGGTGATGGAAACTGTCCTTTGTAGAGAGGTGTCCTCTAGCGGGAGTGTCCTCTCATGGAGGTTGTTCTACTGTATTGGTGATGGAAACTGTTCTTTGTAGAGAAGTGTCCTCTAGTGAGAGTGTCCTCTCATGGAGGTAGTTCTACTGTATTGGTGATGGAAACTGTCCTTTGTAGAGAAGTGTCCTCTAGAGGGAGTGTCCTCTCATGAAGGTAGTTCTACTGTATTGGTGATGGAAACTGTCCTTTGTAGAGAGGTGTCCTTTAGCAGGAGTTTCCTCTTATTGAGGTTGTTCACTGTATTGGTGATGGAAACTGTCCTTTGTAGAGAGGTGTCCTCTAGTGGGAGTGTTCTCTCATGGAGGTTGTTCTGTATTAGCCATTTCATATCTGCCCACAATTCTTATAATCCCTTTCTCAACATGTTCAACCTATATAAATGTAAGGTGAGATTCTCCATCTAACAGATATATCTGCCAGGACTCTACGTTGGATTGACCGCTGTCTGGCCGCACACTCCAGACCACAGGACCAGAGCATCTTCCCCATTGTTCAGGGTGGTCTTGACATTGAGCTGAGGAAGCAGTGTGCCCAAGGTACAGTAACTTTTCCTCAACTTGTATCACTCCTTCTTTCTTTTTTCCATATTATAGACGCATATGAATATTTTAAAAAATAAACACAATTTCTACTGTCCTTACTGCAACGGAAAATCAATGGGATGGCCTGGCTCATCAGTGGTGAACCCTCCCAGCGGTTTCGCCAGTTTAATCTACCATAACGCTGTTATATTGCATTTTTGGAAATTCCTTTTATAGTGATACTGATGTTAGACTCTTGGAATGGGTATTTTAGATGAACTATGAACATAAGCTTTGAGGGCAGTAGAATCACATACAATTATTGTTGAAGTTTGAGATTGAATCAAGGAATAAAAGGATTATTTATTAAACAAAGTAACTTAAAACAAGATGTTAGAGTAACAACATTTTAAAGGCAAGTAAGTAGATAGTGACGTCGACTGCAGCGCCGCCACGGCCGTTGATTGGTGGATCCCCCACGCCAATGTTTGGATCGCTTATTCCAACACTCCCTCTCGATCCAAAATGTTCAGTAGACCTCTTAAGTAGTGGAATTTGTTTCGTGGAAGAGGTTTAGTCATTATATCAGCTAGCTGTTCTGAGCTGCAAACATGATGCACTTTAAGTTCACCTTCTTCATGTTTGGATCTAATGAAGTGGTAGCGAACATCAATGTGTTTCGTTCGTTTGTGAAATACTGGATTTTCAACAAGTTTTATTGCTGCTTGGTTGTCGATATAAAGTTCAGTTTCTTTAGTAATATCACAGCCGATGCCCTGTAGAAGTCTTCTGATCCAAATCAATTCCTTAGCAGCACTGCAGGCAGCGATGTATTCACTTTCGGTGGTTGAAAGTGCGATAATTGGTTGTCGTTGGCTTGCCCAAGAAACAGTTCCTCCGTTCATCATGAAGGCATAACCAGTCGTACTTTTTCTGGAGTCAACATCACGAGCAAAATCACTGTCAGAGTAGCCAACAAGTTGGTCTTGTCCAGTGAAGAGAATTCCCATGTGTGGAGTGCCTTTCAGATAACGGAAAATATTCTTCACTGTTGTACAATGTGCAGGTCCTGGATATTCTAGGAATTTACTCACTTGTGAAACTGCATAAGTGATATCTGGACGTGAAACACATGATGCAAACATAAGGGATCCAACAGCTTCTCGAAAAGGGAATTTAGGCATCTTTTCCTTTTGTTCTGGAGTAGGACAGTCCTGCTTTGTTAAGATGACAGAAGGATCCATAGGCACCGAAGCAGGAATACAGTCAGCCATATTAAATTTACTCAAAATTTTGTCAATATATGATGACTGGTGAATGAAAATACTTGCCCTATCTTCTGACTGCTCTATTTGTAGCCCAACAAAAAAGTTAACACTTCCAGATGTAATTTCAAATGCGTGTTCAAACTCATCCATTATAATAGCTATTGCCTCTTTATCTTTAGATAGAATAATTCCATCATCAACATAGAGAGCTAAGATAACATTTGAATCATTGTGTGTTCCAATGAAAACGCACGGGTCGGCGTCTGATGTTTTGAAATTATGGCTATACAAAAAATTGGTAAATTTCTTATTCCAATTTCTAGAAGATTGTTTTAGACCATACAGACTTTTATGTAATCTATAGCAGCTATTATCATCTCTCTTGTAGCCTTCTGGTTGTTCAAGATAAACAAGTTCCTCTAATTCGCCATTGAGAAAAGCTGTCTTTACATCGAATTGCTTAAGAAACATCCTTTCAGAAGCAGCGTGTGATAAAAGAATGCGTAACGAATCATACCTGACTACTGGGCTAAACGTATCGAAATAGTCAACATTTTTGATTTGAGAATAGCCTTTTGCAACTAATCTGGCTTTGAACCGTTGAATTGTACCATCGGACTCCGTTTTAATTTTATAAACCCATTTACAACCGATAGGTTTATGACCATCTGCCAAACGTTCTAAAGTCCATGTTTTATTTTTATTTAATGCATCAATCTCTTCATCCATGGCTAATTTCCATCTTTCTGAATCTGAACTCGCCATTGCATCCACATAGCTACTGGGTTCATCAGCGAGCAGCGCAAAGTTACATTTGCTATTCGAAACCTTAGAACGAGTCATCATTGGATGCGAACTGATATCGGATACTGGCGGAATTTCCTGCACTGGAATGTTTGCTGTCGCAACTGGTGATTCATCCGGAGCGCTGTTAATCTGAAATAATATTTCCTTCGGTTTGGTAGATTCTCTATCTGAATGTGCAGTAGCTTTCACATCGAATGTGACATCTTTAGAAATTCTTATTTTTCTAGTTTTCCAATCCCATAATCTAAAATTTTTGCTTGTATTCTCATAACCTAAAAACATAAGTTTTATCGATTTATTATCCCACTTTTTACGGTTTTCTTTGGGAATATGCATATAAGCATTACAGCCAAATATTTTATAGTTAGCTACATTAGGCTTTGTGCCAAAGAAAAGTTCATAAGGTGTCGTTCCAGGGGTTTGCTTAGTCGCACTTCTATTTAGAATATAGGTTGCTGTGTTACAGGCCTCAGCCCAAAAATATCCTGGAAGATTTCGTGAATTTAGCATGGACCTGGCTGCTTCCACAATCGTACGATTGTCTCTTTCTATACGTCCTATCTGTTCGTGCACATAAGGTGCAGTGAACTCGTGAATTATCCCAAATCTTTTACATAAATCTGCAAAATTATCGCTTTTGAATTCTAGCGCATTATCAGTCCTAAGAACTTTTATCTTATTTCCAGTTTGAGTATAGATTAGAGTAGCATATTCTTTGAATATATCTAGCACATCTGATTTGTTTTTAATAAAATAAATATGGCGATAACCACTAAAGTAATCTTTAAATAAGCAGAAATACAGAGATTTACTTAATGATTGAGTCTGCATTGGGCCACAAATATCAGCATAAATAAACTCACCTAGCTGGTAGTTTTTGCCATCTGAGGGATAGCACGACTTTCTATGGGCTTTTCCAAGTTGGCATCCTTCACAGAAGAAAGATTCTCCCTCTAAATCTTGAGGCTGCAGACCATCCACCAATCCTTTGGTCGCCATCTCTCGAAGTGTAGCAACTGGAAGATGCGCAAGTCTCTCGTGCCACAACTGAAGCTTGTTCTCGCTGGTGATGTATCCTTGTGATGATGACGTAACCTTGAAGAGCATCCTGTAGAGGTCGTCATGACGCACTCCTACGGCTTTTAGGTCATTATCCATGAAGATCTGTAGCTTGTCATGTTTGATAATGACGTTGAATCCTCTTCTTGTGGACGTAGAAAGGCTATACAAATTTTTCTTTAGTTGCGGCGAGTAGAGCACATTTCTTATGTACGTATTGTACCATCCACCGTCGACGTAGGCTTGAATCTCGATGTCTCCCATGCCTTCTGCAAGTAGTGTCGAGTTGTCTCCCAAGTAGATTGGATGATCACTGGTGAACGGCGTGTAGGTCTTGAACCACTCTCGTCGAAATGTCATGCTGCAGCTTGCACCGCTGTCAGCATACCAAATATCATTGGGCTCTACTTGATTATCGCACAAAATAAGTCCATAATCACTTGAACTTCCTTTTGAATCATGAAGATTTTTGGATTTATTTTTCTCATTAGCTAATCTTTTTCTACATTCGCGGCTCCAATGTCCAATTTTGTGGCAATAGTGGCATTTAGTGTTCTTCTTGGCCTCTTGAAAAGAACGTTGTGTATCTTTAGGCTTCGTTCGTGCTTGCCTGTGTAATAAGGCCTCATCTTGTTTAGAAGAACCGCTTTGTTGATTCCTTGTTTCTTCAATCAAAAGTCTTGCAGTTAAATTGTTAAGAGTTTGAGCTTTCGGATCTAACGATTCCCACGCTGCAACAAAGTAGCGCATACTCGAAGGCAAAGTATTTAAAATTTTTGCTACCTTTTGATCTTCCGTTATGGTTCCGCCCATTTGTGAAATTTGTGCAGAAATATTTTCAATTTTTGCTATGTAATCACTTATTGTTTCCGATGTCAATCGTGCATCGAAGAATTGTTGCCAAAGTAGGCCAATAGTAAATTCGGATTTTTGTTCATGAATAGCAAGTAATTTCTGCCACATTTGTGAAGCGGAAGTACAGTTCATCAGGGGCTGAAGAAACCTTAATTCGATTGCCTGTGATAATAACATCCTTGCCTTAACGTCCTTTGATTTCCAATTCTGTAGTGAACTTTCAGAGTTACTGTCGGAGGAAACAACATTCGGCTTTATTTCTAAGCCTTCCAATAATTCTAGTAATTTTTGTTGTTCCATAAGAAGCCTGAATTGGAATTTCCATAGTGAAAAGTTTTCACCATTAAAAACTTTAATCCTTGAAAGACAATCTTCGCTCATCTTCTTTGTCTTGGAATCGG
Organism: Cordylochernes scorpioides; assembly: GCA_030710605.1. Lineage (NCBI taxonomy): Eukaryota > Metazoa > Arthropoda > Arachnida > Pseudoscorpiones > Chernetidae > Cordylochernes > Cordylochernes scorpioides. The sequence continues at coordinate 63,866,479 of CP092870.1, read as the reverse complement.
CCAACGACAAAAAGAAACTAGGGTTATGGTTGGCGGTTGACGCCTAAACTTCGAGCAAAACAAAGGCTTACTCACTGCTGGCGGTTAATCCTTTTAGGCGCAGTGGAAGCGTGCTGGGCCCATAACCTGTTGAAGTTTGAGATTGAATCAAGGAATAAAAAGATTATTTATTAAACAAAGTAACTTAAAACAAGATGTTAGAGTAACAACATTTTAAAGGCAAGTAAGTAGATAGTGACGTCGACTGCAGCGCCGCCACGGCCGTTGATTGGTGGATCCCCCACGCCATTGGCTCCACGCCAATGTTTGGATCGCTTATTCCAACAATTATAAATATATTTTCCATTGCAGTAAGGACTAGAAATTATTAATTTTAATAAAAGAATCATACGCGTCTATAATAGTTTTGAATTTTGATAACGGATGACGCGCTAATGTATTATAATATCTCCATATAATCATATTAAGGAAATAAGTAATTCCTGGTGGCTACTAATGTACAACATTCCATATAACTTCCCTCCCTGCTTATTGATTCTCTCAGTTAATAGACCTCAGCAAGGATCCAGGGATATTGTACTCAAGCAAAAGCTTCCATGTTAGGAAGGGCCTCAAATTACAGTTTTCTTCTTCTTCTTTTTTATCTCCACTCAATCATATTACGGTGTCAAGCTTGTAGAGCTTGAGACTTTGACAATCATAATGATTGGGTGAAGTAGAATGTCTGCTTTTTTCATTAAGACTGGGAGCACTTCTCAGTGGCAGGCCAACTTAGCTCCAAAAGAAATGGCCGCCTCTGAAATGAGGAACAGACACCATGTGCAGTCGCTCCTAACATGGAGTACAAACGCTGCTCATCCTGTATCCCTGGAGTCCTTACAGCGTACTATCAGCTGAGCCCAGGTTTTTTAGTGAGCTTGTTACTGCTCCTCCTCGTTCTTTTTTATCGGGGCTTGGGACCGGTAAAGGCGGAGTATTTCCTGCTGGCTACTAATGTACAACATCCCAGTATAACTTCCCTCTCTGCTTATTGCTTCAGTTGATAGACCTCAGCAAGGATCCAGGATTACTGAACTCATGTTGGCAGCAAAAGCTTCCATGTTAGGAACAGCCTCAAAAAACATTCAACATCAGAAATTTACTTATGTGTGCCTTGATCATGGTGCCATGAACAACAAAAGCTGCACCTATCCATAAACAGCTGGAGGAGCATGGACTCATCGAATTTTTATAATCTTTGCATAAGGGGATAAAAACAATAGGGTAACAAGCATGTATAACTTGAGACTTTCAATGGTGTCTTGAGACAACCATCATATCTGGTGAAGTAGAATGTCATTAAGACTGGGAGCACTACTCAGTAGCGGGCCACTGACTTAGCTCCAATATGTAATGGTGACATGAGGAACAGACACCATGTACAGCCAACATGGAGTACATCCTGTATCCCCTTTGTCATTAAGACTGGGAGCACTACTCAGTAGCGGGCCACTGACTTAGCTCCAATATGAAATGGTGACATGAGGAACAGACACCATGTACAGCCAACATGGAGTACATCCTGTATCCCCTTTGTCATTAAGACTGGGAACACTATTCAGTAGCAGGCCACTGACTTAGCTCCAATATGTAATGGTGACATGAGGAACAGACACCATGTACAGCCAACATGGAGTACATCCTGTATCCCCTTTGTCATTAAGACTGGGAGCACTACTCAGTAGCAGGCCACTGACTTAGCTCCAATATGTAATGGTGACATGAGGAACAGACACCATGTACAGCCAACATGGAGTACATCCTGTATCCCCTTTGTCATTAAGACTGGGAACACTATTCAGTAGCAGGCCACTGACTTAGCTCCAATATGAAATGGTGACATGAGGAACAGACACCATGTACAGCCAACATGGAGTACATCCTGTATCCGCTTTGTCATTAAGACTGGGAGCACTACTCAGTAGCGGGCCACTGACTTAGCTCCAATATGAAATGGTGACATGAGGAACAGACACCATGTACAGCCAACATGGAATACATCCTGTATCCCCTTTGTCATTAAGACTGGGAGCACTACTCAGTAGCGGGCCACTGACTTAGCTCCAATATGACATGAAGAACAGACACCATGTACAGCCAACATGGAGTACATCCTGTATCCCCTTTGTCATGAAGACTGGGAGCACTACTCGGTAGCGGGCCACTGACTTAGCTTTAATATGTAATGGTGACATGAGGAACAGACACTATGTACAGCCAACATGGAGTACATCCTGTATCCCCTTTGTCATTAAGACTGGGAGCACTACTCAGTAGCAGGCCACTGACTTAGCACCCAATATGTAATGGTGACATGAGGAACAGACACCATGTACAGCCAACATGGAGTACATCCTGTATCCCCTTTGTCATTAAGACTGGGAGCACTACTCAGTAGCAGGCCACTGACTTAGCTCCAATATGAAATGGTGACATGAGGAACAGACACCATGTACAGCCAACATGGAGTACATCCTGTATCCCCTTTGTCATTAAGACTGGGAGCACTACTCAGTAGCAGGCCACTGACTTAGCTCCAATATGAAATGGTGACATGAGGAACAGACACCATGTACAGCCAACATGGAGTACATCCTGTATCACCTTTGTCATTAAGACTGGGAGCACTACTCAGTAGCAGGCCACTGAATTAGCTCCAATATGAAATGGTGACATAAGAAACAGACACCATGTACAGCCAACATGGAGTACATCCTGTATCCCCTTTGTCATTAAGACTGGGAGCACTACTCAGTAGCAGGCCACTGACTTAGCTCCAATATGAAATGGTGACATGAGGAACAGACACCATGTACAGCCAACATGGAGTACATCCTGTATCCCCTTTGTCATTAAGACTGGGAGCACTACTCAGTAGCAGGCCACTGGCTTAGCTCCAATATGAAATGGTGACATGAGAAACAGATACAGCCGCTCCTAACATGGAGTACAAACACTGCTCATCCTGTATCCCTGGAGACCTTACAGGGTACTATCAGCATGACCAGCTGAGCCCAGGTTTTTAAGCGAGCTTGTTACTGCTCCCCCTCCTCCTTTTTCATCCGGATTTGGGACCGGTAGAGATAATTGTGTTAATACTTGTCATTATTTGTACACTTCCATCTCTTGTTGCAATCAATATATCCTGCTCTGAAACAGCAAGAAATAGGGTAGATTTTCTCTGTGTTAGTGTTGGTACATAATTCACATGGTACGTGGTCATTATAATCATGGTGGGTAGTTAGAAACTGTGTCATTACTATAAGTGTGCAACATGTCTACAGAGGTAGAAAGCAGATTTACTTTTGCATTTAAAAGTGTGATAGTTTGTTTACTTGCATTCATTGGTGGGATTTTGACTTCTGCAAGAATCTGGTGCCATTGAAACTTTTTTTTTTTTATAAAAAATATCCAATGTTTTAAGATACAATTTATTTAATCTCTATATATATAAAAGTCAATTCCTGTCTGTCTGTCTGTTTCGCGATAAACTCAAAAACTACTGAACCAATTGGTTCCAAATTTTGCATGTCGCTTTTTATAAACCTGAGGAAAATTTTTGGCTACATTTTGCTTATTATTTTTGGCTATTTCTTTTTTTAATTTGAAGAACTATTTTTTTACGCGGACTAATCCGGAATGGAATGAATACCTAAATATGGCCATTTTTTTTAAAGCATCGGTGGCTTAGTGGTAGAATGCTCGCCTGCCACGCGGGCGGCCCGGGTTCGATTCCCGGCCGATGCATTTTTTTTTTACAATTTTTAAAACTAATTTATAAAAAATATAATATAAATATATACTATTATATCAACTATATGAATTAAATCAAATACCTAAACACTAATCTTTATATATATAAAAGTCAATTTCTGTCTGTCTGTCTGTTTCGCGATAAACTCAAAAACTACTGAACCAATTGGTACCAAATTTTGCATGTCGCTTTTTATAAACCTGAGGAAAATTTTTGGATACAATTTGCTTAGTATTTTTGGCTATTTCTTTTTTTCATTTGAAGAACTTTTTTTTTACGCGGAGTAATCCGGAATGGAATGAATACCCAAATATGGCCATTTTGTATACGCATCGGTGGCTCAGTGGTAGAATGCTCGCCTGCCACGCGGGCGGCCCGGGTTCGATTCCCGGCTGATGCATTTTTTTTAAAACAATTTTTAAAACTCATTTATATTATATCTTCTCTATATATAAAAATGAATGTTTGTATGTTTGTTTGTTGGTTTGTATGTCCGGTATACAAATTCGCAGTAGTTCACTAATTCAAACCAAAATTTCCATACATAGGTAAAAAAATATGAGGAAAACGATAGGCTATTTTAAATTATATATAAATTAAATATTAAAACTATATATTCAAATTATTCTACTTAGCTCACGAACAGCGCCCTCTATCAAGGTTATAAATACGTTTAAAATCGAAATCTTCTCAAAATTTTATTAATAATAGTTCGCTTAATAATTAGAATACTTGATCTAAATCGAAATATTTATAGACACTCGCTCGATTTGAAGATTTATGTCGTAACTAATCTGACTGTAAAGTTTGGAGCGGGACGTTTCACAAGAGTGACATCCACGGCGCCAATTTATAATTGTAACGAATAGTGTTTGAATAAAACATTTAATCGGGTAAACCCGGGCGTTGCCCGGGTCATTCGTCTAGTAGATTATAAACACAAGATGATAAGACACCAAATAAATAAATAGTGTGTGACGTTTCAGTAACAGTGTTGTTACCATCTTCAGACAAAAGTACTGAATGATAAGGTACAATTTGGATTATTACTATATATAGTCACGAGCATCTTTCCTAATCAGTCATTTTCTAATCAGTCATAGGCCTCTGTCACGGTTTGCCGGCGCCCTCCTATGGGACGGCTACGATCACGTGTCACGTGGCTACCTACGGAAGCCAACAGTACATAAACAGATAAAGCACATAGGCTATAGTTATTAACTAATATATGCAATTATTTAAGGCGCCAATTTATAATTGTAACAAATAGTATTTGAATAAAAACATTCAATCGGGTAAAACACGGGCGTTGCCCGGGTCATTCGGCTAGTCTATATATATAAAAATGAATGTCTGTCTGTCTGTCTGTCTGTCTGTGTGTGTGTGTGTCCTCTATGGATTCAAAAACCATACATCCAATCGCCGTGAAATTTTGGGATATTATGAGGTGTATCCCCGGAAAGGTTTACGAAAAAAAATTTCTTGAATATCTTGAATATCCTTAGAGTTATTTGCAGATTTGTATATTTAACTCGCAAGCATCGCTACCATTGAGACGGAGATACAGCATGATGCTACAAAAACACTCTCTCTGGGGATTTTACAGCGTCGACAACCTGTAAGATTGCCTCTCTCATATATTATACTTTAAACATCTGCTTAATTAAAGCATTTTTCATTTGAAAGAGACTGCTCTCTTAACCCCCTTTAGACAACATTAAATGATATCCCGTGTCGATGATTTTGTAATGTATAGAATTAGGAAAGACAAAATTCAGGATGACACGGCTCACAGGGAACGGTAAAAAATGTTCACTTTATCGAGGAAATACAAAATTCGGGATGACACGGCACACAGGGACCGGGAAAAAATGATCACCTTATCGAGAGATTCACGACCATGATTTTATTCAACTTATCGAGTATTTTTCAAGGGACCGGGAAAATATGTTCACTAGATAAAACGATTATTTTGTAATATAGAAAATTAGGAAATACAAAATTCAGGATGACACGGCACAAGGGACCGGGAAAGAATGATCACTTTATCGAGAGATTCAAATTTACGAGTTTCAAATCATCAAAATATATCTTTCTTTTTTTATATGTTTATAGAGAATTGTTTTAACAAATGTTCTTTATACAAACCTTTACTCGGGTAAAACCCGGGCGAAGCCGGGCACATCCGCTAGTAGTTTATAAACACAAGGTAATAAGACCAAATCCAAATATATAAAAAGTGTGTGAATTTTCGGTAACAATGTTGTTACTATCATCAAACAAAAGTACTGAATGATTTGTCTGAAGGTGGTAACAACACTTTTACTGAAACGTCACACAATTTATTTATTTAGATTTGGTCTTATTACCTTGTGTTTATATCCAATGTGTGTAATTTTTTATCCGAGTTGTCCCCTCTAGAGAGAGTGTCCTCTCATAAAGGTTGTTCTACTATAAATGTTTTGGAAACCTGTGTGTGTGAATTGTCTCAGAGGTGTGTACAGAGCTGACCAAGAGAGATGTGGCGGGGTTCGCCGTGGGTGGACTCAGCGGTGGAGAGGAGAAAGACCATTTCTGGAGGATGGTAGACGTCAGCACAGACCATCTCCCTGATGACAAGCCTCGCTACCTCATGGGAGTGGGGTAGGTCTCCTCACACTTGTATCAGGGTGTTTATATTACAGTAGAACAACCTCCCTTTAGTGGACACCCTGCTAGCAAACACCTCTATACAAAGGGCAGTTTTCATTTGCAAAATTATCATTTTTACTATTTAGCAACTCTCCAATAAGAGGACATCTCTCCCTAAAGGACACTTTGGCCCTGTAACTAAGTGTTGTTCTTTACAGAGAGGTAGTTCTACTGTATTTAGCAACTCTCCAGTAAGAGGACACCTCTCCCTAAAAGATGCTTTGGCTCTGTATCTAGGTATTGTCCTTTACAGAGAGGTAGTTCTACTGTATTTAGTAACTCTCCAATAAGAGGACATCTCTCCCTAAAGGACACTTTGACTCTGTAACTAGGTGTTGTCCTTTACAGAGAGGTAGTTCTACTGTATTTAGTAACTCTCCAGTAAGAGGACACCTCTCCCTAAAAGACACTTTGACTCTGTAACTAGGTGTTGTCCTTTACAGAGAGGTAGTTCTACTGTATTTAAGCAACTCTCCAGTAAGAGGACATCTCTCCCTAAAAGACACTTTGACTCTGTAACTAGGTGTTGTCCTTTACAGAGAGGTAGTTCTACTGTATTTAAGCAACTCTCCAGTAAGAGGACATCTCTCCCTAAAAGACACTTTGACTCTGTAACTAGGTGTTGTCCTTTACAGAGATGTAGTTCTACTGTATTTCTCTTGTTCTCTTTCTTTTTAAACACTTAGAAACATAAGGTAACAAGACTTGCTCCAATTGCCCCCGATTCTTGCAAAAGTCCCACCCTACCAGCGAGTGCAAGTAACCAAACAGTGCTCTGGCATATATGTAAATGCAAAGTCGAACTGCTTTTCACATGTGTAGACATGTGGTGCGCTTACAGTTTTTTTTTTTTACTCATCCTCATGAATCTATATGACGTTAAAGCGCTGGTTTTATCCAGCATTTCCCCGAGGTCACCTACAGAGAGGTGTAACTTTGACCTGGTAGTAAATGGCCGCCTCTAACATGAGGAACAGACGCCTTGTGCAGCCGCTTCTAACATGTAGTACAAACACTGCTCATCCTGTATCCCTGGAGTCCTTACAAGGTACTATCAACATGGCCAGCTGAGCACAGGTTTTTTAGTGAGTTTGTTACTGCTCCCCCTCCTCCTTTTACATCCGGGCTTGAAACCAGCTTGTACTTACAGTGAAAGACAGACGCTAACTACCCACCATGATTATCATGGTTGATATTTGGTCTTGTTATCGAGCCTTTCATTAAAATATCATCATTAAATACAAAGTAATAAGACAAAGTCCAAATAATCACACACTATTTATTTATTTGGTGTCTTATTACCTTGTGTTTATAATCTATAATCCACAAATTGTACCTTATCGAAACATACTTAAGTTTTGTCCATGAGTGTAAATTAGACTATGAACTAATCATTGATATTTTAGTTGTACAAAGAGGAGATGCCTTTATCTTAAAGAAAGAAAGAATTGTTTTACTGTTCTCTAGCTGTCAGTATTTACCACTTTAACAGGATTGGAACCTTCCTGCCCTATGTCTATTGGTTATATTTGATCGACTAATCAGCTACTGTGTGTGGTCTAGGTTTGCCGTGGATCTGGTCATTTGCTCCGCTCTGGGATGTGACATGTTTGACTGCGTCTTCCCTACCCGCACTGCTGTGAGTTCATTCTCATGATAACCATAGCTCAAGACATCACCAATACAGTAGAACAACCTCCATGAGAGGACATTCCCGCTAGAGGACACCTCTCTACAAAGGACAGTTTCCATCACCAATACAGTAGAACAACCTCCATGAGAGGACATTCCCGCTAGAGGACACCTCTCTACAAAGGACAGCTTCCATCACCAATACAGTAGAACAACCTCCATGAGAGGACACTCCCGCTAGAGGATACCTCTCTACAAAGGACAGTTTCCATCACCAATACAGTAGAACTACCTCCATGAGAGGACACTCCCGCTAGAGGACATCTCTCTACAAAGGACAGTTTCCATCACCAATACAGTAGAACAACCTCCATGAGAGGACATTCCCGCTAGAGGACACCTCTCTACAATGGAAAGTTTCCATCACCAATACAGTAGAACAACCTCCATGAGAGGATACTCCCACTAGAAGACACTTCTCTTCCAAGGACAGTTTCCTACACCAATACAGTAGAACAACCTCCATGAGAGGACACTCCTGCTAGAGGACACCTCTCTACAGAGGAAACATTGGCCCTTCAAATAGATCTTGTTCTTTAGGGAGAGGTTTTTGTTGTTGTTTCTTATCCTCTTGTGTAAAGATTACACAAATCCCATGAGTGCATGCTCCTCTAGCTGTTTTATGATAAACGGCAGCCTCTCCCAAAGGTCCTGTTTAGTACATCTAATACAAGCTGTGTTCTGGAGCTGCAGGTGCCAAGCTACATTTAGGACAAGTGGGGTAGATTTTGTTGTTATTTTCTATCTTCAATGGCTTGAGATGGCCTGTTTTAAATCTTGTTGTTTGATGCTGTCTATTTCTGATGTTTAGGGAGAGGTAGTTCTACTGTATCTCCAATATTTAATTCAACTATACATGCACAGTTCCAATCCTTGTATATCTTTTTTTTTTATAAGTTTCATCCCATTTATCCAAAGATTCCATGAAATCATGCAAACCACTCTAGAATGTCACCCATTGTGTTAACTACTAAGATATCACAGTGAGAAGTTTTGTGTCACAGAGGTTCGGCAGTGCCTTGGTTCCTACAGGACAACTCAACCTCAAACAGAAGATCTATGCCAAAGATTACGGGCCCATTGACCCTGAATGTCCATGTCCTACCTGTGCCATGTATACACGCAGCTACCTCCACCACATAGTGACCAAGGAAACTGTGGCGTGTCACCTAGTCTCCATGCACAATGTCTCCTTCCAGGTCTGTGGTTGTCTTCTCTTTCTTTTCTTACTGTGTCTTGTATACACTCATGGACAACACTTAAGGAAGTTGTACCTTTTAGCATGTACAGTCTACTCTCGTTATAACGCCACCATCCGGATTTTGCAAAAAAGCGGCGTAAGGCGAGGGTGGCGTTGTATCGAACACGTTTAAAATGTGAAATTTAAAGATACAATAAATTATTTATAACAATTAATAATAACAATATATAGAGTGCAAAACCGGCATTAATTGATTAATATGATAAATAGAAAGCATTAATTTATAATTTATTCATAAAAAATATTTACATTTTCTTGAAGAAGTCTGTGATCACAACTTGTGTTTTCTCTCCCTCACTTATGCCATAGACACGGTGTAACAAATCCGCAGATAGATTGACGTCGTCAGATGTTGCTCTCTTGGAGTGCTCAAGAAACAACAATAGTGATACTGATACTAGACTCTTGGAATGGGTATTTAGATTAACTATGGACAGAAGCTTTGAGGTTAGTAGAATTTTACATACAATTATAAATATACTAGCCGAATGACCCGGGCAACGCCCGTGTTTTACCCAATTGAATGTTTTTATTCAAATACTATTTGTTACAATTATCATATTAGTTACGTATTGTGGACGTGTATAGTTGACAAACATACATACATACATACATACATACATACGCTGACTTTTATATATATAGGGATAATAATATAAATGATTTTAAAAATTGTAAAAAAGAAAAAAAAATGCATCAGTCGGGAATCGAACCCAGGCCGCCCGCGTGGCAGGCGAGCATTCTACCACTGAACCACCGATGCTTATAATTACCTACAAATTAGGTCCATACGATTTGTTCCTTGATATGATTTGAGAAGTTTATGGATGGAAACATTTCTAGGAGAAGCTGACCTAAAATACGAAAGGCCCCTCCTCTCTCTCCCGTCAACATAGATACAATAACTTTGCTATATATCTATTAGCCATTTTATTCAATCTAGCAGACTCTGGTGAGCCTCAAGGTCACAATAAAATCTTTGTAAAATTCAGAATGTCACCAGGAGACCATGGTTTGGTTTATGGCTCTCGGCAGTCTAGGTAGAGCTTTGATTTCATGTTATCCGCAAGGGATGCGTAGAATTTATCCAAAAAGTTATTCAGCGCTCTCAAAGTGGTTAGTTAATTCTATGGGTGAGATATGTATGTAAATTTGTCACTTAACCGAGAGAGAGAGTGTGCAAGGTTGATGAGGCATTCAATCAATAAAGGCATAGTTCTGGCGTCTATTTTGATGCAAAATGCGACGTTTATTTTTTGCTAAATCTAGTATATGGTTGAGGGTCACCCAGAGTTCGAAAATGGCACTGAATTTAATGAAACCTTTCAACGTCATATAATCAAGGAAGGGCATGGTACATCAGTGGGGAATCCTCCCATAGGTTTCGCCAGTTCAAGCTCCAGACCGTTCAACTATTGTTATAGATGGATTCTATCATAGTTTGATTTTGTTGAAGAATACTGGATATATTTTGGGGCTAAGCTGATACTGTTATTTTCTTTTCTTTTTAAAGTTATAATATTGTTTCTGTAACTCTATGTGATTACTTGGTGTTTATGGTAAACGGTTTGCGGATTTCGACAAATTAGAAAGAAGGAATCATATATCGCCGCAACTCTTTTTATTATTATAGCGGTTAAGGAAGCTTTCGGGCAAGCCCTTCTTCAGCTAATTATATTGTACAATTAAAGAGAGATTATATATCGTTTTTAATATAAATCAAAATAAACGAAAATTATTGTTTATTTTGATTTATATTAAAAACGATATATAATCTCTCTTTAATTGTACAATATAATTAGCTGAAGAAGGGCTTGCCCGAAAGCTTCCTTAACCGCTATAATAATAAAAAGAGTTGCGGCGATATATGATTCCTTCTTTCTAACTTGGTGTTTATTGAATTTTTTTCAGGAGGATGGTTTATAGCATTTAATGTAATCATTTTATCTCATTCAAAGTCCATGCATCACCAGACCAGGTCATGAATATTTTCGCAAAGGGTTTCCACGCCACCCAGGAGGTACCTGCTCAGCGCGTTAGCCTTTGTTTATAGTGGCGCTTCGCCTCCGTAGAAGCCCTATTCCACTCTTCTGGCACAACCAGAGCATCCAACTCGCTCTCGGCCGAGCTGATGGTCCAGGCCCTGCCAGGAACTGGTCTGCCGATGCTATGGACTCCGTCTCAAAGATCAAAGAGTCGGGGGAGAGGAAGACAAAGCCTCAATATCTGAGGAAACAAGTAAATTCGGACAGAGTCTCAAAGCAGACCCGCCTCCACCTCAATTCCCAACCGACTGGCCCATTGTTGGACCGTTGGAAACGAAATTTTTATAGCGTCCTAAAAATTCAATATATTAATATTTATATGAAATAAAAAATAATATGTACCTTTTAAAATTATATATTATCTGTTTGAGATATATTTAAAATAATCTCCATCATTTTGAATTCAATATGAAATAGAATTTGGAACAATAAGATTATGACTAAATTTTTTACTTCAATAACCTCAAAAATAATAAAAGAAATATTATTCAAACATTTGTTATTTATATAAAATGCTTTGAAGCTTCGAATATGTATATTTTAAAATATATAAAATGATGAAATGCGGGAAAAAATTGATCAAATTCAGACGTTTGCTCTCTCATTTTGCATTATCAAATATCAGTTGTCTTTCATACTTCACTATGAATATGCCTTATAGAGGAATACAAGTAAAATTTACTGTCTATTCTCGATTTGAGACTGAGCTATGGGACTCGAAATTTCTGTTCCTAAACACAGTTAGGTCTTATTCCAGTGATCACCATAATCCTCATATCGCTGATATACACTGGTCCGCAAAATTAAAGGAACAACATATTTTTTCATTTATCTCAAATTTTATTGAACATATATCAATGAAATTTTATAGACAAATTTATTATTCCATTATTGATTAGAATACCCGAAATCAAAGAATTCTAACACGTATTTTATGCAAATTAGCCGGTCAAGCAATGATCTTCTTGCATAAATATCTTGGATATTGTTGTTAATATGGGGTGTGATCGCCTTTAACTGATAGACAGGCTCTACATCGGTGACCCATACTAAGAATTAGGGAGTTTATCAGCTCCTGTGGAATCAACGCCTACTCTTGTGTTAAGGCTGTTTCTAGCTCATGAGTGTTTCTAGGAGGGGATTGGAGGGATGAGATCCGCCGTCTTAGGTTGTCCCATACATGCTCAATGGGATTTAGGTCTGGGGATCGAGCTGACCAATTCATCCGAGCAATTGCATGGTTTTGGAGAAAAGTGTTGACCACACCAGCCCTATGTGGACGGGCATTATCATACATAGAAGAACGTTTTCTTCCATTTCCAATGCTTGAGGCATCACAAATGCTGCCAAGATCTCGTCCCGATACCTCTGTCCAGTCAGGGTTCCTTGCCGAAAATATGGAGTGCTGTGCGACCGCCCAAGAAGATTCCAGCCCAGACCATAAAACCTTGGCTTCTGTAGGGATCCCTTTCAACCATATTCCAGTAGAGTTGCAGCACAGTAGAACAGTGATTCGCTGCTTCATCCTTTTACTAGTTTTCATCTTTGTGAGCAAGTGTTCGGTCAGGAATGAGCTGAAAAAAATAATCCAGTTTCGTCTGCATTGTATATGTTGGTTGGGTCATATCCGGAGTTGGCCAGCATACTGTTCAAATTTGTAAGGTGTTCATCATTGATAGCTGGAGAAATCGATGCGCCTTCCCCACAGAGCCGTCGTTGCGAAATATGGAATCTCCCTTTAAATCGCTGCAGCCACCCACTGCTGTACGTGAAATATTCTGGTACGTCCAACTGCTCGCCAAGTTTTTTTGCCTTTTCTCTTAGGAGGTCATCAGTAATAATAATGAGTAATAATAATATTATTGGCACGCTTTTGGGTAAACCAGTTGAAGAGAGCGTCTTCCAAGTCACTAAATTTCCCGACTCTTTGTCTCTTTGAAGAACCAACAGTATAATTTTCCCACTTCTCAGCCATCGAGTGGTTTTTGCTACTTGGGATACTAAAAATCAGCGGCAGAAGGCGAACAGCGAGGGAGTGGCGTTATATTGAGAAAAATACATTGATGTCGATTGGGACAAAACGAAAAAGCGGCGTAAGGCGAGGGTGGCGTTATAACGAGAGTAGACTGTATATCGGGATTGAGACAATAGGCGACTGTCTTTTGCTGTAAGTAGACATGTGATGTACTGTGGTGTGCTGTAAGTACACCACATGTCTACACATGGTACAAGCCATGATAATCATGGTGAGTAGTTAGCGACTGCTATTACTGTAAGTACACCCCATGTCTATACATGGTACAGGCCATGATAATCCTGGTGAGTAGTTAGCGACTGCTTTTACTGTAAGTACACCACATGTCCACAAATGGTACAGGCTATGATAATCATGGTGGGTAGATAGCGACTGTCTTTTACTGTAAGTACACCACATGTCTACACATGGTACATGCCATGATAATCATGGTGGGTAGATAGCGACTGTCTTTTACTGTAAGTACACCACATGTCTACACATGGTACAGGCCATGATAATCATGGTGGGTAGTTAGCGACTGTCTTTTACTGTAAGTACACCACATGTCTACACATGGTACAGGCCATGATAATCCTGGTGGGTAGTTAGCGACTGTCTTTTACTGTAAGTACACCACATGTCTACATGTGGTACAGGCCATTATAATCCTGGTGGGTAGTTAGCAACTGTCTTTTACTGTAAGTACACCACATGTCTACACATGGTACAGGCCATGATAATCCTGGTGGGTAGTTAGCAACTGTCTTTTACTGTAAGTACACCACATGTCTACACATGGTACAGGCCATGATAATCCTGGTGGGTAGTTAGCAACTGTCTTTTACTGTAAGTACACCACATGTCTACACATGGTACAGGCCATTATAATCCTGGTGGGTAGTTAGCAACTGTCTTTTACTGTAAGTACACCACATGTCTACACATGGTACATGCCATGATAATCATGGTGGGTAGATAGCGACTGTCTTTTACTGTAAGTACACCACATGTCTACACATGGTACAGGCCATGATAATCATGGTGGGTAGTTAGCGACTGTCTTTTACTGTAAGTACACCACATGTCTACATGTGGTACAGGCCATTATAATCCTGGTGGGTAGTTAGCAACTGTCTTTTACTGTAAGTACACCACATGTCTACATACATGAAAATCAGTTAGACTTAGCATTTACAAATGTACCAGAGCCCCATAGCGTGTTATTTTGACGCCATTAATTGTAGTGTCCGTTTAACAATGAAAGTGTGGGGTTTGTCCAGATGCGATTGATGGAGAAAATCCGGAACAGTATCCTGGAAGACAGATTCCCGGAGTTTGTACAGGACTTCATGGCAACTCTATACCCAGACAAGGACTACCCAGTGTGGGCGGTGAATGCCCTGTCCAAAGTCAACATCCAACTCATTCCGGCCACCTCACCTCCTGATACCCCTCACAAAAGGAAAATCTCAGAACTGAGTCAAACTGTGGAAGCTACAGCATGAGTGACCTACACTCTATCACACATTTGTATATATTTCTTAACCTAAAGTTGTGGAAAGTATGATATTCATAAATCAAAGTGATACTTCTCTCTTTAATTGCATTTTTTTTGCTTATCTCTTTTACACATGGTACAGGCCATGATAATCATGGTGGGTAGTTAGCGACTGTCTTTTATTGTAAGTACACCACATGTCTACACATGTGTAAAGTAGTTCAACTTTACACTTAACAAATGTAACAGAGCCCTGTTGTACTTGCACTTGCGGTTGGGTTTTTGAAAGAATAGGGGGCCATTGGAGCATTTATTTTTAATTAGAAAAAAGTACTCAATGCGGGATTCGATCCCGGGTCGTAGCAGTCGAAAACCAACAGTTTAGACCACTACTCCACCGACCTCCATCAAAACTTTTTTTTTTGCCTATCCCTAGTACACATGGTACAGGCCATGATAATCATAGTGGGTAGAAGAAGACGACTGCTTTTACTGTAAGTACAACACATATCTACAGATGTGAAAAGCAATTACACTTTTACACATACAAATGTACCAGAGCCCCATTTGGTTACTTTGCACTCGCTGGTGTGGTTGGACTTTTGCAAAAAAAACCCTCAAATTTCAAATAAAAGGAGACACACACAGATTACAAAAGGAAATCTTTATTTATTTATTAAACGTGTTTCACAATGTACCATGAGTTAACAACATATGTACAGCAACATGGAGCACCCTACAATTTATATACATATTCATTTATTTACATAATGTGTGGCCATGTATATCGTACAAATTTCAGCCATTATTTCATTGTCCAAATTGTATATAGAAATGTAGAGAAAAAGATCAAAATTATACAAGACACAACCAATGAGATAACAAATTGTTCATTTAGGCTTAAAGAGAGATTCTGATAATGATAACTATAGAAATGTGATTTTTTAATGTAATGAACGTTTTTTTTTTCACATAAGTTATGTGAAGTGAAAGATGTATTTTTTGTGATACAATAGAACTACCTTTCTGTAAAGGACAACACCTAGTTACAGAGTATCCTTTAGGGAGAGATGTCCTCTTACTGGAGAGTTACTAAATAGTAAAAAATAGTAATTTAGCAAATGAAAACTTTTAGAGAGGTGTCCTCTAGCGTGAGTTTCCTCTCATGGAGGTTGTTCTACTGTATTTTGACATGTTATTAAACATAAATAATGATATGTGAGTGTTGTTTCACGTGTGTGAAAAAAAGCAATTAAATGGATATAATAATAAGAGTCTGAAACACCACAAATTGATGAAGATAATATAGATAAACTATTGAAACTGCTGGAAGGGTTCACCACTGATGAGCCAGGCCCTCCCATTAATATTTCCATGGCAGTAAAGGGACAGTAGATATTATTTAATTCTTAAAAGAATCATATGCGTCTATAATAGTTTCAAATTTTCATAATATTGGAGAAGAAAGACATTTTAAAAATGCTTGAAGAAAGATTAAAAAAAGATGAATAAGTTTAAAATGAAATGGTTGTCAATATGTAATAATGATGAATTATATAGAAATTTACAATAGCAATTAAGTCAGTAAATTATTAATTATTTAATACCAGAATTACACTTAATAGATAAGAATTTTTTTTTTTTTAACTATATCATATAAAACTTTATAATTGTTTATAATTCTATATGGACGGTAGGTAGATAATAAAAAAAAAATACATTTTGCAAAAAAATAGCATTTTTAAACATTACAAAAACTATTTTTTTTATAAATACACCCATACCTCGCTTTGCGTCGGGGTTACATTCCAAAAAAAACACGACACAAATTGAAACGACGCAAAGTGAAAATAAATTTTCTATAGAAAACCATTTAATGATCGAAGATAGATGAAAATAAAATTGTATTAAATTTGCGTTGATTTTTAGTTAGAAAGGGAATCCCTTTTTTTTAATGGCATGGCGCAATCAAAAACAAAGGTGTTGCCATATTTTAGGAAAAAAAATTTAAAGACTCAAATCCAAAACAACGCAACTTCGAAAATCTAACGACGCACAGTGAAAATCAAAATAAAATTTAAGAAGCGTCGCAATTTCGAAAAAAACGCAAAACGAAACGACGCAAAGCAAGGTATTGGTGTAGTACATTTAGATAAAAAATAGATAAGAAATTACAGTGATGATGATAAATTTTATCAAATATTCTATGATTATTTTTTCAATTATTTTTTATTATATTGGAACAAAAATTTTATATATAAACAGACAAAAAAAGCATCAAATAAATAATATTAAATAAAAACAACAAGTGAAATTGGCAGTTTTTTTTATCATTTCCTATATTAATTGTGAAATTAGGGTGCACAAAAAATCAAACACACAAAATAATAAATATATAAAGCATAGAACAAAAAGTCATAAAAAACAAACAAACAAAAAGACAATACAATGGACTCTCTATTTTAATATAAAGATATGTAAATAGAATCTTTGCATATCTCCAATTTTATAAGGTAGAATTTCTTTCTTTTAAGGTTGGTCCCAAAAGTTTGCGTTTTTCTTTAAAAACGTTTTTCTTATTACTTAGCAAATAATATTTTTATGGCAAATACATGTTGTTGTTTCTTATCCCCTTGTGTAAAGATTACACGAATTCCATGAGTTC
Source organism: Cordylochernes scorpioides (assembly GCA_030710605.1). Classification (NCBI taxonomy): domain Eukaryota; kingdom Metazoa; phylum Arthropoda; class Arachnida; order Pseudoscorpiones; family Chernetidae; genus Cordylochernes; species Cordylochernes scorpioides. The sequence continues at coordinate 63,848,817 of CP092870.1, read as the reverse complement.
ATGATCTCATGGAATAGGATGTAGGGGTGTAGCTTTCGTTGATCATGGTACCATGATCCAGGCACACTTCGGTAAAGTCTGACTTTGCCTATACATGTTGTTGTTGTTTTATTCCCCTTGTGTAAAGATTACACAAATTCCATGATCTCATGAAATGGGATGTAGATTTCGATGATCATGGCACACTTTGGTGAAAGTCTCACCTGTATCAGTGAATACATAATACAATTACTTTATACAAAGACATTATACATAACAGCGAATAATATTGGTATTTCAAACACAAGGTAATAAGACCAAATAAATAAATAGTGTGTGCTGTTTCAGTTACAGTGTTGTTACATTCAGTACTTTTGTCTGAAGATGGTAACAACACTGTTACTGAAACATCACACACTATTTATTTATTTGGTGTCTTATTACCTTGTGTTTATAATCTATAATCCGATTTGTGCCTTATCAATGGTATTTCAAATTTTTTGCAAGTGTTTACAAACTTTTGGGACAACCTAATGTAACATTTTAACATATCTTAGGACAAAGAATTTGTCCAAAAATCGCAAGAAAGCTAGTATTGGTAAAATCACCTTTTTTTGGGGTCTCATAACCCTACATAACCCTAATTTGATCAACTTACCTATTTCTTTTAAAATTTTGTATTTTTTCATATCTCTCTCTATATACAGGGACATTTTTTAATAAAATTCAATTTTTTATATCTTTATAAGTGAAAGAGAGAGCCCAATGTAAATATATATTTAAATTTAAACACAAAATTTCATTAAATAAAAAAACAAACAAAAATAATTTATTTTTTAATACTAAATGCATGTTGGTCTCACTCTGGAACTCCATTGGTGTCACGTTAGCGACCTCTATTGTTACTCCTTGTCCCTAGAAAGAGAGAAATTTCTCCATTTTTCTGAAATTCAAACTTTTTTTTCCTTAATAAATTATTTTTCTTTTTATATATCTCTTGTTGAAGATTAGAATTACCAAATTTTTTTAAAATTTGAAATTATTAAAAGTAATGATTTAAATGAATTTTTTAAAGAGAGGAAGGTGGTATTTAGAGGGGGCGTTATAGACAGGTTTAACTGTATTATAAATGACAATTCTCAAAGTTTTGGTTGTGTGTGTGTGTTATATGAAAACAGCTTCTGCGTTATGTTGGGTGTTAACTTGGGGTGGACTGGAAATACCTTCTGACCAATCAGACTGTGCGGAGTGTGGTGATGAGCTGGACCACTGCCCAGGGGATTCTGGTGATGGTGTGAGGTAGGTTTCTGGTGCTGCGAGATAATGTTGGGGTGTTGCACCTTCGCTACCATGTTGCGATGGTGGTGTTGGGAAACGGTAAAGTGAGGACTTAGCTGCTAGTAAATCTGGATAATCGTATAAAGCACGTAGTTGAGCGTTACGTAACGCTGGTACAGGACGTACATGCCGTGGTTGATACAGTCCTGTTAGATCAGCTGATGTCCCGTAGAGAGCTGCTCCCAGACAATCTTCATAGGTTGGCGGTTCTTGCTGTTGTAGAGCTGGATGTGACAATGTGCCATAGAGATCCATAGTAACTGGGGCCCGTGCTCTCGCCGCTAGAGCTTCACTACAAGCCTGTTTACTCATAGGTAAACCTGCAACTGTATGCAGTTTCGGCCTCTTTTTTGGCCGTGCAGCTTTCACTGATTGTGTTTGTGAGAGCATCATTGCGGATTGTGTTAAGCTAGATAGATGTCCACTAGCTGGACTAACGAATTCATCAAGAAGACGTACAATGTCGGAATGCATACGTTCCAACGCTACGTCTCTTGGCAGCCTATCCATATGGTCTGCAATGTCACGGTTGGCCATATGTTCCAGTAGGATAACTGCAGCTTGGTAACTTCCTTCACGAGCGGCTAGGAACAATGGCGTCTCATCTTTGACGTCTTGAGCGTCTTTGTTAGCACCATGAGCCAGGAGGATCCTGACTGCTTCGATGTTGTTGACTGCTGCGGCCCAATGAAGAGCAGTCTTGCCTGGAACACACACAGATCACTGTTAGACACCTGTGAATCTACCCAGCTACATTTGTCACAGACACCCAATCTCTGTCTTCATGTAACCCGGATACCTGGAGCCCACTAAAGTCACCAACTATCTGACCTAATCTAGACCAGCATCTTCTTTCTTATCTCCACTCAATCATATTAGGGTATCAAGTTGTGACCCTTGATGGTGTCTGTTTGACAACCATTATGACTGGGTGAAGTAGTCTGCCTTTGTCATTAAGACCGGGAGCACTACTCAGTAGCAGGCCACTGACTTAGCTCCAAAAGAAATGGCCGCCTCTGACATAAGGAACAGATACCATGTACAGCCGCTCCTAACATGGAGTACAAACACTGCTCATCCTGTATCCCTGGAGTCCTTACAGGGTACTATCAGCATGGCCAGCTGAGCCCAGGTTGTTTAGTGAGCTTGTTACTGCTCCCCCTCCTCCTTTTTCATCCGGGCTTGGGACCGGCAAAGGAGGATTACTACACCTCACTATGCATGCGCAGACAACCAGTCGTGGACACAAAATAACTTGCTACGCATGCGCAGCTAAATAATCAAAGCTGGAAATTTTGGCATCGTCAGACAACATGAATTCTACTTCTAATAGTCACTTTATCTTTCTTTTCAATTTTGATTGAAATTAAGTTAAATTTATAATGTTAAAAATAATCAAATTTTAGCAAATACAGTAGAACTACCTCTCTGTAAAGGACAACACTTAGTTACAGAGCCAAAGTGTCCTTTAGGGAGAGGTGTCCTCTTACTGGAGAGTTGCTATATAGTTAAATGGTAATTTTGCAATTGGAAACTGTCCTTTGTAGAGAGGTGTCCTCTAGCGTAAGTGTCCTCTCACGGAAGTTGTTCTACTGTATAAGCTTAAATATAATAACAAAAAGATAATAATAGATGACCAGTGACATCAAAGACTTTCCATGTCTTCAAGTATTTGTCTAAGAGTGTAGCTCAGCTCTGATACCTACCCTGATGATCGGCAGCTTGGACGTCTGCTTCAGCATTGATGAGATCTTGTACGACACCTTCAATGGCCAATCGTGCTGCCAGGATCAGTGGTGTCGTGCCGTCGTATGTCTTAGCATTTAGGTTGGTGGCACGGTTGCGTAGCAGGATCTGGAATACACCAATGTTAGTTTTGTCATCTCAGAGATCATTGCAAATTCTATCAATCCCTAGGTAAAAGAACACAATGTATTACCTGTCATAAAGCCTTTTTTAATTATTATTTGCATATCCCTAGTACACATGGTACAGGCCATGATAATCATGGTGGGTAGAAGTAGGCAACTGCTTTTACTGTAAGTACACCACATGTCTACAAATGGTACAGTTTGTTGATGGTGTCTGCCAGGGAAGAATAGAGTTTATCAATGGATGACTCAATACAGTCAATGATGTGTTTTGGGGTTGTAGGTTGACACTTAGTACATAGTGACCTTGCAACCATTCTGTCATTGTCCGTAGATGACTTAAGTCTGGAAATCAGTTGTTCTCTTGGGAGGACAGAACCGGTGCTTGTGTTTCCTGCTCTGTACCAGTCAGTTCTTTTGTAATGGTGTCTAAGCTGGATGGTCTACTCTCATATCTCTAAGACAACGTTGACTCACTCAACACATCCTAATCATGCTACTACTCACCTGGAAGACTCCTTGAGCGTCTGCAGCCACCGCAGCATGTAGTGGTGTCCGTCCGGTGTTATCCTGGAAGTTGGCGTCTGCCCCGCCATCCAGAAGTCGTTTGGCGGCATCAGCGCGAGCCAATCTAGCTGCTTGATGGAGGGAGGTCTCACCTGGTACAACATCAGCAGTGGTTGGTGACATGTTTGTGATCAACATGTCTTGGGTTATATAACCGCCTGAAATATAGTCATAAAAAGCATGAAATCATAAGGCAAAAGGTTTCTTTTAAAGTTTTTAAACACAAGGTAAAAGAAAATAAGACCTAATTCAAATAAATAAATAGTGTGTGACATTTCGGCAACAACATTGTCAGCATCATCAGACAAAAGTACTGAATGACACTTGACTTGATTATAGATACAAGAAAATAAGACCTAATCCAAATAATTTAATAGTGTGTGATGTTTCAGTAACATCATTGTCACCATCATCAGACAAAAGAATAAATAAGAAAAAATATCACAGCAAGTTCTTAAATAGTACTGTTATCAAGTGTTTAAACAAGATAACAGATAAGGAAAAATAGTCATCCAAAAGACATCTGCTTCAATTAATAGAATGGAAGAAAGAGGAAATATAAATGATATTTATAGATATACTTTTAATTATATTTTTAAAAAAATCCACTTTTAATTCTAAGAAGAATATTTCAAGTTGTCTTAAAAAACTATTTTTCCTTATCTGTTATCTTGTTTAAACACTTGATAACAGTACAATTTAAGATCTTGCTGTGATATTTTTCTCTTTTATTCTTTTATCTGATGATGGTGACAATGCTGTTGCCGAAACATCACACACTATTTAATTATTTGGATTGGTCTTATTACCTTGTGTTCATACTTTCAAGATTGTAACTACGACTGCATTACCATAACCTAATTCTCAAGATAAATCAAAATCAAGCATAAACTTTTTTTTTTATAAACATACATATCTGCATATTTACATATATTAGGAGATATGCATTTAAATGAGTGTATACTTGGAATAAGATAACAACATGGTGTGTAGATGTCCACTCACCTGTTTTCTCTGCGACCTTGTGGACATTTGCTCCTTGTATAAGTAGATCTTGTATCATACTGGCTGAACCATCATCTTCTTCTACGTCTTCCCCAGTGTCCAATCCACCTCCGCGGAAGCTAGCTAACATCAGAGGAGTGAGGCCACATGGTCCTCTGACGTCTACATCTACGCCTCCCCGTCCCATGCCATGTAGATCTCCTTGAGGTGGTGTAAGCGCCAGGATATCTGGGTTCCGTACATCAGCTGCTTCTAGATGTTGTTGTGTCCATGGACGAGGATCATTTTCATCGTAGTCTGTTGTTGTTGTGACAGTTTCGCCGTAGCTGGGATCAGGTGAATATTCATTCTTCATTCTCTTTACCGGAACATCTTCATCACTCCATTCACCCATACCAGCTACCTTATGCAAATTCCTCATTTCCTGACCATCAGGTCCGCATCGACGTGATCCTCTTTTCTGGCTGGAAACTGTAGTAAAGAAACCTTCAGGGAACCATGTATGACCATGGGCACGTTTACGGTGTTTGGTTGCCAGTACACCAAGTCCTAATGCTACCAGGATGAAACACATGGCTCCTGATAGGATATAAGCCACTCTGGATCCTCTATCGGTATCTCCACCATGACTGGAACCCTGAGCTGCTCCTCGGATCTCTCTGATTTCAAATCCAGAGTCAAGAGCGTGTCTGGAATGAGCGGCTGCTAGAAACTGAGCTGCCCGTTCTGCCGACTCGAAGCATTCTGTGTACTGAGATTTGATACATTTGCGATTATCAATCACCAGATGCACCATCGTCCTGTAAACAAACCACCACAACTCTTTAACTGCCACACTTCAGTAACTCTTTTTTTATGATAGCAAAAATATGAAATAAACTTATGGACAAAACTTAAGGAAGTGGAACATCTTTGTTGTAGACGGTCATCTATTTTTTTTAAGGAGACAGAGGCAATTTTGTTCACACTTGATTCTCTTGTGTGTCTTCAATAAAGGTCACTGTATATTAAATTATCTTTCAGACACAAGGCAATACAGTAGAACTACCTCTATGTAAAGGACAACATCTAGTTACAGAGCCAAAGTGTTCTTTAGGGAGAGTTGTCCTCTTACTGGAGTGTTGCTAAATAGTAAAAATGGTAATTTTGCAATAAAAACTGTCCTTAATAAAGAGGTGTTCACTAGTGGGGTGTCCACTAAAGAGAGGTTCTAATGTAAGACCAAATCCAAATAAATAAATAGACATTTCGATAACAGCGTTGTTACCATCTTCAGACAAAAGTACTGAAGAAGAGATCCATTCTATTATATATATGTACCATTATGTACCCATACCATTCAGTACTTTTGTCTGATAATGGTAACAGTGCTGTTAATTCTGAAATCTGAAAGATATTACAGTGACCTTTATTGAAGACATACAAGATAACCAAGTGTGAACAACTTCTATCTCCTTCAAAAAACAGACTACCAGTGACATGAAAGACTTTCTACTCCTGAAGTTTTGTCCATGAGGGTATATGGTTATAGAAAGAGTTATATTAACTTACCCAAAGTGTTTTCTGCCTCCTTGATCATCTTTGACATCAAAGATCATGGGATTGCCATCAGCATCTGTCTTGATACGTAGATTGGTTCTTAAAGCATGGCCCATCTCCCGTAGGAAGTTCACTTTGTTATCTTTGAATTGCTGCATACACCAAGTTCTTCTGTTAGATCACATACAGTACTGTACATTGTGTACATATTGTTGGGTATCAACAAGTGGTCGACCGATGGCACACATAAGCCAGGTAACGGTTAAAAATTATTTTAAGTTTTGATAAAGTACAATTTGGATTATAGATTATAAACACAAGGTAATAAGACACCAAATCTATATAAATAAATAGTGTGTGATGTTTCAGTAACAGTGTTGTTACCATCTTCAGACAAAAGTACTGAATGGTACTAAAAAGTGGTACTTTTGTCTGAAAATGGTAACAACACTGTTACTGAAACATCACACACTATTTATTTATTTGGTGTCTTATTACCTTGTGTTTATAATCTATAATCCAAATTGTGCCTTATCAATTATTTTATGTTTTGATAAGGTACAATTTGGATTATAGATTATAAACACAAGGTAATAAGACACCAAATCCAAATAAATAAACACCAATACATGCTATTTATTATTCGAATATTGTGTTTATTTAAGTTTTGTCACTTACAGTACTGTACATTGTACTTGTCTTGTAGATAAATAGAATATTCAATATCTTTAGGGGTTGGTTGATGGACAATTGATAATTAACATAATTTTATTGACAACTTCTATCAATTCATGTAAAAGTGCACAGTCTACACTATTGTTTTAAAATGATAATTAGATACATAGTAAAACCTATCTATAGCAATAGGACAGAACCTGTGGTTCACTATAGCCATAGTTTACTGTGGGGGGTCGGTGGAAGGCTGGTTAAACCGTTTGGTTTTCGCCCACTACGACCCGGGTTCGATTCCCGCATTGGACACTTTTTCTGTTAAAAATTTTTTTTTTTTTTTAAATGCTCCAATAGCCCCCGATTCTTGTAAAAGTCCAACCCCCACCAGTGAGTGCAAGTAACTAAACGGGGCTCTGGCATATTTGTAAGAGCAAAGTCGAACTGCTTTTCACATGTGTAGACATGTGGTGTACTTACAGTAAAAAACAGTCGCTAACTACCCACCATGATTATCATGGCCTGTACCATGTGTACTAGGGATAAGAAAAAAAAAAAAGTTTACTGTCTTATAAATAAACACGTAGTAGGATGAGATTAAAAGTGACCTTGTCTATAGCACCCCTTCTACCAAGATATAGACAGGTTTAACTGTATTGTCTTTATATAAAATGAAAGGATTTAAAAGCACGAATGTTTCTTTTATACATAATACAAACTTCTACTGCCCTTACTGCAATGAAAAAATATATTGGGAGGGCTTGGCTCATCAGTGTTGAACCCTCCCAGCGGTTTCGCCAATTTAATCCACCAGACCGCTTCTCAGAGCTCTAATACTGTATTGGACGATTCTGCTTATATACGCAGCACTGAAGGGTGGAATCTCAGAAATGGTTTTCAAGAAAACTATGGACATAAGCTTTTAGGACAGTAGAATTACATTCAAATTCAAACTGTCTGGTGGATTAAATTGGTGAAACTGCTGGGAGGGTTCACCACTGATGAGCCAAGCCCTCCCAATATATTTTTTCATTGCAGTAAGGGCAGTAGAAGTTTGTATTATGTATAAAAGAAACATTTGTGCTTTTAAATCCTTTCATTTCATATGTATAGATGTTATTGCTTTGTGTTAATGTATTGTCTTTCCATGACCGCTCACATGACCTTTTTAGATGGTAGTCAGTCACATCTGAGGTTCTTCATTGGACACCACAACAACAATAAAGGAATATTTTTTACTGAATTTATGTAATGTTTTGTATCAAAATCATTGATAGATAGCAGCAGCACACTCACCTCAGGTGGCATGTCCAATCCAAACACCAGGTAGCCATCAGCAAGGATGGGAGGATCAGGTTCACAGTCCAATCCATCCCAGTTACATTCTTCTGTGTCACATCCATTGTCACAGTGGCCATTGGCATAGTTGACACTGCAGTAGGAGTCATAGTGGGCACTGGACACATCCAGGTGGTGATTATTTTCAGATACTTAGATGATAAGGGTCAATTTGGATTATAGACACAAGGTAATAAGACACCAAATAAATAAATAGTGTGTGATGTTTCAGTAACAGTGTTGTTACCATCTTCAGACAAAAGTACTGAATTATAAGGTACAATTTGGATTATAGATTATAAACACAAGGTAATAAGACACCAAATAAATAAATAGTGTGTGATATTTCAGTAACAGTGTTGTTACCATCATCAGACAAAAGTATTGAATGATAAGGTACAATTTTGGATTATAGAATATAAACACAAGGTAACAAGATACCAAATATATATCTATCTATTTATTTGGATTTGGTCTTATTACCTTATGTTTAGATGCTCAGATATATAGTACATCCTACAAGCTTTATAAAATACATTAATAAACAAAACTTGTGGAAATTCTATCTTTTAGCATGTGTATCCTGACAACAGAAATCTCTTTCTTCTTTCTTATCTCCATTCAATCATATTAAGGTATCAAGCTTGTTTGACAACCATCATGACTGTGTGAAGTAGAATGCGTCTGCCTTTGTAGAATGCGTCTAACATCCTAAAATCTCGACATAGCAAAATTCTAAATAGCCTAAAATCCTGACAGACCAAAATCCCAACAGCCCAAAATACAGAGAACCCAAAATACTGAAAACCTTATTCCTAACAGATCAAAATTCCAAATAGGCTAATATCCCAATAGATCAAAATCCCAATAGATCGAAATATCTCAACAGCCCAAAATCCCAAAAAACTAAAACCCCAACAGCTCAAAATCCCAACAGATTAAAATCCCATTAGATCAAAATCCCAATAGATCAAAATCCCAACAGATTAAAATCCCAATAGCCCAAAATCCCAACAGATCAAAATCCCAACAGGGTCAAAATCCAAGTTAAAAAAATATATAAAAAAGTTTCAGTAAATAATTTTATATTGTGTTTAGGGGGGGAGGAAGAAATCCCTAAATTCAAGTTTTTCAGGATTTTAGTCTGTAGGGATTTTGAAATTTCGGGTTTTTGACCCAAACTCATTATTAGTACAATGGTAAATTAATGATAGACAAGACTTACTTGCAAGGAGATAATTTGCGCTTGCAATCCAAGCCATCATAAAGACAGCCCATGTTGTTGCACTCCTCATTGCATTCATTATTGCTGAAGACGTCCCAGCATCGGATAGCAGCGGTGCAATTGCCCCAAGGATTGATACCAAGGGAACAATCACCCCCATCAAAGTTGCAAGCGTAACTGTTGCATTCTTCATTGCACTGTCCGTTACTTGCTTTCTGTATACAGCCATTGATGAGGCACATTTTCTTCTCTTCATCAATGGATTTCTGAGGGATGTCTGAAGCGGCATTGCCGATTCCTCCACGGAACGAAGGATCAAAAGTTTCGCAACGAAGTCCGTTCCAATTGGCAGGACACTCACATTCGAATTTTCCTGTAAACAACATACCATGAGTAAGGAAGATCTTTTAACATATAAGAGTACATGATAATTTGAAACTATTATAAATGCGTAAGATTCTTTTTAAAACTTAAACAATTTCTACTGTCCTTACTGTAATGGAAAAATTAATGGGAGGGCCTGGTTCATCAGTGGTGTTAATTTTTCCATTGCAGTAAGGGCAGTAGAAACAAAACACACAAGTCGGTGGACCAGTGGGTAACACCCTCGATTCCCGACAGCCATGAACCGGGATTGAATCCCACGTTAACATTTTGTTTTAATATGTGAACTTCACATATTATTCATTGTTTCAATTGTCATAAACTAGGTTGCTCTTGTTGAGCGGTACCTAATAAAGTGATTTTGAACTGAAGGACAGTAGAAATTATTTTATTTTAAAAGAATCATACGTGTCTATAATAGTTTTGAATTTTGATAACAGATGGCGCACTAATGTTTTATAATATAGTTTCTATAGTTGAGATTTTGTACTTACCAATCTCATCAATGCAGCGGCCTCCGTTGATGCAAGGTGAAGATAGGCACTCATTCTCCACATCTGTTTCACAGAACTTCCCTGCGACTCCCTTGGGACAAATACAGGAATAACCACGACTGCTTGGTCTGCATTGTCCACCATGTCGACAAGCATTATGATCGCAACTCTTGTTCGAATATCCACAGTTTTCACCCCAGAATCCTTCAGGGCATATACACGTATGTTTGTGGGCATTTTGTGATGTACTACATACACCACCGTTCAGGCATGGATTCTGTGCGCAGAAGTTTATCTTTGTTTCGCAATGACGGCCCATATAGCCTGGTTTACAATCGCAACGGTAGTCGTTTACTTGCTGTACACAGTCTAGAGTACCGGGAGCACTGCAGGGGTTTGAGAGACATTCGTTGACGTCACCTTCGCAGCGAGGACCAACGTAACCTGGTTGACATTGGCATTCATAACCGCCCACCATATCTAGGCAGGTACCACCATGATGGCAAGCTCCTTCGAAACATTCGTTGACGTTTATCTCGCATAGAATTCCAAGTGTTCCATGTGGACAGGAACAGACAAACTTGTTGATGAAATCATGACAGGTTCCTCCGTTTCTACAGGGGTTTGGATCACAATCATTGATGTTGAATTCACAGTTGAGTCCTGCAAAACAAAAAGATATTTGTGAAAACAGAATGGAAGTGGAGAAAAAGTATATAATAAGGCACAATTCTATGATAAATCACAATTTGGATTATAGATAATAATATAAAAAAATAATATAAGAAACGTCACACACTAATAAATTATTTGGATTAGGTCTTATTTTATTTTATTATAATCTATAATCCAAATTGTGTGTTATCACTTTTTCACTATTAATTTATATGGATTTGGTGTCTTATTACCTTGTAGTTGTAAAAAGGTAAGGTTATAAACACAAGGTAATAAGACACCAAATCCAAATAAATAAATAGTGTATGACGTTTTGGTAACAGTGTTGTTGCCATCTTCAGACAAAAGTACACAAATTGTACCTTATCAAAGGTAAGGTTATAAATATGGCACTCACCTTGGAAACCAAGAGGACAATCACAGGAATACTGTCCAATCAGATTGTTACAGGTGGCTCCATTCTGACATGGCTGTGATTGACACTCGTTGATGTCATGCTGACAGTAGCTTCCTTCATATCCCTCGAGGCAGATGCATCGATGGCTGTTGTTGATGTTCTCGCAGGTGCCGCCATGTTGACATAGGTCCTTGACATCCACTCCTGCCACAGTATCGTAGAATGTAAACAATGCACACTGAGTACACACATGGACAAGACTTAAGGAAATTGTACCTTTTAGCATGTATATCGGGATTGAGACAATAACTCTGAAAGATATTACAGTGACCTTTATTGAAGACACACGAGATAACCAAGTGTGTATACACTCATGGACAAAACTTAAGGAAGTTGTACCTTTCAGCATGTATATCGGGATTGAGACAATAACTCTGAAAGATATTACAGTGACCTTTAGTGAAGACACACGAGATAACCAAGTGTATATACACTCATGGAGAAAACTTAAGGAAGTTGTACCTTTTAGCATGTATATCGGGATTGAGACAATAACTCTGAAAGATATTACAGTGACCTTTAGTGAAGACACACGAGATAACCAAGTGTATATACACTCATGGAGAAAACTTAAGGAAGTTGTACCTTTTACCATGTATATCGAGATTCAGACAATATGTTGTTGTTGTTTCTTATCCCCTTGTGTAAAGATTACACCAATTCCATGAGCCCATGCTCCTCCAGCTGTTTATAGACAGTTGTTTATTATCCCCTTATGTAAAGATTACACAAATTCCATGAGTCCATGCTTCTCGAGCTATTTTATGATAAGCAGCGGCCTCTCCCAAAGGTCCTGTTTAGTGTATCTAATGCATGCCAAAATGTGTTCTGTAGCATGAGGTGTTATAGAAAGATGTAATGAGGAAAAACCAACCTTGGGATTCAGCAGCAGCGTCGCAGGACACCATCCGGACGTCACAAAGCAGACCTGTCCATCCAGACTGGCAAGTACATCTGTAGGTGTTGTTTACTTGTTTGCAGGTTGCCCCATTGTGGCATGGTTGGGTACTACACCAGTCTACGTAGGTCTGTAACACACAGCATTGTCATCGGGCGTGATCTACTCACCTAACACAAAGTTGAATAATTAAGTGATAAAGTACAATTTGAAATATAGATTACAATACAAGAAAATAAGACACCTAATCAAAATAATTAGTGTGTAACGTTTCGGCAACAGCATTGTCACCATCATCAGACAAAAGAATAAATGAGAAAAAATATCAACAGCAAGTTCTTAAATAGCACTGTTATCAAGTTACTACTACTACTAACTTGATAACAGTACTATTTAAGAACTTGCTGTTGATATTTTTCTCATTTATTCTTTTGTCTGATGATGGTGACAATGCTGTTGCCGAAACATCACACACTAATAAATTATTTGGATTAAGTGTCTTATTTTCTTGTATTGGAGAATTAAGAAAAAAAGCATCAACCGAAGTACAACTGAAAGTTACTAATGGCTAGTACCATTTGTCACTAAATATCAACTAATCATTGCTTTTTAAACATACTCATGGACAAAACTTAAGGAAGTTGTACCTTTCAGCATGTATATCAGGATTGAGACAATAACTCTGAAAGATATTACAGTGACCTTTATTGAAGACACACGAGATAACCAAGTGTAAACAAAATTGTCTCTGTCTCTTTCAAAAACACAGACTACTGGCAAAGACTCTCCACTTCCTTAAGTTCTGTCCATGAGTGCATTATCCAGAATTTTAGCCAAGATAATTTTTATTGATTGATCAAGAAAGACAAACCATCTACAGGTTTTCAGGCTATTGATCAACTCAGTGTATGGATTCTGAAGTTGTTAAGTGTTTTGCCGATTGGTAAGTGTACTCACCTCACAATGCAAGCCTGTATATTCAAATGGACAGTTGAAGACACACAAGATAACCAAGTGCAAACAAAATTGTCTCTGTTTCTTTCAAAAACACAGACTACTGGCGATATTTCTACTTCCTTAAGTTCTGTCCATGAGGTATTATACAGACATTGACTTTGACATGACATTATCCAGAATATTGGCTAAGATAACTTTTTCTTGATTAATCAAGAAAAACTAACCACCTACAGACACAAGGTAATAAGACCAAATCCAAATAAATAAATAGTGTGTGACGTTTCGGTAACAGCGTTGTTACCATCTTCAGACAAAGGTACTGAAGTAAAAGTACAACTGACAAAAGTACAACGCTGTTACTGAAACATCACACACTATTTATTTATTTGGATTAGGTCTTATTACCTTGTGTTTATAATCTATAATCCAAATTGTACCTTATTAACCACCTACAGGTTTTCAAGCTGTTGGTCAACTCAGTATAAGTGTTCTGAAGTTAGTGTTTTGCTAATTGGTAAGTGTACTTACCTCACAACGCAGTCCTGTATAGCCGAACGGACAGTGGCAAGTGTAGTGGCCAATATGATCCATGCAGGTGGCATTGTGGAAGCATGGATTGGAGTCACATTCATTGATATGTGACTGGCAGTTAGAGCCGGTGTATCCTGGCTTGCACTGGCAGGTATAGGTGTTAATACCATCGATGCACTTTCCTCCATTCATGCAAGAGCTGCACAAAGACATTGTGATACCATATGCATCCATTTAGAATGTGATATAAATGCTGAGAAGAATAACAAAAACAATCAAACGACTCAGAATGAAACTTTATAAAGGAATTACAATACATCCAGATGGTACAAGATATGTAACATTTGTGTGGAACTAACATCTACCCACATATTCTCATGTCCAGAAACGGTCACAGCCTTACAGAAAATTGACATGTACCCAGAACAGCAGCTTTACATACCCAAGAACATTGTGACTGCTTTTATAGAGATGTATGGAGACATCTGAGGCTCTTCTTTGGACACAACAACAACAGAAAATTGACCCAGAGCAGCAGGTTTACACACCCAAGAACATTACGACTGCTGTGATAGAGATGTACGGAGACATCTAAGGCTCTTCATTGGACACGACAACAACAGAAAATTGACCCAGAACAGCAGCTTTACACACCCAAGAACATAGCGACTGCTGTGATAGAGATGTATGGAGACATCTGAGACTTCATTGGACACAACAGCAACCAAATAGAATGATAATAGAACCTACCTGGAGGTACAATCTTCATCGTTGGTCTGACAATTTGCTCCGCTGAATCCAAGAGGACAGATGCAGGTATAGCTATTAACATAATCTTTACACGTGGCACCATTCAGACATGGATTGCTTGCACATTCGTTGATGTCTTCTTGACAGTGTTTTCCACCGAAGCCTTCAATGCAGAGGCATGTGTATTCACCAATGCCATCAAGACAGGTTCCACCATTCTGACATGGGACTGTACAACAGTGAGTTAGTATAATGGTCAGATGCACACATGCAAAGCATACTCACATTGAGCGCAATCATCCGTATTAAGAAGACATTCCCGGCCTTCGTAGCCTTTTGCACATTGGCAGATATAAGAGCCGTTGGTGTTGAGACAGGTTGCACCATTTCTACATGGAGAACTAATGGCGCATTCGTCGATGTCCTCGTTACAAAGGCGACCTGAAAACATTCAAGAACTCAGTCACAATCTCTTCAAGACATTCCAGTAATACACGATCTACGTATTCTTTGTAGATCGCGAAATGCATGGTGTCGCTGGAGACCCACTGGCGATTCTCCACCAAACTCTGCAGCGCTGGCGCCATATTCATTGTACATAGTGTATATAATGCATATTATCTTTTTTTTTAAATAGTGCAGACTGTGTACTTTTCATGTATTGACAAGATGTCAATAAAATTATTTTAATTGTCAAAAAATTGTCTTTGCTCTAACTGCTGGGTCAATTTGGCTCATGAACATAACAACTCTTATTTTATCAAGACATTCCAAAAATCTATTGTTTTCACACTGATTCATATTTTTGTGTGTCAACAAATAAACATCCGGATGGCATATGTGACCAGCTGCTATTTATTTTTGTTTAGTCTTTATTTATTTATTTTAAAAGATTTATCAGAGAGAACTGAACCTATAGTTCACTATAGCCTTAGTTCACTGTATTATAAAACTCCGCCCTTGCCGGTCCCAAGCCCGAATGAAAAAGGAGGAGGGGGAGCAGTAACAAGCTCACTAAAAAACCTGGGCTCAGCTGGCCCGGCTGATAGTACCCTGTAAGGACTCCAGGGATACAGGATGAGCAGCGTTTGTACTCCATGTTAGGAGCAGCTGCACATGGCATCTGTTCCTCATGTCAGAGGCGGCCATTTCTTTTAGAGCTAAGTCGGCCTGCCACTGAGTAGTGCTCCCAGTCTTAATGACAAAGGCAGACGCATTCTACTTCACCCAGTGTGGAGATAAGAAAGAAGAAGACTGTATTATAAAATGAGGTTAGGTTTGTTATAAGGGAAGGTTTGCTATATCCTAGGTTTGTATTAGGGAAGTTTTACTGTATATAAGAAATGAAAGCCTAGAAGCACGAATGTTTCTTTTTACAACTGAAACAAACTTCTACTGTCCTTACTGAGATGAAAAAATCCCACCCTTCAGTGTAACATATATAAACAGAATGATCCAATACATTATTAGAGCTCTAAGAATGGGTCTGGTAGAATAAATTGGTGAAACTGCTGGTAATTCTACTGTCCTAAAAGCTTATGTCCATAGTTTACTTAAATACCATTTCTAAGATTCCACCCTTCAGTGTAACATATATAAACAGAATGATCCAATACATTATTAGAGCTCTAAGAATGGGTCTGGTAGAATAAATTGGTGAAACTGCTGGTAATTCTACTGTCCTAAAAGCTTATGTCCATAGTTTACTTAAATACCATTTCTAAGATTCCACCCTTCAGTGTAACATATATAAACAGAATGATCCAATACATTATTAGAGCTCTAAGAATGGGTCTGGTAGAATAAATTGGTGAAACTGCTGGTAATTCTACTGTCCTAAAAGCTTATGTCCATAGTTTACTTAAATACCATTTCTAAGATTCCACCCTTCAGTGTAACATATATAAACAGAATGATCCAATACATTATTAGAGCTCTAAGAATGGGTCTGGTAGAATAAATTGGTGAAACTGCTGGTAATTCTACTGTCCTAAAAGCTTATGTCCATAGTTTACTTAAATACCATTTCTAAGATTCCACCCTTCAGTGTAACATATATAAACAGAATGATCCAATACAGTATTAGAGCTCTAAAGGAGCGGTCTGGTAGATTAAATTGGTGAAACCGCTGGTAATTCTACTGTCCTAAAAGCTTATGTCCATAGTTTACTTAAATACCATTTCTAAGATTCCACCCTTCAGTGTAACATATATAAACAGAATGATCCAATACAGTATTAGAGCTCTAAAGGAGCGGTCTGGTAGATTAAATTGGTGAAACCGCTGGTAATTCTACTGTCCTAAAAGCTTATGTCCATAGTTTACTTAAATACCATTTCTAAGATTCCACCTTTCAGTGTAACATATATAAACAGAATGATCCAATACAGTATTAGAGCTCTAAAGAAGCGGTCTGGTAGATTAAATTGGTGAAACTGCTGAGAGAGTTCACCACTAATGAGACAAGCCCTACCAATATTTTATCATCACAGTAAGGACAGTAGAAGTTTGATTTATTGGTGAAAAGAAATATTTGTGAATTAATGTTTTCATTTCATGGAATACTTGAAACTTTTACTTACCTGTATAGCCAAGTTCGCAGGTGCATGAGAAATCCAAGTAGTTGGAAGATGGCGTGCATCTGGCATTATTCTTGCATTTATTCGGATTGCAAGGATCGAGTTCAACATCGCAGTTCTTGCCGCTGAATGGCACATCGCAGACGCACGTGTAGCTTCCAACGTTGTCGATGCAGCTGCCACCATTGACACATGGAGCTGACGCACAATCATCGATGTTGATCTCGCAGTTCTGGCCTGTGTATCCTGGCAGACAGGAGCAGTTATAGGCTGCCAAGCCATCTTGACATATTCCACCGTGCTGACAGGGATTGGACTGGCATTCATCTACGTTCTGTTCGCATCTATGGCCACCGTAGCCTGCACCCACGGCACTGTTAGTGACAAGCCACCACTGATCACACTCATGGACAAAACTTAAGGAAGTTGTATCTTTTACCATGTATATCGGGATTGAGACAATAACTCTGAAAGATATTACAGTGACCTTTATTGAAGACACACCAGATAACCAAGTGTGTATACACTCATGGACAAAACTTAAGGAAGTTGTACCTTTTAGCATGTATATCAGGATTGAGACAATAACTCTGAAAGATATTACAGTGACCTTTATTGAAGACACACGAGATAACCAAGTGTGTATACACTCATGGACAAAACTTAAGGTAGTTGTAACTTTTAGCATTTATATCGGGATTGAGACAATAACTCTGAAAGATATTACAGTGACCTTTATTAAAGACACACGAGATAACTAAGTGTGAACAACCTTTTTCTCCTTTAAAAAATAGACGACCAACAACATTAAAGACTTTTCACTACCATAAGTTTTGTCCATGAGTATATGTACAATGGAACCTAAGTCAGATGGCTGATACAATGAAGTCCCATGAGAATGAGTTCATCAAAGACCATATCTCTATGTACCCGGGAAGATAATTCAGAAGGCCAATGTACTGTGGTCCCATGTGAATGGGCTCATCAAAGAATTAATTGCCCATTGACTTCCCTTGGGATCACGGCGACCTGATTAACTAACACATTCATCCGGTAACACTGGAAGACCCTTCCTTTCCTATGTGTATATTTACTCTGTTCTTTTAATTCCCATAAAATTCTGCCCCATTTTTTTTTTCAAATGATCATTCAATTAAACAAGTCAATAAGTCTTTGGAGATGAGTTTCCTTTTTCCTTTTATTGCCAACTCTAGCTTCCGTAGCCCTTCTACTGGAGTACAAATATACCGTTAGATAACTGTTATACTTGTAATGATAAGGTACAATTTGGATTATATAGTATATATATTTAGTGCCGAAGGACAAAGTTGCCCTGTTTTATCATTTAGTCTTTCCTCAGACAGAGCAGCACAATCAAATAAGTAGTGCAACATCTCCATTGTTATTCCTGATCCACAGAAAGTGCATTTCAGGTCTTCACCACTCATTAAAATCAGGTGGTGTTCTCTGAAAAAAATTGAAAGGGTTCTAAATTGCGCGATTAATCTGATGACAGGAAAAGGGAGTTCACTTAAGAAATATTCTTCAGTGGTAAACATTGTATATATGTCTCTATAGTGGGAATATAACTTTTGTTTTGTCATTTTGTATTGTTTGCTCTATTGCAGTTCTTAATATTCCTGGGATCTCATTCCTCAATATATCAGGATCATTACAATAAGTAAGCCACGAGGATCCATTATTATTGAGTAAATTGCTTAATTGTATGTTTATATTAACTTGTATATGTACATATGTTTTGGCCGGATTTTTGCATATTGGCATTAATTTTATTGAGCTGTTTATTACTTATTATATCTTCAAGTGTTTGATTATTGGTTGAATTTGACTTATTATTCTGAGGTAATATTCTCTATTGTAAATTTGAGTTCTATATTAATAAACATTATTGGGGTATAATAGGTCATAAATTTCATAAATGATCACATCCGCCTTTGCCGGTCCCAAGCCCGGATAAAAAAGAGAAGGGGGAGCAGTAACAAGCTCACTAAACAACCTGGGCTCAGCTGGCCATGCTGATAGTACCCTGTAAGGACTCCAGGGATACAGGATGAGCAGCGTTTGTACTCCATGTTAGGAGCGGCTGCACATGGTGTCTGTTCCCCATGTCAGAGGCGGCCATTTCTTTTGGAGCTAAGTTGGCCTGCCACTGAGTAGTGCTTCCAGTCTTAATGACAAAGGGGATACAGGATGTACTCCATGTTGGCTGTACATGGTGTCTGTTCCTCATGTCACCATTTCATATTGGAGCTAAGTCAGTGGCCTGCTACTGAGTAGTGCTCCCAGTCTTAATGACAAAGGGGATACAGGATGTACTCCATGTTAGCTGCACATGGTGTCTGTTCCTCATGTCACCATTACATATTGGAGCTAAGTCAGTGCCCTGCTACTGAGTAGTGCTCCCAGTCTTAATGACAAAGGGGATACAGGATGTACTCCATGTTGGCTGTACATGGTGTCTGTTCCTCATGTCACCATTACATATTGGAGCTAAGTCAGTGGCCTGCTACTGAGTAGTGCTCCCAGTCTTAATGACAAAGGGGATACAAGGATGTACTCCATGTTGGCTGTACATGGTGTCTGTTCCTCATGTCACCATTTCATATTGGAGCTAAGTCGGTGGCCTGCTACTGAGTAGTGCTCCCAGTCTTAATGACAATGGCATTCTACTTCAAACAGTCATGATGAAGCTCTACAAGCTTGATACCTGATATGATTGAGTGGAGATAAGAAAGAATAAGAAATACAAATATGTTGTATAAAGACCACTAAGACTTACCTTTGGGACAATGGCAGATGAAGCGATTGACTTCGTCTTCACACACTCCTTCATTGATGCACGGATTGCTGGCACATTCATTGACATCCGATAGACACCTGGCATCGAAATATCCTCGTGGACAATCACATTTGAAGCCATTGATGAGATCAGTGCATTTTCCACCATTGGCACAGGGGTTACTGGCACATTCATTGATGTTGGTCTCACAATGGATGCCTGGGCACAATTCAGTTCCTGGTTATAATACATCCAAATTGGTGCACTTACAGTAAAAGCAGTTGCCTACCTCTACCCACCATGATTATCATGGCCTGTACCACGTGTAGACATGTGGTGTACTTACAGTAAAAGCAGTTGCCTACCTCTACCCACCATGATTATCATGGCCTGTACCATGTGTACTAGGAATAAGCAAAATAAAATCCATCCAAATGTAGGTGTAGAGAGAGAGAAGGTTGGAATCCCATATTGGACACTTTTTTGTGTCTAATACATACATGTACAGCTTTATTAAAACCATCGGTCTTATAAAGATTTATCACAGGAAGGAAGCATAGATAGAGCTCCTATACTCCAGTTAGCGCAACACACAACAACAGCCTCCAGGTCTGACACATGTCCAGTAGCCCAACCTCTCCTCTACATGGCGGGCGGGAGAAGCAGCACAAGTAATAGACTGCCCTGTAGTACGGTGTCGTGAGCCGCTACGGTAACCGTGAACAGGGAACTGTGGCTGACTAACGGGGCACCCCACTTTCCATGGAGTGGACAATACACCATCAAGAAAAGAGGAATAAAGAGAGATAGATTTAAAATTACAAATATTTTCTCACAATGAGTTTCTTTTTATTACAAAACGCTATCTTTCAAGTGTTAATCTCTCTTCAACGGGCTTAATAAAATATCAACTTTATCCTACCAGAAATATTTACAAAAACAAATGTGTGCAGCATGGATATATTTATAACTGAAAATTTTAAATCGGTTTGTAATTTAACAATGTTATGGAAAATGTCTAGGGTAATCCAGAACCTATAAAATCGATCTATTGATTTATTCTGAGATATCTAAGGTATTGTGATGGTATCTTCCTGTTTATGCTGTTATATTAATTGGTATTTTCTCACAATTTTATCTTTTTTTTTTACTTATCCTTTTAGTCTAAATTAGACAAGATCTTGAGGTCATGCTCATAAAGAAGTTCAATAACTCTTCTTGGTTCTCTGTACAGGGATCTCTTGTCCTTTCCAATACAGTTTAGTATATGTTGGGGAGTGGCCTCTTCAGTTTTGCACCTAGTGCACATGGGGAAGCTTTTGGCTCCCTCTTTATAGACTAGAGGGCGCAGGTGACCAGATTTCCATCTGGCCAACTGTGTCGACTTCCCTACAATTTTATCATGAATAAAGAGAGAGAGAGAGAGGAAGACATACCTGTGAATCCAGGAAGACACTGGCATGTATATATATTGATCCCATCCAAACAGGTTGCACCATTTCTGCATGGATTGCTAAAACATTCGTTGACATTGTACTCGCAGTTTGGGCCTGAAGTTCCTGCTCTACAACGACACTGGTAGCCATTAATGAGATCTTCGCAGCGTCCGCCATGTTGACAGGGATTGCTGAGGCATTCGTTGATCTGTTTCTGACAGAGTAGTCCTGTGTAGCCAGGATGACAATGGCAGGAGAATGAACTGACTCCGTCGACACATTCTCCATGGTGGCATGGCGCAGAGAAACAGTCGTTGATGTTGGTCTCACACTTGACACCAGTGAATCCTGTACAAACACCCATTCCTGATCATTCACACTACATCATTATTTAGAAAAACATTTTTGAAGGAGACAATTTTGTCTACACTTCGTTATCTCATGTCTTCAATAAAGATCAATGTGTATATTACAGATTTGATAAGGCACAATTTGGATTATAGATTAAAAACACAAGATAATAAGACCCAATCCAAATAAATGTATAAGGTGTGACATTTTGGTAACAATGCTGTTACTGAAACGTCACACACACTATTTATTTATTTGGATTTGTTCTTATTATATTGTGTTTATAATCTATAATCCAAATTGTGCCTTATTAAGACTAAATTAAGGAAATGTTTGTGATATTTGGGTACAGTAGAACAACCTCCATGAGAGGACACTCGTGCTAGAGGACACCTCTCTACAAAGGACAGTTTTCATTTGTAAAATTATTATTTTTACCATTTAGCAACTCTCCAGTAAGA
The DNA here is from genome assembly GCA_030710605.1 of Cordylochernes scorpioides. NCBI lineage: Eukaryota > Metazoa > Arthropoda > Arachnida > Pseudoscorpiones > Chernetidae > Cordylochernes > Cordylochernes scorpioides. The sequence continues at coordinate 63,826,513 of CP092870.1, read as the reverse complement.
GGACACCTCTCCCTAAAGGACACTTTGAATCTGTAACTAGGTGTTGTCCTTTACAGAGAGGTAGTTCTACTGTATTTAGCAACTCTCCAGTAAGAGGACACCTCTCCCTAAAGGACAATTTGGCTCTGTAACTAGGTGTTGTTCTTTACAGAGAGGTGGTTCAACTGTATTTAGCAACTTTCCAGTAAGAGGACACCTCTCCCTAAAGGACAGTTTGTCTCTGTAACTAGGTGTTGTCCTTTACAGAGAGGTAGTTCTACCGTAATAGCGTTGTTACTACCATCTTCAGACACCTACCTTGAGAACAGACACAGCTGAAGCTGGCGATGCTATCCGTACAGTTTCCACCGTTCAGACAAGGCTGGGAAAGACAATCATCATCGTTCACTTCACATTTCTTCCCGGAGAAGCCGATGGGACACAGGCAACGGAAGCCATTGATGAGATCATTGCAGATGCCTCCATTATGGCAAGGGTTGGGCGTACATTCGTCCACATCATGTTCACAATGGTCTCCAGTATATCCTGTAAACATCAAATCTCTATTAGACATACTGTGTCTCCATAGAATGATTATTATATACCAAGAAATACCTCTCCCTTCGAAAAATGCACTAAAAACAACATTTTTAATATATTCTAATATTCTATGTATTTTATAAATGGTATTCAAACTATGGACATAAGCTTTTATTACAGTAGAATTATATATTTAAAAATAGGTTTTTAATGCATTTTTCGAAGGGAGAGGTGTCTCTTATTATATAATCCTACTGTGGAGGAAAACATTTTTTTTTTTTTTAGCTTATCCCTAGTACACGTGGTACAGGCCATGATAATCATGGTGGGAAGAAGTAAGCAACTGCTTTTACTGTAAGTACACCACATGTCTACATATGTGAAAAGCAGTTCGACTTTGCACTTACGAAGTTGTAATTTCAGCAGGTTTTCAGACAATAACTCTGAAAGATATTACAGTGACCTTCATTGAAGACACACGAGAAAACCAAGTGTGTATACACTCATGAACAAAACTTAAGGAAGTTGTACCTTTCAGCATGTATATCGGGATTGAGACAATAACTCTGAAAGATATTACAGTGACCTTTATTGAAGACACATGAGATAACCTAGCGTAAACAACCTGTCTCCTAAAAAAAACTGTCGACCGGCGACATCAAAGACTTTCTACTTCCTTAAGTTTTGTCCATGAGTGTATATATATTCCTATCCTTTACAAAACCTATGTGTGTAATTTCTCTAAATAATCTTTTATTGATCTTAAATATTTATCGGCTAAACATGAGGGTCAATTTTTGTGGTTCCATGGTGTAATGGTTAGCACTCTGGACTCTGAATCCAGCGATCCGAGTTCAAATCTCGGTGGAACCTTTTTTTTTTTTTTTCTTCTTTTATAAACCATTTTTATTATTTAAAAATTAGAACTCTAATAAAGGAAATAAGACCTAATCCAAATAATTTATTAGTGTGTGATGTTTCGGCAACAACATTGTCACCATCATCATAATTTTTTTTTTCTTTTTTGTCTGATGATGGTGACAATGTTGTTGCTGAAACATCATACACTAATAAATTATTTGGTTAGGTCTTATTTCCTTTATTATAATCTATAATCCAAATTGTGCTTTAACAATTAGAACTCTAGTTATGTTGCATATGTTTCTTATAAACAAAACAATTTTAGACTGCCCTTACTGCTATTTCTACACCATACAGGCTTATATTAAAATATCTTAAGTCAAATGGCGATCCATCAATTAAGATTATATAAAAGGGCGTAACTAGATCTGTAAAGAAAGAAAAAATTCTCAAAATATTTCGAGAGATTGCTCCCTCTTTATCACTGAACAATAAATTGATAAAGAGGGAGCAATCTCTCGAAATATTTTGAGATTTTTACGCCCTTTTATATAATCTTATTATTAAAATATATTTAAATATACACCCATACCTCACTTTGCGTCGGGGTTACGTTCCAAAAAAACCCGACGCAAATTGAAACGACGCAAAGTGAAAATATGTGAAGGCGCAATCAAAAATAAAGGTGTTGCCATATTTTAGGGGAAAAAAAAAATTAAAGTCTCGAATCCAAAACAACCAACTTCGAAAATCTAACGACGCACAGTGAAAATCAGTAAAAATTAAGCAGCCACGCAACTTCGAAAAAAAACGCAAAACGAAACGACGCAAAGCGAGGTATTGGTTGTATATACACTTATACTTTAAAAATTTAGGTCAAAATAGTTCTTGTTTATCGAAAAAAAAAGGTTACCGTATATGCGTCGTCTGCTTTAACAGGGTTGCCAGATGAAAAAAAAAAACAATACATTAAATATTTGTTTTAATTGTCTATAAAAGGAAAATCGAAAAAAATGCAATATACCAGCGGTATGATAGATTAAACTGGCGAAACCGCTAGGAGGGTTCACCACTGATGAGCCAGGCCCTTTACTTTTTTTCCATTGCAGTAAGGGCAGTAGAAATTGTTTAATTTTTGAAAGAATCTTACGTGCCTATAATAGTTTCAAATTTTCATAACAGATGGCGCGCTAATGCAGTCATACTATAAAAAATAAAAATTTCCAAACAATAAATTTTAATCAAGAGATAGCATTTGATCACAATACGTTCCCCTCCTACCTTGAAAAAAAAAACCCTTAATATATATACATAAATTCTTGATTAATCAAGAAAAGGTATTTGGCCAATTCTGGAATAATTAAAAATCAACGAGAATAGTTGATATTTATACCGATAGATGGCGCAAGCCGTCAGCAACTTTCAGTTACACGATAAGGAGATGCCTTTTTCATAATTTATGCACCTTGTCCCAGTACAATATCACATTTGTACTATTTTTTCACATATATACATATAAATCAATGGTCATTCAATTTTTTTTTCTATTCACTGAATTCATTAACCTGTTCAGAGTTATTTCTTCAAATTTATTCCATTATGTAAATTTTGATGTCCTATATTTACATAAATTCCTCTTTAAAAATGCTATATAATTTCTCTCCATTGTTGTTGTCGTGTCCAAAGAAGGGTCTCAGATGTCTCCATGCATCTCTATCACAGCAGTCACAATGTTCTTGGGTGTGTAAAGCTGCTGCTCTGGGTCTAAGTCAATTTTCTGCAAGGCTGCGGCCATTGGAAAATGGGTGCCGTTGCCACGTTAGTCACCTAGGAAACGAACCAGAATTTGGTCGAATATTCCAAGGGTCCAGGGGGGACCGCAGGGAGGTGTGGTCGGACTTCTCTCCCTCTCCATTGCCTCTTGTTTATACGTTTTAGTTAGTTTAAGAAGGGCTTGTCCAAAAGTATTTCCTTTAATCAAATAAATAAAATTATTTAAGAAAAAGACATCTCCTTATCGTGCAACTGAGAGTTGCTGATGGCTTGCGCCATCTATCGGAATAAATATCAACTATTCTCGTTGATTTTTCAATTATTCCAGAATTGGCCAAATACCCATTCTTGATTTATTAAGAAAAGCTAACCACGGACGCGTTTCGGGCTGTTGGCCCTCGTCAGCGTGGTGTAAGCTGTACCTCAACGACCAAAAAACAGGTCATTCAAGACATCCTGAAAAATCATAAAACGAGTAGTTAAGGCCAGAATTGCGTGAGACCGCGACACAATGTGAAAAAAATAAAAATTAAATGAGTTGCTGTGTGGCATCTTATGATTTTTATGTGAACATTTTTCTTATTTCTTATCTTAAAAAAAGTGTCTAATGCGCGGGATTCGATCCCGGGTCGTGGGAGTGTAAAATCGCAAGTTTATACCATTCCTTCACCGACTCTCATGTTTTGATGTGTGCCAATTTATTAAATTACGTACACCCATACCTCGCTTTGCGTCGGGGTTACGTTCCAAAAAAACACGACGCAAATTGAAACGACGCAAAGTGAAAATAAAATTTTGATGGCATGGCGCAATCAAAAACAAAGGTGTTGCCATATTTTAGGGAAAAAAAAAATTAAAGACTCGAATCCAAAATAACGCAACTTCGAAAATCTAACGACGCACAGTGAAAATCAGTAAAATTAAGCAGCGACGCAACTTCGAAAAAAACGCAAAACGAAACGACGCTAAGCGAGGTATTGGTGTATAATACACTTTGATTTTAGTCAAATCATTAATAAAAATTACATAATCTTATATCTTTCTAAATTGATAAAGGTTGGTGTTCAGCCAACCGAAATATCGGCAAATAAATATTTTATTAAATCCAATATATGCCTTTTTTAAAATTATTATCTAATCTTATATTAAACTGGCGAAACCGCTGGGAGGGTTCACCACTGATGAGCCAGGCCCTCCCTTTAATTTTTCCATTGCAGTAAAGGCAGTAGAAATTGTTTAATTTCAAAAAGAATCTTACGCCTTTAAAATAGCTTCGAATTTTGAATCTTATATCTATGTTGTAGTGAGGAAATAATTAATATGTTATAATTTAATTATTCAATAAAAAATATTTAAAACAGATTTATTCCTTTATATTTGTAAAATCATCATACATTAATTTATTTTTATTTAACAATTGCAGAGTACACGCTATATCCACAATTCGGATATTTGCGTGTGAAATATATACATTTGAATGTAAAACAAAAAAGAAAAAGTAGTTTAAAGAGATATATACATATTTACATATCAGTATTGATTACATTAGTAGTCAGTTAATTTAGTTAAGTACATTCTGTAGTCTTTGGTGTATGTCCTTAGTGTAGACCACATGTTTGTTATGGGAAGTTGATTTAGTTCCCTAAGGTCAACGGTCATACATGGTACTTAGCCAAAAGCTTAATTGTATAAAGTACCTTTCGGAAAAGCTTTTACTCAGCAAACGAAAACATATGCAAAAATGTAATGGAGAGAGATTTTATAGCCATTAAAGATATATGCAAATATAGGACATTAGAATTTAGGAATTTACATAATTGAAAATTAACACAAGGCAATAACGCGCCATTTATACATATAAAATTAAAGGAATTAAAAGCATGAATGTTTCTTTTATATATAATACAAACTTCTACTGCCCTTACTGCGATGAAAAAAAATATATTGGGAGGGCTCTTGGCTCATCAGTGGTTAACCCTCCCAGCGGTTTCACCAATTTAATCCACCAGACCACTTCTCAGAGCTCTAATACTGTAATGGACGATTCTGCTTATATACGCAGCACTGAAGGATGGAATCTCAGAAATGGTTTTCAAGAAAACTATGGACATAAGCTTATAGGACAGTAGAATTACATTCGTGCTTTTAAATCCTTTAATTTTATATAATTGAAAATCTTTGAAGGAAAAAAAACTGAAAGGTTGATGAACTTTGTGAATAGAGAAATGGACAGATTATGTTTTAGTTTGCTGAGAAAGGAATTTTCCGAAAGCTAACTTTACACAATTAATAATAATAAAAAAAAAAGAGTTTCGTGGTCTTATACCTTTTTGTAATTAATATAAAAAAAAAGTCTGTGAACGAGTAGGTAACACCCTCGATTCCTGACAGCCATGAACCGGGATTGAATCCTGCGTTAACATTTTGTTTAATATGTGAATAACCTTTACATATTATTCATTGTTGTAAATATAATAAACTTGGTTGTTCTTTTTGTGCGGTACCTAATGATTTTGGAATAAGTTGTAAGTAATATATATTTGTCAAGAGATTGTATCGAGGGGCGGTAAAAGTGGACAGACGCCACAAGGTGGTCTCACACGTCTGACCACCAATCTGCGGTAAATTGACGGGGGATCGTCTGCGAGACAAAGGAATACGTCGCCAAACTGGTTTATCCCCATCGATGGCCCCCTGGTGGCGGACACTAATCACTGCATTCCACAAGCCGATATTTGCATCATCCTGTTTACATACATGCTGAAAGGTACAACTTCCTTAAATTTTGTCCATGAGTGTATACACACTTGGTTATCTCGTGTGTCTTCAATAAAGGTCACTGTAATATCTTTCAGAGTTATTGTCTCAATCCCGATATACATGCTGAAAGGTACAACTTCCTTAAATTTTGTCCATGAGTGTATACACACTTGGTTATCTCGTGTGTCTTCAATAAAGGTCACTGTAATATCTTTCAGAGTTATTGTCTCAATCCCGATATACATGCTGAAAGGTACAACTTCCTTAAATTTTGTCCATGAGTGTATACACACTTGGTTATCTCGTGTGTCTTCAATAAAGGTCACTGTAATATCTTTCAGAGTTATTGTCTCAATCCCGATATACATGCTGAAAGGTACAACTTCCTTAAATTTTGTCCATGAGTGTATACACACTTGGTTATCTCGTGTGTCTTCAATAAAGGTCACTGTAATATCTTTCAGAGTTATTGTCTCAATCCCGATATACATGCTGAAAGGTACAACTTCCTTAAATTTTGTCCATGAGTGTATACACACTTGGTTATCTCGTGTGTCTTCAATAAAGGTCACTGTAATATCTTTCAGAGTTATTGTCTCAATCCCGATATACATGCTGAAAGGTACAACTTCCTTAAATTTTGTCCATGAGTGTATACACACTTGGTTATCTCGTGTGTCTTCAATAAAGGTCACTGTAATATCTTTCAGAGTTATTGTCTCAATCCCGATATACATGCTAAAAGGTACAACTTCCTTAAGTATTGTCCATGAGTGTATACACACTTGGTTATCTCGTATGTCTTCAATAAAGGTCACTGTAATATCTTTCAGAGTTATTGTCTCAATCCCGATATACATGCTAAAAGGTACAACTTCCTTAAGTATTGTCCATGAGTGTATACACACTTGGTTATCTCGTATGTCTTCAATAAAGGTCACTGTAATATCTTTCAGAGTTATTGTCTCAATCCCGATATACATGCTGAAAGGTACAACTTCCTTAAGTTTTGTCCATGAAGGTTTTTGAAAATTAGATGTCCTTTTTCTTAATTTATCCACCAGATTCTATTACAATTTCACACTTTTGTACTATATATATATTTTTTTTCACATTCATAAAAAAAGTTGATGAGGTCTTCAACTTGAATTAATGAAATTTTAACCACTATAATAGTTTATTTCGATAGATGGCGCAAGCAATCAGCAACTTTCAGTTGAACGATAAGGAGATGCCGCTTTTTTTTTTTTTCATTTTTAATTTATGAACCTTATCCCAGTACAATATCACATTTGTGCAAAAGAGTCGGTGGACAAGTAGGTAACACCCTCGATTCCCGACAGTCATGAACTGGGAACGAATCCCGTATTGTACACTTTGTTTTAATATGTGAATAACACCTTCACATTCATTGCTGTAAATAACATAAACTAGGTTGTTCCTTTTGAGCGGTACCTAATAAAATGATTTTGGAACAAGAATATTTGTACATTTTCTTTCTACATTTATGGTATTCTTCTTCTTCTTTCTTATCTCCACACAATCACACTAAGGTATCAGGCTTGTAAAGCTTGAGATTTTTGATGGTGTCTGCCGGGGAAGAGTAGAACTCATCAATGGATGAGTCAATACAGTCAATAATATGTCTTGGGGTTGCAGGCTGAGAATTGCACTTAGTACATAGTGGGAAAACCTTGCAACCATTCTGGAAAGTCATTGTCCGTAGATGACCAGACTTAAGTCTGGAAATCAAAGACTGGTATTCTTTATTTTCAAAAATTGACGTCCCCAATAAGAGGTAATATTCATTTTAAAAAAAAATCTGTGTAAATTCAGGATGGTCTAATTTGTCGGTTATATCTATTATTCACACTATTTTCACTCAATAACAAAAAATGGTGTGAAAAATTAAAAAATACAGTTAAACCTGTCTATAGCGCCCCCTCTAAATAGCACCTTCCTCTCTATAGCGTCCGATTTTAAATACGTAATACAATGCGATTTACATTAAAAGTGACCTGTCTATAGCACCCCCTCTAAATAGCGCCTCCTTCTCTATAGCGCCCGATTTTAAATACGTAGTACGATGTGATATTTACATTAAAAGTGACTTGTCTATAGCGCCCTTCTAAATAGCGCCCGATTTTAAATACGTAGTACGATGTGATATTTACATTAAAAGTGACTTGTCTATAGCGCCCTTCTAAATAGCGCCCGATTTTAAATACGTAGTACGATGCGATTTACATTGAAAGTGACTTGTCTATAGCGCCCGATTTTAAATACGTAGTACGTTGCGATTTACATTACAAGTGACTTGTCTATAGCGCCCGATTTTAAATACGTAGTACGATGCGATTTACATTGAAAGTGACTTGTCTATAGCGCCCGATTTTAAATACGTAGTACGATGCGATTTACATTACAAGTGACTTGTCTATAGCGCCCGATTTTAAATACGTAGTACGATGCGATTTACATTGAAAGTGACTTGTCTATAGCGCCCGATTTTAAATACGTAGTACGATGCGATTTACATTGAAAGTGACTTGTCTATAGCGCCCGATTTTAAATACGTAGTACGATGCGATTTACATTGAAAGTGACTTGTCTATAGCGCCCGATTTTAAATACGTAGTACGATGCGATTTACATTAAAAGTGACTTGTCTATATCACCCCCTCTCTATAGCACCCTATAGTTCAAGAATACCTTGTCTGGAGGAGTACTCTCTCAAGGTGGGGAAACCTTCCTTGCGGAAGAAATGTGTACATACACAACTACACCAACACCTCGCTTTGCGTCGTTTCGTTTTAGTTTTTTTTTTTTTCGAAGTTGCGTCGCTGCTTAATTTTTACTGATTTTCACTGTGCGTCGTTAGATTTTCGAAGTTGCGTTGTTTTGGATTCGAGTCTTTAATTTTTTTTTTTTCTAAAATATGGCAACACCTTTGTTTTTGATTGAGCCATGCTATCAAAATTTGGGGATTCCCTTTCTAACTAAAAATCAACGCAAATTTAATACAATTTTTCTATAGAAAATTTATTTTCACTTTGCGTCGTTTTAATTTGCGTCGTGTTTTTTTTTTTTTTTTTTTGGAACGTAACCCCGAAGGTTTAACCTTTAAGACAGGAACTCTGCCTTTGCCGGTCCCAAGCCCGGATGAAAAAGGAGGAGGGGGAGCAGTAACAAGCTCGGTAAAAAAAACTGGGTTCAGCTGGCCATGCTGATAGTACCCTGTAAGGATTCCAGGGATACAGGATGAGCAGAGTTTGTACTCAATGTTGGCTGTACATGATGTCTGTTCCTCATGTCACCATTACATATTGGAGCTAAGTCAGTGGCCTGCTACTGAGTAGTGCTCCCAGTCTTAATGACAAAGGGGATACATGATGTACTCCATGTTGGCTGTACATGGTGTCTGTTCCTCATGTCACCATTTCATATTGGAGCTAAGTGAGTGGCCTGCTACTGAGTAGTGCTCCTAGTCTTAATGATAAAGGCAGACGCATTCTACTTCACCCAGTGTGGAGATAAGAAAGAAGAAGATGTTCGATAAAATAATTTCTTGAATCATAATCAAAATAAGAGCTCTAAGCCTTCAGAAAAAGAAACTTTCCCTGGAGGCTTAATGCTTTTATTTTGTGGTTTATCTGTATTACCGATAGAGAAAAATAAATCAACCTATAATTAAGAAAATGTTGATTAAATTAAAAAAGGGAAGGGTTAAAAAGAGAGGGAAAACTAAAAAAGTTCCCACCAGTGATTCGAAGTCTAGAAATTGGCCAACGGAACAAAAAGTAGAGTTCCCAGGGAGCTTGGGAAACAGAGTGGTCCACATAAAAGAATTTAAAAAAAAAGTAAGGTCAACAAATTACATCCGGCGACAGTGGCTAAAAATACGCCGGCCAATCAGGGGTAAGGTCACGTGATGTCCAACCAATCGTAGCGCGTCACTGTGACCAGATAGTTTGGTGGATATTTCAACTTACTCGATGATAATATCTCCCATTTAACAGACAAAATAAAACGTCAACGAAATTTACATTTTTTTTTTTACTTTAATGCCTTTTTTTTCTTTCGCTTGTTTTTATAATTGGACTAAGAAAAATAATGATATTTTGTAAATCTTTCTTAATTTTCATTAAAAAAAAGACATCCTTGCTAAAATTTACATAGGGATTGCATATCTGTTTGATCACATATTATGCAATAAAACAAGACCCTATAACGGGTTTCGACAATTTCAAAAGTTGTAAAAAATAATAATGAGAAAATGAATTGATTTTGTAAATATTTCATAACTTTCATAAAAAGCCATCTTAATCAGCATATTCATAGGGATTGCATATTCTGTTTGATTATGCAATAGAAAAATATATGCAATTAATATACGTTTACCGCTATGTATATGCTTGAGGGGACCGACATACGAAATGTTTGTTATGGCCCTATCTGCTATGTTAGAATGGTCAATATGCAAATACGATATGTTTACCGCTATGTTAGAATGGTCAAATAGTTTGCTAATATGCAAATACGATATGTTTACCGCTATGTTATAATGGCTAACTAGCTTGCTAATATGCAAATAAGGTATGTTTACCGCTATGTTAGAATGGTCAACTAGCTTGCTAATATGCAAATAAGATATGTTTACCTCTATGTTAGAATGGTCAACTAGTACCAATATGCAAATAAGATATGTTTACCGCTATCTTAGAATGGTGAACTAGCTTACCAATATGCAAATAAGATGTGTCTACCGCTATGTTAGAATGGTGAACTAGCTTGCCAGTATGCAAATAAAATATGTTTATCGCTATGTATAGGTTAGAGATGACCTACCTAAGAAATACTTGTTATGGCCCTAACTGCTAATTTAGAATGATCAACTAGCTTGCCAATATGCAAATAAGATATATTTACCGCTAGGCTAGAAGTAACTTACCTGGCATACACACGCAGCGGAAGCCGCCTCGTTCATCCAAACAGGTTCCTTCATTCTGGCAGGGATTGGAATCGCATTCGTTGATATTAATTTCGCAGCGTGGGCCTGCGAAGCCTCGAGAACAGTTACAATGGAAGGATCCAGGCGAATTGACGCATATGCCGCCATGTTCGCAAGGTGAACCTTCCTCTTCGCATTCATCTACGTCTACCGTACAGTCTGGTCCTTTGAAGCCGTTGGGACAACTACAGATGTAGGTACCGTCGATGGGACTGGTGTCACAGATGGCCCCCGAGTGGCACGGGTTACTGGCGCAGGCGTCGTCCAGATGACATAACAGACCTGTAACCACGGCCTCAGTCAGATTACCAATACACACACACAAGCTTTTATTAAGACATTCCGTCTTATACAGACTCCTGTTAGAAATGAATCTAAAAAGAAATGAGAAGCAGGGGAAGAAATCCTCGCTCAGAAAAGAAAAAAAAAAGGTTGAAGGAGATTTTAAATAGAAAAAGAAAAGAAGAAAAGAATATCTATGTACAAAAGACTATATACATCGTACATAGAACACAGTGAAGAAGTAGACTATTTAGTATATGGTTGCATCTTGTAAAGAAGAAAATATTTCCACACAGTTCAGTTACTTTGTTAGGTCTTTTTTCCTCCTTGCAGTCTTGAAAAAAAATTGAAGAACTTTAAAATAGGTGACCCATTATCCATCAAGTCTGAAAGAAAGGAATACAGTGAAAAGTGTGGATGAGCAGCTCTACCGCAAATTTTTTTTCTTTCCATAGTGAGAGACGTACATTCAAATATATAGAGTAGCAGTTCGATTACCAATATATATATAATCCCTACAATCATACAAATTGTGTGAACAAACAAGTCTCGGGATTTGGGAGATATCATAGTGGAGTTCCGGGAATAATCCCGAAAACAGAAATCCCTACATACCAAAATCCCGACATGATTAAAATCCCGACAGACCAAAATCCAGACATGGTCAAAATCCCGACAGATAAATCCAGACATGGTCAAAATCCCGACATAGTCAAAATCCCGACAGCCCAAAATCCCGACAGACCCAAAATCCAGACATGGTCAAAATCCCGACTTGGTCAAAATCCCGACAGCCCAAAATCCCAACAGACCCAAAATCCTGACATGGCCAAAATCCAGACAGACCCAAAATCCCGACATGGTCAAAATCCCGACTTTGGGACTTTTGGTACTACCTTATACTCTATTCAAATAACACTACATATACGAATACCACGCATCTTTCACTTTCATAGAAATCGCAACCCAACATAAAGGTACTTTTTAGCTTACAAAAACATGGCTACAATTCATCAAGACAGTAAACACTCACAGTCTCTCTCCCAGTGTAAGTAGCATTTTGCAATTCGCCTATCTATTTTAAAAAGCCACAAGTGCAATTCTCAGCCTGCAATCCCAAAACACATTATTGACTGTATTGACTTCCATTGATGAGCTCTATTCTTCCCCGGCAGACACCATCAACAAGCTTTACAAGCTTGATACCTTAGTGTGATTGAGTGGAGATAAGAAAGAAGAAGAAGCCACATGTGCTAACAAGTCTAAAGGAATTTCTCTTCAAGATAACTAGGTTTCACCCATTAACCCAGGATGTACTTTGTATGTTTACGAACTTTTGGGATAACCTTATACATCCCAGAAGAAATTATAACTCCGCCTTTGCCGGTCTCAAGCCCGGATGAAAAAGGAAGAGGGGGAGCAGTAACAAGCTCACTAAACAACCTGGGCTCAGCTGGCCATGCTGATAGTACTAGCTGTAAGGACTCCAGGGATACAGGATGAGCAGCGTTTGTACTCCATGTTGGTTGTACATGGTGTCTGTTCCTCATGTCACCATTACATATTGGAGCTAAGTCAGTGGCCTGCCACTGAGTAGTGCTCCCAGTCTTAATGACAAAGGCAGACGCATTCTACTTCACCCAGTCATGATGGTTGTCAAACAGACACCATCAACAAGCTCTACAAGCTTGATACCCTAATATGATTGAGTGGAGATAAGAAAGAAGAAGAGAAGAGATTATGACAGAAGAAAGGTGATGTAAGAAGGATGTACGCACCTGTTTTCCCAGAGGAACACTGACAGTAGAATGAGCCAACACGATCGTGACAAGTCGCTCCGTTGAAACAAGCGGCCACAGCACAATCGTCGATGTTTTCCGAGCAGTCCGGTCCTGTCCAGCCGTTGACACAGATACAGGAATATCCTCCAGGGGAGTTGGTACATGTAGCTCCATTCTTGCATACACTTGGACGTAGTGCACATTCGTCTACATCTTTACTACAGTAGGGACCTACACATCCAAGTTAGAACAACCCCACAGCTGTCTACAGAGCATCTACAAACCTGTATAGGCGGGTGGACAACGGCAAGTATAGGTACCTATACCATCAACACATTTGGCTCCATTTTGACACAAGTTTCCAGGACAGTCGTCAATGTTGATCTCACAATTGTCACCTTTGAACCCTGTAAACACACGTCTACGATTATAACCCCCAAAAATATATTGAAAATACACTCATGGACAACACTTAAGGAAATTGTTTTTGAGGAGACAGAGATTGTTCATACTTGGTTATCTCGTGTGTCTTCAATAAAGGTCACTGTAATATCTTTCAGAGTTATTGTCTCAATCCCGATATACATGCTGAAAGGTACAACTTCCTTTACTACTGTCCATGAGTGTATACACACTTGGTTATCTCGTGTGTCCTCAATAAAGGTCACTGTAATATCTTACAGAGTTATTGTCTCAATCCCGATATACATGCTAAAAGGTACAACTTCTTTAAGTTTTGCCCATGAGTGTATACACACTTGGTTATCTCGTGTGTCTTCAATAAAGGTCACTGTAATATCTTTCAGAGTTATTGTCTCAATCCCGATATATATGCTAAAAGGTACAACTTCCTTAAGTTTTGCCCATGAGTGTATACACACTTGGTTATCTCGTGTGTCTTCAATAAAGGTCACTGTAATATCTTTCAGAGTTATTGTCTCAATCCCGATATATATGCTAAAAGGTACAACTTCCTTAAGTTTTGTCCATGAGTGTATACACACTTGGTTATCTCGTGTGTCTTCAATAAAAGTCACTGTAATATCTTTCAGAGTTATTGTCTCAATCCCGATATACATGCTAAAAGCTACAACTTCCTTAAGTGTTGTCCATGAGTGTGTATACACTTGGTTATCTCGTGTGTCTTCAAAAAAGGTCACTGTAATATCTTTCAGAGTTATTGTCTCAATCCCGATATACATGCTAAAAGGTACAACTTCCTTAAGTTTTGTCCATGAGTGTATAAACACTTGGTTATCTCGTGTGTCTTCAATAAAGGTCACTGTAATATATTTCAGAGTTATTGTCTCAATCCCGATATACATGCTAAAAGGTACAACTTCCTTAAGTACTGTCCATGAGTGTATACACACTTGGTTATCTCGTGTGTCTTCAATAAAGGTCACTGTAATATATTTCAGAGTTATTGTCTCAATCCCGATATACATGCTAAAAGGTACAACTTCCTTAAGTACTGTCCATGAGTGTATACACACTTGGTTATCTCGTGTGTCCTCAATAAAGTTCACTGTAATATCTTTCAGAGTTATTGTCTCAATCCCGATATACATGCTAAAAGGTACAACTTCCTTAAGTACTGTCCATGAGTGTATACACACTTGGTTATCTCGTGTGTCCTCAATAAAGTTCACTGTAATATCTTTGTATCATGTACCAAAAGAGACACCTCTCCCTTCAACTGGGGGTACCTTGGGTGACTTTATAAAATTATATCACACATAGTGGTGATACTTATCCAAAGAACGTCATGATAATCATGATAGGTAGTAAGTGATTACTTTTACTGTAAGTACACTACATGTCTACACATGTAGAAAGCGTAGTTCGACTTTTCGCACTTACACGTATGTCAGAGCCCCATTTAGTTACTTGTACTCACTGGTGTTGTTGGACTTTTGTCAAGAATTGACCATTGGAGCATTTTTCAATTAGGAAAAAAAAGTCCCCATTGAGGTATTCGATCCCGTAGTCAAAGATGATAAAGAACTGTTCCAATACTGCTGTTGTTCAACTAGCTCTGATCGCGCACCTCTAGTGCTAATGACCACTGCAGTGGAACAATAGTTGCGGAAGTTCAGTATGAAGTGGAGGTCCACTTCAACTGCTTCCTATATCCTATTGCTGGAAGCGATTCGGTGGCCGAGTGGTAAAAACCGTTGATTTTCGACAGCAAGGACTCAGTTTCGAATCCCACTTTGGACACTTTTTCTTAAAAATAAATAAATTGCTTCAATAGTCCCTGATTCTTGCAAAAAAAAAAACAAAATGTCTAGCCCTCATAAAAGCGTGAAATCATAAGGCGAATGGCAAAACAATAAAAAAAAAACTTGGAAAGAAGTTTTTCGTCTTATGATTTCGCGCCGAAAAAACCGAAGAGGTCACTCCCCAACATATACTAAATTGTATTGTGTGTGTTATCTCGTGTCTTCAATAAAGGTCACTGTAATATCTTTCAGAGTTATTGTCTCAATCCTGATTTACATGCTAAAAGGTACAACTTCCTTAAGTACTGTCCATGAGTGTAGGAATGCAGTTTCTCAACCATGAAGTCTAGGAACTTACCTTGGGGACAAGAACACTTGTAATTGAGGGGATCAATCTGTCGACAACTTCCTCCATTCTCGCAGGGGCTTGGATCGCAGGGGACATATTGGCTTTCACAATTCTGTCCTGTGAAGCCAGATTCGCAAACACAGCGGTAGGATCCTACTGTATTGACGCATCGTCCATGTAGACAAGGATCCTTTCGACATTCGTCTACATCGGCTGTACAGGATGGTCCTTGGAAACCTGGAGCGCAGGAGCAAAGATAGCCATCCTGTAGAGATCGACAGGAGGCGCCGTTCCTGCAAGGTTGACTAGCACAGTGGTCTGGTAGTTCACATCGTGGTCCCCGATAACCACCAGCGCATTCACACGTGTAGTTATCCAAAGTTACCAAGCTACACGCTCCTCCGTGTAGACATGGTGCACTATCGCAAGCATTCGGTAGTGCAATCTCACATAGGAATGCTGAGAAACCGACAGGACAACTACAAGAGAATGTTGGACCACTGGTGACGCTCATTTCAACATTGCAGGTTCCTCCATTCTGACAGCGGGGGCCTGGTCCTGTATGGCAGGGGTTCATATGTTGGCAGTATTCCCCCACGTACATAGGAGGACAGCTGCAAACACCAACCACATACGTCAGGATAGTGTACAGTAGTACGATCATGCATATAAACCTCTCCATATATTTGCATATACAAGGGAGAATACTCTTTCAAGTCATATATATATATATATGTCGTAAACCCGGGTAAGACAACAAGTGAGTTGGAAGCAGTCGGGGTTGAGTGGCAAGGCGTGCAGAATGGGAAGTCCGCACGGGACAGTAAGGACAAAGTTTGGGATAAAAAGACGCTCTCCTAGTACGTCTCACGTGGCACCAGGACCAGGGGAAAGTTGAGGATTAACTGAGGAAAGCTCGGCGTCCTGCATGAAGCCGCGGAGGCAGGGAGGAACCAAAACGGCGGCCACGAGGGCCGCCGTGAGATGACAACGGACCTAGACTCAGCGGGCCTGTCCGAAAATATCCACTGTAACCTAACTAACTGTCAAAATCCGGACCAACGCCCCTTCTTTGTCCCTCTCTGAATTCCCCGGGTGTCTGGTGGCAAACTAGTGTCACTTTGAGACGACTAGAAAAGACCTCATACTTTATTACTTACATATCACATTGTTTAAATTACGATATATATATACACCACCACCACAGCCTTAAACACCCATATATATACAGTTGCCCGGCCATCCTTGCAGCCCTTTATATGGCAGATATCAATCCAAAAGAGGACATCCATACGGCACTTCAGTTGGCCGGTATTGTGATCAGGGTGTATGGACCGATCTGCTCCATGGACAAGACACCACCACCACAATTTATAACACACAGAATTGATTGACTGTAGGCGCGCATTTCCAGCTGCCGTTACAAACGGAATTACGAATTCAAAAATTATCATAATTGTAAAAATCAGCATTCAAAATCAAGTATACGAAATGCCATTCCTTTTCTATATAACACAATACAAATGCTATGCAAATAAAAAAGCAGACGAAGTTGAAGGTTGTACAAATGGTAGAAAGACACGCCTTAACCTCGCACCGGGGTAGCTTTAATCTCGTGGGAGAGTACGATTACGTGACGCTAGGGGTCAGTACAATTCCATTGTCTCCCACTTAATGGTGGTCAAACCGATACTTTTGTCGTCTGACTCAAATAACCCCGGCGCCATCTTGACCAACCAACCTTAACACATTGTAACGTAGGGCCATAAAATCTAGTTCCCACCTACATCTCATATTTACATATATCCTTGAAGCTATAATCGTTTGACCACCAAACTCTGCAGTGGTGGCAGAGACGCCATGTACATTGTACATAGTATCATGCATATATATATTTATTTAATTAAAAAGGCATATATTGGCTCAAAATAAATGATATTTTGATCCAATATATGCCTTTTTAATTAAATATTTATTTATGGATTGTTCTATTTTCAAATATATATTCCGAAAATTAACTCCCCAAATGGCAGGGATCTGTCTAGATTCAAGGCGGCTTTAAGCTCCTGATCCGGACGTGCCCTCGGAGAGGGCTACGTCGATTGTATATATCTCTCTTCATTCCTACCATTATTATTACCTTATAACTCCCTTTGAGTGTAAAGATTGACGAGATGTCAATAAAGTTGTTTAATTGTCACATCGTAAACATATGTGAATGTTTATTCTTTTTTTTTCTGTTATTTTTTCTCTCTTTCCAACGAAGACTTCAAGTACACCTATACCCTCCCATTACCTTCCCATTGTTACAATTGAATGACACTGTGGCTGGCTTATAGGCAGAAAGGTTTAAGTGACAATATGTTACTAGGGTATATCGGTATGTGAATTGAAGAGTGACGTTATAGCTGTGTTACACGACACCGTGCGACGTGTTTATACGTCTGCTTCCCTTATCAAGTAACACCTGGGAACCAACCAAACCTGGAGGTATCTTATAACAACCTGGCGGTTTCTATAGAGTTGTGTTGTTTACTATGTGTGAGTGTTTGTCTATTGGAAAAGTGATGCCTTTTAAATATCATTAGTTTTTTTTTAAAGCACTTTCTTACATCGTACTGTAACTATGATAATCATGGTGGATTGAATTAGGTGTTGTTTTTGTATATCCCAAGTACATGTGACACAGGCCATGATAATCATGGTAGGTTGAATCAGGTGTTGTTTTTGTATATCCCAAGTACATGTGACACAGGCCATGATAATCATGGTAGGTTGAATCAGGTGTTGTTTTTGTATATCCCAAGTACATGTGACACAGGCCATGATAATCATGGTAGGTTGAATCAGGTGTTGTTTTTGTATATCCCAAGTACATGTGACACAGGCCATGATAATCATGGTAGGTTGAATCAGGTGTTGTTTTTGTATATCCCAAGTACATGTGACACAGGCCATGATAATCATGGTAGGTTGAATCAGGTGTTGTTTTTGTATATCCCAAGTACATGTGACACAGGCCATGATAATCATGGTGGATTGAATTAGGTGTTGTTTTTGTATATCCCAAGTACATGTGACACAGGCCATGATAATCATGGTAGGTTGAATCAGGTGTTGTTTTTGTATATCCCAAGTACATGTGACACAGGCCATGATAATCATGGTAGGTTGAATCAGGTGTTGTTTTTGTATATCCCAAGTACATGTGACACAGGCCATGATAATCATGGTGGGTTGAATCAGGTGTTGTTTTTGTATATCCCAAGTACATGTGACACAGGCCATGATAATCATGGTAGGTTGAATCAGGTGTTGTTTTTGTATATCCCAAGTACATGTGACACAGGCCATGATAATCATGGTAGGTTGAATCAGGTGTTGTTTTTGTATATCCCAAGTACATGTGACACAGGCCATGATAATCATGGTGGATTGAATCAGGTGTTGTTTTTGTATATCCCAAGTACATGTGACACAGGCCATGATAATCATGGTGGGTTGAATCAGGTGTTGTTTTTGTATATCCCAAGTACATGTGACACAGGCCATGATAATCATGGTGGATTGAATTAGGTGTTGTTTTTGTATATCCCAAGTACATGTGACACAGGCCATGATAATCATGGTGGATTGAATTAGGTGTTGTTTTTGTATATCCCAAGTACATGTGACACAGGCCATGATAATCATGGTAGGTTGAATCAGGTGTTGTTTTTGTATATCCCAAGTACATGTGTCACAGGCCATGATAATCATGGTAGGTTGAATCAGGTGTTGTTTTTGTATATCCCAAGTACATGTGACACAGGCCATGATAATCATGGTAGGTTGAATCAGGTGTTGTTTTTGTATATCCCAAGTACATGTGACACAGGCCATGATAATCATGGTAGGTTGAATCAGGTGTTGTTTTTGTATATCCCAAGTACATGTGACACAGGCCATGATAATCATGGTAGGTTGAATCAGGTGTTGTTTTTGTATATCCCAAGTACATGTGACACAGGCCATGATAATCATGGTAGGTTGAATCAGGTGTTGTTTTTGTATATCCCAAGTACATGTGACACAGGCCATGGTAATCATGGTAGGTTGAATCAGGTGTTGTTTTTGTATATCCCAAGTACATGTGACACAGGCCATGATAATCATGGTAGGTTGAATCAGGTGTTGTTTTTGTATATCCCAAGTACATGTGACACAGGCCATGATAATCATGGTAGGTTGAATCAGGTGTTGTTTTTGTATATCCCAAGTACATGTGACACAGGCCATGATAATCATGGTAGGTTGAATCAGGTGTTGTTTTTGTATATCCCAAGTACATGTGACACAGGCCATGATAATCATGGTAGGTTGAATCAGGTGTTGTTTTTGTATATCCCAAGTACATGTGACACAGGCCATGATAATCATGGTAGGTTGAATTAGGTGTTGTTTTTGTATATCCCAAGTACATGTGACACAGGCCATGATAATCATGGTAGGTTGAATCAGGTGTTGTTTTTGTATATCCCAAGTACATGTGACACAGGCCATGATAATCATGGTAGGTTGAATCAGGTGTTGTTTTTGTATATCCCAAGTACATGTGACACAGGCCATGATAATCATGGTGGGTTGAATCAGGTGTTGTTTTTGTATATCCCAAGTACATGTGACACAGGCCATGATAATCATGGTAGGTTGAATCAGGTGTTGTTTTTGTATATCCCAAGTACATGTGACACAGGCCATGATAATCATGGTGGATTGAATTAGGTGTTGTTTTTGTATATCCCAAGTACATGTGACACAGGCCATGATAATCATGGTAGGTTGAATCAGGTGTCGTTTTTGTATATCCCAAGTACATGTGACACAGGCCATGATAATCATGGTGGATTGAATTAGGTGTTGTTTTTGTATATCCCAAGTACATGTGACACAGGCCATGATAATCATGGTGGATTGAATTAGGTGTTGTTTTTGTATATCCCAAGTACATGTGACACAGGCCATGATAATCATGGTAGGTTGAATCAGGTGTTGTTTTTGTATATCCCAAGTACATGTGACACAGGCCATGATAATCATGGTAGGTTGAATCAGGTGTTGTTTTTGTATATCCCAAGTACATGTGACACAGGCCATGATAATCATGGTAGGTTGAATCAGGTGTTGTTTTTGTATATCCCAAGTACATGTGACACAGGCCATGATAATCATGGTAGGTTGAATCAGGTGTTGTTTTTGTATATCCCAAGTACATGTGACACAGGCCATGATAATCATGGTAGGTTGAATCAGGTGTTGTTTTTGTATATCTCAAGTACATGTGTCACAGGCCATGATAATCATGGTGGATTGAATCAGGTGTTGTTTTTGTATATCCCAAGTACATGTGACACAGGCCATGATAATC
Organism: Cordylochernes scorpioides; assembly: GCA_030710605.1. Taxonomy (NCBI): domain Eukaryota; kingdom Metazoa; phylum Arthropoda; class Arachnida; order Pseudoscorpiones; family Chernetidae; genus Cordylochernes; species Cordylochernes scorpioides. The sequence continues at coordinate 63,805,545 of CP092870.1, read as the reverse complement.
ATGGTGGGTTGAATCAGGTGTTGTTTTTGTATATCCCAAGTACATGTGACACAGGCCATGATAATCATGGTGGGTTGAATCAGGTGTTGTTTTTGTATATCCCAAGTACATGTGACACAGGCCATGATAATCATGGTAGGTTGAATCAGGTGTTGTTTTTGTATATCCCAAGTACATGTGTCACAGGCCATGATAATCATGGTGGGTTGAATCAGGTGTTGTTTTTGTATATCCCAAGTACATGTGACACAGGCCATGATAATCATGGTAGGTTGAATCAGGTGTTGTTTTTGTATATCCCAAGTACATGTGACACAGGCCATGATAATCATGGTGGGTTGAATCAGGTGTTGTTTTTGTATATCCCAAGTACATGTGACACAGGCCATGATAATCATGGTAGGTTGAATCAGGTGTTGTTTTTGTATATCCCAAGTACATGTGACACAGGCCATGATAATCATGGTGGGTTGAATCAGGTGTTGTTTTTGTATATCCCAAGTACATGTGACACAGGCCATGATAATCATGGTAGGTTGAATCAGGTGTTGTTTTTGTATATCCCAAGTACATGTGACACAGGCCATGATAATCATGGTAGGTTGAATCAGGTGTTGTTTTTGTATATCCCAAGTACATGTGACACAGGCCATGATAATCATGGTGGGTTGAATCAGGTGTTGTTTTTGTATATCCCAAGTACATGTGACACAGGCCATGATAATCATGGTGGGTTGAATCAGGTGTTGTTTTTGTATATCCCAAGTACATGTGACACAGGCCATGATAATCATGGTGGGTTGAATCAGGTGTTGTTTTTGTATATCCCAAGTACATGTGTCACAGGCCATGATAATCATGGTGGGTTGAATCAGGTGTTGTTTTTGTATATCCCAAGTACATGTGACACAGGCCATGATAATCATGGTAGGTTGAATCAGGTGTTGTTTTTGTATATCCCAAGTACATGTGACACAGGCCATGATAATCATGGTAGGTTGAATCAGGTGTTGTTTTTGTATATCCCAAGTACATGTGACACAGGCCATGATAATCATGGTAGGTTGAATCAGGTGTTGTTTTTGTATATCCCAAGTACATGTGACACAGGCCATGATAATCATGGTGGGTTGAATCAGGTGTTGTTTTTGTATATCCCAAGTACATGTGACACAGGCCATGATAATCATGGTGGGTTGAATTAGGTGTTGTTTTGATTTATCTCAAGTACATGTGTCACAGGCCATGATAATCATGGTGGGTTGAAATTGATATTGTTTTGATTTATACCAAGTACATGTGTCACAGGCCATGATAATCATGGTGGATTGAAATTGATGTTGTTTTGATTTATACATAATATACGTGGTACAGGTCATGATAATCATAGTAGGTTAAAATTGATATATTTTTATTTATACTAAGTACACGTGGTACAGGCCATGATTATCATGGCCATAAGTACACGTGGTACATAGCCTGTACTTGGAATAAATCAAAACAACGCCTAATTCAGCCCACACCATGATTATCATGGCAAGTGTACCATGTAAAGGATTAGTTAGGGTAATATCAAACGAATACGAGATCAAAATAACGGCGGTTAACCTAGGAAGTAATTAAAGACCATCGTGTGCGGCGGTGTCGCCAGATGTCGCCGTGTATTAGTCACGGTGGTTGGGGGGCGTGAGAACAGCCCGGGGGAGGGGGTGGTTCTATAAAAACAACAACATATGGGCTCTTTAAAACTCTCCACATCTGGCAGCACTTGTGTGTTGTTTACCTTAACTCGTCTTCCCAATATACCACACTTATTTACATATGTACGTTGCCATTATGCAAATTAAATGATCTGTTTTCGATGTGGAAATAGGAAATGGATGCAGAATACCCATCATTGCATGTGGAATACTTGTGTTGTTTACCTTAACCCCCGCCTTCCCAATATACCACACTTATTTACATATGTACGTTGCCATTATGCAAATTAAATGATGTGTTTTCGATGTGGAAATAGGAAATGGATGCAGAATACCCATCATTGCATGTGGAATACTTGTGTTGTTTACCTTAATCCCTGTCTTCCCAATATACCACACTTATTTACATATGTATGCTGCCATTATGCAAATTAAATGATAAGTTATCAAGAACTCGATGCACATACACACAGTAAATTATCAGTAATTGCATGTACAATTCTATTGTTTTATTATCCCTCATCTATAGAAAGCATAGATGTATTTACATATGTACGATGCCATTATGCAAATTAAATGACGAATTATCAAGAACTCGATGCACATACACACAGTAGGGTATCAGTCATTGCATGTGCAATTCAATTGTTTTATTATTTTCCTTCATCTATTGAACGTAAAGACGTATTTACATATGTATACGCAGACGTTATGCAAATCAAAAATAGAAAGTGTTATCAATACGGAAACATGAAGTGAATGCAGAATACCCATCATTGCATGTGCAATACTTGTTTGTGCTGTTTACCTTAACCCCCGTCTTCCAATTATAACACACTTATTAACATATGTTTTTTTTTTAATTATCCCTATAGTACACATGGTACAGGCCATGATAATCATGGTGGGTAGTTAGCGACTGCTTTTACTGTAAGTACACCACATGTCCACACATGTGAAAAGCATTTCAACTTTGCACTTACAAATGTGCCAGAGCCCTGTTTGGTTACTTGCACTCGCTGGTGGGGTTGGACTTTTGCAAGAATCGGGGGCCATTGGAACATTTTTTTATCAGAAAAAAAGTGTCCAATGCGGGAATCGAACCCGGGTCGTAGTGGTCGAAAACCAAACGGTTTAACCAGCCTTCCACCGACCCCCTTTACATATGTAACTTGCAATTATGCAAATTAAATGAAGAGATTTATCAATGCGGCAACATAAAATGGATGCACATGCAGATACATACAGTACAATACTAGCCATTGCATGTGCAATTCTATTGTTTTTTTTTTTTACCTTCCCTCATCTATCCGAACATAAAGACGTATTTACATATATGTATAGGCTGCCATTATGCAAATCAAATGGTGAGATTTATCAATGTGGCAATATAAAATGGATGCACATGCAAATACATACAGTACAATACTAGCCATTGCATGTGCAATTCTATTGTTGTTGTTTTTTTACCTTCCCTCATCTATCCGAACATAAAGACGTATATGTATACGCTGCCATTATGCAAATCAAATGGTGAGATTTATCAATGCGGCAACATAAAATGGATGCACATGCAAATACATACAGTACAATACTAGCCATTGCGTGTGCAATTCTATTGTTTTTTTTTTTACCTTCCCTCATCTATCCGAACATAAAGACGTATTTACATATATGTATACGCTGCCATTATGCAAATCAAATGGTGAGATTTATCAATATGGCAACATAAAATGGATGCACATGCAAATACATACAGTACAATACTAGCCATTGCATGTGCAATTCTATTTTTTTTTTTTTTTACCTTCGCTCATCTATCCGAACGTAAAGACGTATTTACATATATGTACACGGACATTAGGCAAATCAAATGATGAGAGTTATCAATGTGAAGACATGAGATGGATGCACTTGCACATACATACAGTACAATACTAGCCATTGCATGTGCAATTCTAATGGCTTTTTTTACCTTCGCTCATCTATCCGAACATAAAGACGTGTTTGCATATATGTACACGGACATTATGCAAATCAAATGGTGAGAGTCATCAATGTGAAGACATGAAATGGATGCAAAGTAGAATACCCATCATTGCATATGCATTTATATAAAAAAATTTAAAATATAAATTTAATACTGTAATAAACCGTCCAGGTCAGAAATCCTCGAATCCATCAAATCAAAGAACAGTATCAACAGAAGACATCCCAGAACAATTCTGTCAAACTTCAAGATTAAGCAGCCATCATATTTACATATGGTGTCCTCCGTGCTCACTCTCAATTGTAATGTTGCTTGTTGAAGAGCGAGAGCTCGAAAGCTCACGCTGTTTTTAATAAAGAAACTTAATACGCAAAGGTGTTTTGATATTTTATAATAGTAAATCGCAATTTATCCTATATCTGTATATACATGTTTAAACACAAAGAGCGCCATCTATTTTGAAGAAAGATAACCATTAAAGTACGACATTTTTCTTTTCAAATAAAACCCACAACTCATACTGATATTAACTGCAACGAAAAAAAAAATACTTAGAGGGCCTGGCTTATCATCAGTAAACCCTATACAAGTAGAATACTCTAATACAATAGTAGAGTTCTAAAAAGCGTGGTATGGTAAAATTAAACTGGCGAAACTGCTTGTAGGATTCACCACTGATGAGCCAAGCCCTACCAATACATTTATAGCAGTTATATATTGTAACAATAAAGTGTGTGTCTCATTGAGCCAATCTCTCCTAATATTATTATAGCGGTTAGGGACATTGGGGTAAAAGCGTGTTTTAATAATATTTTTTAAATACTTATTCTTCTTTCTTATCTCCACTCAACAACCATATCAGGGTATCAAGTCTGTAGAGCTTGTTGATGGTGTCTGTGCTGGGGATGAGTGTCTTCTTCTTTCTTATCTCCACTCAACAACCATATCAGGGTATCAAGTCTGTAGAGCTTGTTGATGGTGTCTGTGTTGGGGATGTGTCTCTTCTTCTTTCTTATCTCCACTCAACAATCATATCAGGGTATCAAGTCTGTAGAGCTTGTTGATGGTGTCTGTGTTGGGGATGAGTCTCTTCTTCTTTCTTATCTCCACTCAACAATCATATCAGGGTATCAAGTCTGTAGAGCTTGTTGATGGTGTCTGTGTTGGGGATGTGTCTCTTCTTCTTTCTTATCTCCACTCAACAACCATATCAGGGTATCAAGTCTGTAGAGCTTGTTGATGGTGTCTGTGTTGGGGGTGAGTAGAGCTCATTAATGGATGAGTCAATACAGTCAATAATGTATTTTGGGGTTACAGGTTGACACTTAATACATAGTGGGAAAACCTTGCAAACATTCTGGAAAGTCATTTTTAAAAATACAAAATCTTGGTTTAATTGTTTCTTTTTTCGACTATATAGATGTTTTACTTGGGGAGATAGAGAATCGGAAGATGAGAAGTGTTACTCGTTAAACGACGGCAATAAACGACGTGGTAAAACATTGTCGGAGTTTCCAAGCAGACGAACTGACAAAGGAACCATCTCTCGCGACACGTGACCTGAGGCAACTGACGACTTCCGGTTCCCAGGCGTCGTAGCCACCTGGGAACGAGGCTTGCGTGTGGGTCGTTATCTTTGTGTCCTTCTCCCGGCCATGGATGGATGTACAGTGTCTCACACTGTCACTCAAACGTCGATATATATATTATCCCTAGTACACGTGGTACAGACCATGATAATCATGGTGGGTAGTTTGAGACTGTCTTTTACTGTAAGTATACCACATGTCTACAAATGGTACAAGGCCATGATAATCATTCCTTTCTTCTTATGAATCTGTATAAGACCAGTGGTCTTAATAAAGCTGTATGTGTGTGTATTGGATCATTCTGTTTATATATGCTACATATAAGTCCATTTATTATATATATAGTTTACTTAAATACCATTTCTAAGATTCCACCCTTCAGTGTAACATATATAAACAGAATGATCCAATACAGTATTAAAGCTCTAAAGAAGCGGTCTGGTAGATTAAATTGGTGAAACCGCTGGGAGGGTTTGTAATTCTACTGTCCTAAAAGCTTATGTCCATAGTTTACTTAAATACCATTTCTAAGATTCCACCCTTCAGTGTAACATATATAAACAGAATGATCCAATACAGTATTAAAGCTCTAAAGAAGCGGTCTGGTAGATTAAATTGGCGAAACTGCTGGGAGGGTTTGTAATTCTACTGTCCTAAAAGCTTATGTCCATAGTTTACTTAAATACCATTTCTAAGATCCCACCCTTCAGTGTAACATATATAAACAGAATGATCCAATACAGTATTAGAGCTCTAAAGAAGCGGTCTGGTAGATTAAATTGGCGAAACTGCTGGGAGGGTTTGTAATTCTACTGTCCTAAAAGCTTATGTCCATAGTTTACTTAAATACCATTTCTAAGATTCCACCCTTCAGTGTAACATATATAAACAGAATGATCCAATACAGTATTAGAGATCTAAAGAAGCGGTCTGGTAGATTAAATTGGTGAAACCGCTGGGAGTGTTGATCACTGATGAACCAAGCCCTCCCAATATATTTTTCATCGCAGTAAGGACAGTAGAAATTTGTTTTATACATAAAAGAAACAATCATAGTCTAATGTTTTCTCTTTTAACGGTCTGTAGAGGTTGTACAGTGGAATGGTTTTGGTAAGTTATCTTTGTTTTTAGGTCAAGGACTTTTTATCAAGAGAGAGATAAGGTCAGGTTGACATACACAGCGTGTGGTCGAAATGTCAAAATATTGCACTTCCCTGTCAACTTCTTTATTTCAACACACAAAACGCGATATCCCGGCTAGGGATAATTGCATCGATTTACATAAAAAAAAAAACAGTTATAAACACATTATACAAGAAAAGGTATTAAAAATAAAAATAAAAGAGAAACAATAATATATATTAGGAACCTGAACCTTTCAGGTTAGAAAGACAAACATAAATATATTTACAGAAATAGTTAAATCTATGATAATTCTCTCTGCTATTTACAAATTGATATAGATCTACAACATTGTCTGTTGTCTAGCGCTAGAAAAGAGTGGACATTCCAGCAGTAGGTGTCTCGAGTCCTAGAATTCGTTGTCACAGTGACAGCTAGAGTCTAACTGTCCCTTGTTCCCTGTCAACTTCTCTTTGTCGTGTCTTTACGCTAAGTTTTATAGTTTATTGATTGTCTGCGGCTAAAAAAAAACCAAACGATAGATTTACGAAACACTTCCTGATGGCATTTCGATAAGTATGGTGAAACTTGTGATACCGTTCTTGAGAAACTTCCTTTATTGCGTTCCTTTAATTTAATACAAAGAGGCCTGTAGCATGTTGACGAGGGCCAACTACCCGAAACGCGTAGGTGGTTGAATTTTTTTTCCCCATGATTTATATCAAGACTTTGGGGTTGTGTGACTAAATAATATGGAATCAATAAATTTAAACTGCTTTTTTTTTTAATGCGCATGATTCTTTTTAAAATAAATCAATTTTAGTAAAAAAAAAGTATAAATTTCTTATAACAAATGACGAGCTAATGTATCAAAAGAAATTATAGAATTAACTAAATCAACGTTTAGTTAATTTTTATTCCACGAGATGGCGCTATATAATTGAAACGATTTACAAAGAGATACAAAAAAAAGCGTGGACAATAAAAACATCAAAAGATTATGAGAAAAAAAGTACAAATGTGTGAAATTGCACTAGAAATGTGAAATTGTGCTAGAGAATTGAAATATGCCTTTTTATTTATAGATATATTTATGGATTGCTCCATTTTCAAAACAATATTACAGTTAAACCTGTCTATAGCGCCCCCTCTTGGAACTCACCAAAATAGGGTGTTATAGAGAGGGGGTGCTATAGACAGGTCATTTTTAATGTACAGTTAAACCTGTCTATAGCTCTCCCTCTTGGGACTCACCAAAATAGGACGCTATAGAGAGGAAGTGCTATAGACAGGTTTAACTGAAAATATATAGTTAATCATGAGAAAAAAAAAACTCTTCTGCAAGAAAGATAGGTACCAGAAATGGTTCGCTAGACGTTCTGTAACAAAGATGGCGGCACCAAAACGGTAGCCAAAAGGATAATTAACCGAATGGTGAGTCACGGGTACATCCCTTTTACAGACAGGAAGCTCAATTTAGCAGAGCAGACGACTTAACACACCAAACGCCAAATGTTTGCTTGATAATATAGCAGCCTAAAAAAAAAATGCATTAATTGTTATACTATAATTATGATGTTTAGATTAATTTTTCTTTAATTAAATAAAAAAAAATACTCTATGAAATGTAAATAAAAAATGAGTAAATATTTTGAATAGATATAATACTCTATAGTTAAACCTGTCTATAGCGCCCCCTCTTGGGTCTCACCAAAATAGGGTGCTATAGAGAGGGGGTGCTATAGACAGGTCACGTTTAATGTAAACTGTTTACATTTTAATGTTTAAAATCGGGCGCTATAGAGAGGAAGGCACTATTTAGAGGGGGCGTTATAGACAGGTTTAACTGTATATATATAAAGTTAAACCTGTCTATAGCGCCCCCTCTTGGGACTCACCAAAATAGGGTGCTATTGACAAGTCACTTTTAATGTAAAATGTTAACATTTTAATGTTTAAAATCGGGCGCTATAGAGAGGAAGGCGCTATTTAGAGGGGGCGCTATAGACAGGTTTAACTGTGTATTAAAAAGTAAATAAACGTTTCTTGTTTTGTTTATCAAATTAAGCTGCTAAAATGTATTTAGTTGATATTTATGCCGATAGATGGCGCTCGTTTGAGCGGTCATGTTCGTGTCTGTAGAGAGTAAATGGTGGTCAAGAAAGAGGCCACTGAGGAGGAAGGACATGCCAAGGAGGCAGGTGGAGAGACAGCGTCGCCATCTGCTACAGCCACCTGGAGCCACCGCGCCCCTGTTACGTCTTGGAACGTTGTGACTGGCACGTGCCGCACGTTATCCATGTCAACGTGTCCATTAGTGTCTGATTACATCATATAATAACGCTTACAGTACCCCATTCCCTTGTAGAATTAACAGCGATGAAGTATGATTCAGTAGGAGAGAAGTAGCAAACACACTACCCATATGTCATAACAATAGAAAACAAGAGAAAAACTTAATCTTCTTAAATTGACTGTGTGTTTTAAATATATCTATAATACAACTATTTATATAGGGCTCGGTGGTGTAGTGGTATAAACACTCGATTCCCGATAGCAATGACCTGGGTTCGAATCCCGCATTGGATACCTTTTTTCTCTTGAGAAAAAAAAATTGCTTCAATAGCTCCTTAATTCTTGCAAAAGTCCAACCCTCTATACAAGTGAGTATAAGTAACCAAAACGGGGTTCTAACACATTTGTAAGTGCAAAAGTCGAACATGATTTCTACATGCTCGGTGGTGTAGTGGTATAAACACTCGATTCCCGATAGCAAAGACCTGGGTTCGAATCCTGTATTGGATACCTTTTTTCTGAAGAAAAAATAAATTGCTTCAATAGTTCCTTGATTCTTGCAAAAGTCCAACAGTCTAAAAGTGAGTATAAGTAACCAAAACGGGGTTCTAACACATTTGTAAGTGCAAAAGTCGAACATGATTTTTACATATGTGGACATGTTAACAGGTAACGTATATCAATTTTTAATGTATATTCATTAAAAAAAGTTTTATTGAAAAATCTAAATTAAAAAAGGGTAATTTTACGACGTTTTAACATCATTTAAAAAAAAATTGCAAACGATTTATACACTCATGGACAATACTTAAGGAAATTGTACTTTTTTGCATGTATATCGGGATTGAGACAATAACTCTGAAAGATATTACAGTGACCTTTATTGAAGACACACGAGATAACCAAGTGTGTATACACTCATGGACAATACTTAAGGAAGTTGTACTTTTTAGCATGTATATCAGGATTGAGACAATAACTCTGAAAGATATTACAGTGACCTTTATTGAAGATACACGAGATAACCAAGTGTGAATACACTCATGGACAAAACTTAAGGAAGTTGTACCTTTTAGCATGTATATCGGGATTGAGACAATAACTCTGAAAGATATTACAGTGACCTTTATTGAAAACACACGAGATAACCAAGTGTGTATACACTCATGGACAATACTTAAGGAAGTTGTACCTTTCAGCATGTATATCGGGATTGAGACAATAACTCTGAAAGATATTACAGTGACCTTTATTGAAAACACACGAGATAACCAAATGTGTATACACTCATGGACAAAACTTAAGGAAGTTGTACCTTTCAGCATGTATATCGGGATTGAGACAATAACTCTGAAAGATATTACAGTGACCTTTATTGAAAACACACGAGATAACCAAGTGTGTATACACTCATGGACAATACTTAAGGAAGTTGTACCTTTCAGCATGTATATCGGGATTGAGACAATAACTCTGAAAGATATTACAGTGACCTTTATTGAAAACACACGAGATAACCAAGTGTGTATACACTCATGGACAAAACTTAAGGAAGTTGTACCTTTCAGCATGTATATCGGGATTGAGACAATAACTCTGAAAGATATTACAGTGACCTTTATTGAAAACACACGAGATAACCAAGTGTATATACACTCATGGACAATACTTAAGGAAGTTGTACCTTTCAGCATGTATATCGGGATTGAGACAATAACTCTGAAAGATATTACAGTGACCTTTATTGAAAACACACGAGATAACCAAGTGTATATACACTCATGGACAATACTTAAGGAAGTTGTACCTTTCAGCATGTATATCGGGATTGAGACAATAACTCTGAAAGATATTACAGTGACCTTTATTGAAAACACACGAGATAACCAAGTGTATATACACTCATGGACAATACTTAAGGAAGTTGTACCTTTCAGCATGTATATCGGGATTGAGACAATAACTCTGAAAGATATTACAGTGACCTTTATTGAAAACACACGAGATAACCAAGTGTATATACACTCATGGACAATACTTAAGGAAGTTGTACCTTTCAGCATGTATATCGGGATTGAGACAATAACTCTGAAAGATATTACAGTGACCTTTATTGAAAACACGCGAGATAACCAAGTGTGTACAACTTCTGTCTCCTTTAAAAAAAAAAAAATAGACGACGGACGATATCAAAGATTTTCCACTTCATTAAGCTTTGTCCATGAGTATATGTTGTCAAAGGAATTATCGAGTATATAACACAGCTATCTGTCAGTTATAGCGGAGTCTGGTCGAATTGTCAATTTATTTGACAAACAAACATTTTAGAGATTTGGTGTTAGCTGAAAAATTGTTTTGTATATTTGATTATTAGCGAGTGTAAGGGTCTTAATTTTTTTTTTAATTATCCTTAGTACACGTGGTACAGACCATGATAAGCATGGTGGGTAGTTAGCGACTGTTTTTACTTCACACATGTCTACACATGTGAAAAGCAGTTCGACTTTTGCACTTACAAAATATGCCAGAGCCCCGTTTGGTTACTTGCACTCGTTGGTGGGGTTGGACTTTTTCAAGAATCGGGGGCCATTGGAGCTTTTTTTTTTTTTTTTATCAGAAAAAAAAGTGTCCAATGCGGGAATCGAACCCGGGTCGTAGTAGTCGAAAACCTAACTGTTTAACCAGCCTTCCACCGATCCCCAAAGGATCTTAATAAAAGTATGGATTGAATAAGTTTTATTTGATTATGATATTATGGAAGAATTGTATATCTCCATTGCGTGTATATCCGTCCAACATAAGACACTCCTGGGAGGTGGGAAACATTGGTGTCATTTGTCAAGTTGTCCCGAGAGATATGACATTGGACAGGTAAACAAGGATGCACGCTGCTTCCTGTTGTAGTTGGTTTGTTGGCAAGTTTGTTTCTCGTTTCGAGATTATCTTGTTACGTCAACTTCCTATAGGAATCTTCTTAACTTCTATCGAATCTTTATAGAAATAGCTTACCATATTTTTCTATAATTAATCCAAAATAAATTTTATAAATTTAATTGCCATGAATTGTCAAAATTGGTTCACCTGCATGCACTTGTAGAAACGAAAAACAAACCCCTAGCACATTCTGATAAACTGTCCATTAACTTCTGATCTAAGGGAAGAAAACCAACTTTACCTGACTAATACAAAAAAAAGTTGTCTACAATAAAGACCAATACATCAAGTTTAATAGATTCTGCAGGATGTATATTTTAAGGCGAAAGTATTGACTGTACATATTTCAAGCTACTATTTCTAATTACTATATGCAAAACGTTCAAATGTGTTAATCTATATATATATAAAAATGAATGTCTGTGTGTGTATCCTCTATGGATTCAAAAACCATACATCCAATCGCCGTGAAATTTTGGGATATTATTAGGTGTATCCCCGGAAAGGTTTACGAAAAATAATTTCTTGAATATCTTTAATATCCTTAGAGTTATTTACAGATTTGTAGCCTTAACTCGCAAGCAGCGCCACCATTGAGACCGAGATAATGAGTATCGTTTAAATATAAAATTCGAATAAAAATAAATGCGATACTAAAAATTAAATTTCTATTCAATGAATTATATTTAAAAAGTTTAAATAATTGTGCAAAACGATATATATGATATATAAAAATCAAAAGAAATAATGAGTATCGTTTAAATATAAAATTCGCATAAATATAAATGCGATAATCGTTTAACATAATTTGAGTATTTTTCAAGGGACCGGGAAAAAATGTTCACTAGCTAAAACGATGATTTTATAATGTAGAAAATTAGGAAAGACAAAATTCAGGATGACACGGCACACAGGGACCGGGAAAAAATAATCACTTTATCGAGAGATTCACGACCATGATTTTATTCAACTTATCGAGTATTTTTCAAGGGACCAGGAAAATATGTTCACTAGATAAAACGATGATTTTGTAATGTAGAAAATTATGAAAGACAAAATTCAGGATGACACGGCACACAGGGACCGGGAAAAAATGTTCACTTTATCGAGAGATTCAAATTTACGAGTTTCAAATTATCAAAATATATCTTTTTTTTATAAGTTTATAGAGAATTGTTCGTTAGACAAACCTTTACTCGGGTAAAACCTCGGGCGAAGCCGGGTACGTCCGCTAGTTGTATATAATTTCAGATATACACGTAATTATCCTAATTGTGGAAATGGCGTGTCTCTCCCAACTGTTGAATAATAAAATAATCTATGGTTAAAATTCGTAACAATTAATTTTTGACAATGTTTTAAAGCGGAATATAATTTCTAAATAACTGAAACTCTACAAAGAACAGTTTTCATCGCTAAAATTCCATTTTTACTACTGTATAGAATACCTGAAGTAAATTTGTGAACGTTTTTGGCCGAATGACCCTTCAATAACCATACATTGCAGAGAAATGCTAGAAACCCATCAAAAGATATTGAAATCTTAAAATTTGCTTTCAAAAACCTTTTTTTTTTTTCGCATTTCGAACCATTTTCAAAACAATTTGAACTTGGAATGGCTAGAAAATGGATTCACAAAGCCAAATTCAAATGAGATGACTCTAAAATGCATTTAGACAATCAAATTCCTGTAAGATTTACCTTCAAAGAATCTTATGCATTTCGAACCATTTTCAAGACAAATTGAACTTGAAATGCATATAAATTTCATTCAAACAACCCCAAAAACACTTCTTTTTTTGCATTCCGAATCTTTTTCAAAACAAATTCAACTTGAAATTGCAAGAAAATGCTTTCACAAAACCAAAACTCTTCTTCTTTTTTTTTTTTTTGCATTTCAAACAATTTTCAAGTCAAATCGAACTTGAAATGCATATAAATTTCATTCAAACAACCTAAAAAACACTTCTTTTTTTGCATCCCGAACTATTTTCAAGACAAATTGAACTTGAAATTGCAAGAAAATGCTTTCACAAAACCAAAACTCTTCTATTTTTTTTGCATTCCGAATCATTTTCAAAACAAATCGAACTTGAAATGCATAGAAATTTCATTCAAACAACCCAAAAACACTTTTTTTTTCTTTTTTTTTTTGCATTCCGGACTATTTTCGAGACAAATTCAACTTGAAATGGCTAGAAAATGCTTTCACAAAACCAAAACTCTCTCTTTTTTTTGCATTTCGAACCATTTTAAAGATAAATCGAACTTGAAATGCATAGAAAATTTCATTAAAACAACCCAAAAAACACTTTTTTTTTTTTGCATTCCGAATCTTTTTCAAAACAAATTCAACTTGAAATAGCTAGAAAATGCTTTCACAAAACCAAAACTCTTCGTTTTTTTTTTTTTTTTTTTTTTTGCATTTCGAACCATTTTAAAGAATTCACACAACCAAAAATAAGCAGAACAACTTGCAAAAAGAGTGAATTCACACGGCAGCGTTCTCCATCCATCAGTGACCGACCCCTGAACTAAAATTACCATTTCTCTCTGGGGGCAGGGACCGTCACTCACTCACTCCAGGGGACCCAACATGAGTCTCCCCAGCTGGTGAAACTGATACCCGTGGGACGTTCAAACTCCTTCGGAACAGGTGCCGACATCAAGGATGCCTTGATATCCGTCTCCCCTTCTTGAAATTCCTTGATAGCTCCCTTCCTAAATAGAACGACCCCGAGCATCCTTACCTAAATCTGACTTCTTCATCTGCAATCTCAAATCAAGATCCTTTCGCTACATGCTAACGTATATAACAGATGAAAACATTTAAGTCGCAAATTATTATTTTCACAAATAAATCAAACTTCTACTGTCCATACTGCAATGACAAAATATTTGGGAGGGGTTGTCTCATTCAGTGGGGAACCCTCCCAGCGGTTTCACCAATTTAATCTACCAGACCACTTCTTTAGAGCTCTAATACTGTATTGGATCATTCTGCTTATATATGCTACAGTGAAGGGTGGAATCTTAGAAATTATATTTAAGTAAACTATGGACATAGCTTTTAGGACAGTAGAATTACATATAAATATTTGCAACGAGCAATGCTCTTCCGTAAACCACAAGGATTCCATCCTTCAGTGTAACATATATAAACAGAATGATCCAATACAGTATTAGAGCTCTAAAGAAGCGGTCTGGTAGATTAAATTGGCGAAACCGCTGGGAGGATTCATCACTGATGAGCCAAGCCCTCCCAATATATTTTTTCATTGCAGTAAGGACAGTAGAAGTTTGTTTTTTTTTTTTTTTTTGTGGAAAGAAACATTCGCGTCTTAATGTCTTCATTCGTTACATATATATACGCTTTTATTATTATTATAAAAGTGGACAAATCGGGATTCGAACCCAGGTCCAAACTATAACCATCTATAACCAACAGTGTATACCACTCGGCTACCACACTTCCACGATACAAACGTAATATAGCTAAGTATTAAACCGATCTAGCTTACCAAGCAAGCAATCACCAAACTACATCATTGACTGTTTGGCTTAAATCCATTAATGAGCTCTACTTATCCCCAGCACAGACATCACAAAATGTTCAATATATAATTAAAATTCCCTAAAATGATTGAGTGGAGATAAGAAAGAAGAAGATTAAAACATATTATATATATATATATATATTTTTTTTTTTCATTAGAAAAAAAGTGGGTAAATCGGGATTCGAACCCAGGTCCTTACTATCTATAACCAACAGTTTATACCACTCGGCTATTACAATCCCACGATACAAACGTAATATAGCTAGGTATTAAACCGATCTAGCTACCAGGCAAGCAAGCAAGCAGACACAGACAGAAGGAGAGAGATCAATGGACCAATGTGTGCCGTGGGAACGGAGGGGGGGCTGAGTGGGGGAGCGTCTATTGTTAACTACCGCAGGAAACCGGCCGTTGTCAACCGTTACGATATTTCGTCCCTTGGGATTCCTACCATTTGTCGGACTGAAGATGACATCGTCTGGATCGTCGAATCTTTACCCAACTACAGAAATAAACTTTCCATATCAAGAAACTACCAGGCTCACCCAAGATACATCAGGAAGAGAATCGCTAAAAGGAATCTTAAGAGAGAAAACTTCTCTCAACCAATTGTTAGTCTTCCTTTCTATTTACTTGAAAAGTTGCCAGTCGTCTTTTTTTTTTTTAAGGAGACAAAGATTGTTCACACTTGGTTATCTCGTGTATCTTCAATTAAGGTCACTGTAATATCTTTCAGAGTTATTGTCTGAATACATGCTGAAGACCATTCCACTTGATTCCCAAAAGGCAAGACCACTCCGCAGGATTCCCAAAAGACAAGACCACTTCGCAGAATTCCCAAAAGACAAGACCACTCCGCAGGATGCCCAAAAGACAAGACCACTCCCGCAGGAATCCCAAAAGACAAGACCACTCCGCAGGAATCCCAAAAGACAAGACCACTCCCGCAGGATGCCCAAAAGACAAGACCACTCCGCAGGAATCCCAAAAGACAAGACCACTCCGCAGGATGCCCAAAAGACAAGACCACTCCGCAGGATGCCCAAAAGACAAGACCACTCCGCAGGATGCCCAAAAGACAAGACCACTCCCCATGATCCCCAAAAGACAAGACCACTCCATATGATCCCCAAAAGACAAGACCACTCCACAGGATGGCCAAAAGACAAGACCACTCCCTGATTAGCGCCAAGAGCTCCCGGGTCAGAACAGGTTTGGCCCCCCCTGGTCACGCCGGCTACCGGACCGGCATGTATGCAAATTTGAGTGCGCGGAAGCTCCGGCTAGGGCGGTTTGTATCTAGCCAGTCCTTACCGCATTTTTTTTACCATCCTTGTGTCTCTTGTGTTTTTTTTTTTTATCTTCTCTATGGCGCGTGGGCTTCTAACCAACGATGTGAGGTCATAAAATGGAATAATCTCTCCCTTCTGATAAATATTTTGTAGAATATTTTACAATATACGCTCATAGAGAAACAAAACTTAAGGAAGAAGTGTCTTTTAATAGTGTAGCATGCACCAGTGTACCAACAGTGCAATGTAATGTGGTATTAAAGCAGTATAGTGTGGTATTGAGGCAGTGTAATGTACCAGTGTATTAAGTGTGGATTAACCAATCAACAATGTAATGTGGTATTACGGAAGTATTTGTGCACCAATGTGGTATAATGTACCAACAGTGCAATGTAATGTGGTATTGAAGCAGTATAGTGTGGTATTGAGGCAGTGTGATGTAGCAGTGTATCAAGTGTGGATTAACCAATCAACAATGTAATGTGGTATTAAAACAATACAATGTGGTATTACGGAAGTATTGTGCACCAATGTGGTATAATGTACCAACAGTGCAATGTAATGTGGTATTAAAGCAGTATAGTGTGGTATTGAGGCAGTGTAATGTACCAGTGTATTAAGTGTGGATTAACCAATCAACAATGTAATGTGGTATTAAAACAATACATTGTGGTATTACGGAAGTATTGTGCACCAATGTGGTATAATGTACCAACAGTGCAATGTAATGTGGTATTGAAGCAGTATAGTGTGGTATTGAGGCAGTGTGATGTAGCAGTGTATCAAGTGTGGTTTAACCAATCAACAATGTAATGTGGTATTAAAACAATACAATGTGGTATTACGGAAGTATTGTGCACCAATGTGGTATAATGTACCAACAGTGCAATGTAATGTGGTATTAAAGCAGTATAGTGTGGTATTGAGGCAGTGTAATGTACCAGTGTATCAAGTGTGGATTAACCAATTAACAATGTAATGTGGTATTAAAACAATACAATGTCGTATTACGGAAGTATTGTACACCAATGTTGTATAATGTACCAACAGTGCAATGTAATGTGGTATTGAAGCAGTATAGTGTGGTATTAAGGCAGTGTGTAGTGCACCAGCGTGGTATAAAATAGAAACGGTGCGGTGTAACGTTGTAAAACGTGACATTAAAGCACCCAGTTTGGCATAGAAGCAATTTAGTGCACTAGTGTGGTTGAATGTAGCAACAGTGAAATGTTTTAATGTGACGTTAAAGCAGTATAGTGTGGTATTACGGAAGTATAGTGCATCAGTGTGGTATAATGTAGAAACAGTACAATGTAATATAATGAAAAGCGACTGTTTTGTTTCCCACTTGGCAAATACGCAAGTAGGAAAATCAGAATTATTGTTTACAAAATAATTTGTTCTCGTTAGGCTTAATTGAATATAATGTTTATACTAGTTTAAAGAAATAAGTTTACTTATCTTGGTCAGGCAATCATCCCAAGCTTTACAAATGAATTTATTTTATTTTTCTTTACATTGAATATTTAAAGAATATGATTTAAAGCCGTAGCTATGAAAGGCATTGTCTTTAATGGCGCGCGTTGGTCAGAAGAATGTTCTAGGAGGTGGCCAGCTCCCTCTGGCAGTCCGCCAGCTGGCCCCCCATTGGTCAGCGATGACGTAGCTCAACCTTGACCGCCGCGAGCTGCCTTCTGCCACCTGTGTTAGAATAAAACGAAACATACTCCCCTCCTGTGGACGTAGTCCACACACAAGGCAAAAGAAAAGGATCACATAGTGTAGAAAGTTTTTTTTTTTTTTTTTTATATAAGAAGAAGAAGAAGAAGAATTAGAATGGCAGAAGTGCAATCTTCGAGATGGGTCTTATTAGATGATGTTGTTTCTCTGTCTGAAGTTCCACAACTCGGACATTGCCATCCGCTCCAGGTGACACCTTGGTGATGCGGCCAAGGCTCCACTGCATTGAAGGCATAGGAAAGTCTTTTACCAACACCAAATCTCCAACCTTCAGGTTGGAAGAGGGTTTTTTCCACTTGGACCGTTGTTGCAGATTGTTTAGATATTCCCTGGACCATCTTTGCCAGAAAACATCTCTGGCCTTTTGAATTAATTTCCATCTAGTTAAGTAGTTGTCATTAGGGTGATAACTGGGCTCTGGGAGTGCTGTTAATGGTCTTCCAATCAAAAAATGTCCTGGAGTGAGAGAGTTGAAATCATTTGGATCCGAACTCATCGGATACAACGGGCGAGAATTCAAGCACGCTTCAATTTGACTTGTCAGAGTATTGAGTTCTTCAAAATTCAAAACTGCAGATTTTAAACACCTTAGGAGATGATACTTCAATGATTTAATTCCTGCTTCCCAAATGCCGCCGAAGTTTGGAGCAGATGGAGGTATAAAATGCCAAGTGATGTGTTCATTAGTGACATAACTTTGAATTGAAGAATCCTTTACAAGTTGATGTATATTATTCAAAATATTCTTAGCTCCTTTAAAGTTAGTAGCGTTGTCGGTGAAAATATCAGAGGGTTTTCCTCGACGAGAGATGAATCTTCTAAAAGCAGCGAGGAAGGCAGGGGTTGACAGATCTGAAACTATCTCAAGGTGAATAGCCTTCGTTGAGAAACAAATGAATAATGCTATATTTGATTTTAATGTTACTTTTGTTCTTATGACATTAGGTTTAGTTATAAATGGTCCTGCGAAGTCTATTCCTGTTTTGCTAAAAGGGCTTGAGGGTACGATTCTATGGATAGGCAGATCTCCCATGATTTGTTTTGACACTTGGCGTTTCGTCTTGAAACATGTCATGCATCGATTAATGAGCTTTTTTACTAGAATTCTACCGGATGGAATCCAGTACTTTTGACGGATGGCACACAGAGTTAATTGGAGACCAGAATGAAGATGCTCTACGTGGAATTGTTGAACAATCAATTCTGTAACAAAATGGTTATGAGGAAGAATTATTGGATGCTTCTCATTGAATTGCAGGTTGGATTTGCGCAGTCGACCTCCTACACGTAGAATTCCTGATGAATCAATAAATGGGTTTAAGGATAAAAGTTTTGAGTTTGATGGTAGTACTTTGCTTTGATTACAACATTGAATTTCAGTTTTAAATTCTGAACTTTGAATGATTTGAATAAGAGTTCGAATTGAATTATCGAGCTCATTAGAGGACAATTCTTTGTGTTTTATTTTGTCGCTGCTGTGTCTAGCATTGTGGATAAATCTTAGGAGCCATGCCGTAACTCTGCTCAGCTTCCTGAATGTTGAGAATTTAAAAATAAAGTCTAGAATAGGACAAGTAGTGAAATGAACAATCGGAACAGTCTTTCTTTTTTCATGACAAACTTCTTTTGGAAGTTCATATGTGATTGGTAGCGGATCTTGTAAACTTGAGTTTGATAGCCAATCAGGACCATTCCACCAAAGTGAATGGTTTACTAGTTCTGAAGAAGTTATACCTCTGGAGGCGCAATCTGCAGGATTATCCTTGGTAGACACATAGTACCAAGAAGATTGCAGAGTTAGTCGCTGAATTTCTGCAATCCGGTTACCAACAAAAGGTTTCCAATGTTTTGATTCAGATTTTATCCAGCATAAAACAATCTGGGAATCTGTCCACAACATTACTCGGTCAATCTGCAACAGCAATGAGCTGCAAATAGAATCATATAAATTTGAAAGGAGAAGAGCAGCACAAAGCTCCAGACGAGGTATTGACGTTGCCTTCAAGGGAGCGACTTTTGTCTTGGCAGCAATCAATGTGACTTGAACCTGACCAGATTTAAAACGAGATTTCATATAAACAACTGATGAATATGCAGATTCGGAAGCATCACAAAATCCATGGAGTTCTAAAGAGTGTATAAGTCCCTTGCAGGAAATATATCTAGGAATTTTAATATGATTTAGCATGGCCAAATCTATTTTCACTCTCCTCCAATGAGAACACAACGATTCAGACAAGGGATCATCCCAATCCAAATCCTGTTTCCACAAAGTTTGGAACAGAATCTTGAAGCTAATGATCACCCGTGATAACCATCCCAAAGGGTCATAAATTCGAGAAATGTCCGATAACAATTGTCTTTTAGAATATACGTCTTTTAGTGAATTGACTGTAATTGTGAAATTATCCGTGGATGGATTCCAATTTATCCCAAGAATCTTAACAGATGAATTATCTCCGATTTCATATGAATCATGTGCTTTCAGCGCTTCTGGTACCTCTGAAAGAACCTCAGGGACATTTGACATCCATTTTCTTATGCAAAAGCCACCAGATAAAAGGATTTTCCGGATATCATCAATGAGAACTTTTGCTTCTTCGATTGTTGTTGCGCCTGAAAGTAGGTCGTCTACATAAAAATCAGTTTTTAGGATTTTAGATGCCTCTGGGAACAGGAGTTCTTTGTCGGTGGCAAGTTGCATCAAGGTACGGATTGCAAGATATGGTGCACACGACATTCCATAAGTTACTGTGAGCAATCTATACTCCAATAAAGATTCCAATGGACTATTTCTCCAGAAGATTCTCTGAAAGCCGAGATCAGAAGAGTTCACTTTTATCTGTCTGTACATTTTCTCAATATCTCCCGTAAAAGCTATAGGATTAGTACGAAACTTCACAAGAATATTGAAAATATCATGCTGCAATTTTGGTCCAGTATGAAGAAAGTCATTTAAGGAGTAATTGTTGCTCGTTTTGCACGATGCATCAAACACTACTCTTAATTTAGTAGTGCTGCTCTGATCACGCAGAACGCAATGGTGAGGTATATAATAGCACTTGTCTGATGGTTTGTCACGTTCCTTTTTCGGAATGAGCTCCATGTGGTTGAGAGAAAGATATTCCATCATGAAATCCTTATATTGCTGAAGAAGATTTGAAGATTTGTGCAATTTTCTCTCAAGAGCAAGAAATCGTTTCATAGCATTCTGACGTGAGTCTCCGAGATTAGGCACAGATTTAAACGGTAGACCAACAGAATATCTTCCATCTGTTGATATGCAAAAGTTTTTGTCATAAATGTCCCCGCAACTCTTCTCCTCTTTAGTCAATGGAAGAGCGGCAGGAACTGATTCCAATTCAAAAAACTTTCGCAGATTATCATCTCCTTGGGATGTTGCGCATAATGAGATATAGTTGTTTCCAGTCTCAGAACTGGAAACATTTCCTGAAAGTATCCATCCTAACTTGGAACTACAGGCAGTGGGTCCTGGATGATTTTGGAATCGTAGTTTTCCTGTATATAAAAATGGGGCTAGGTCTGCACCAATTACTAAATCAATGGGACTTGTTTTATCAAAATTGGGATCTGCTAATAAAGTATTCTTAAGATGAGGCCAATTATCTCTATTTATCAGAAAATTAGGTAAATCAACAGTGATTTGATCGAGTATTATGGATGAAATTTTGAATATTCTATCAGAAAAATGAGGCTTAAATTGAAGAAAAGTCTCACTAGCAGACTGCTGTATTGGTTGGTTACCAATTCCAAAAACTGTGAGTTGTCTCTTTTTAACAGGAAGATTCAACTTTTCACGACAATTTTCTGTTATTAGACTTCTTTGAGAACCAGTATCAATCAAAGCTCTGCATGGATGAAACGATCCATTTTCTGCTCTCACTCTCACGATAGCAGTAGATAATAAGATTGTCTCATTGGGCTTTGTTGTATCACTGAGACAACATGAAACGCTAGATTGGGCAATTGGGGCTTCAATTGAAGTGGTATTCAAAGGTTCGGGTTGGAAGGAATGCAAAAGAGTGTGATGTTTTTTGTTGCATGATTTACAATGCATAGTGATTTTACATGACGTTACTCTGTGGTTGGATCGCAAACAATTGAAACAAAGGTTATTGGTTTTGACTATGTTCCATCTTTCAAGGAGAGAACTTTTATGGAACTTGTCACATTTGAATATAGGATGTGAATTTTTGCATAATAGGCATTTATCATCACCTTTTGAAATAGAATTATAAACATGTGTTTGTTTCACTACAGATTTATCCTCTTTAGCATAACCTTTTATCGATTGCAAACTTTTTGCTTGTTTTTCAAGAAACATAATAAATTTTTCATAGGATGGAAAGCCATCATCTATCAACGTCAATTCCCATTGCCTTTTCAAATCATCACCTATCTTCCTTTGTAGGAAATGTATTAGAAAGATATCAACAAATGTATTTCTTTCCAAACCCAGTGATTTCAAATTTCTCATGGCTTCATTACATATATCTAGTAGTTCGAAAATGGCCTTGGAATTTATTAGTTTTAAAGGTTTTAAAGTGAATAATTTTGTACATTGTGAAAAGGCAAGTTCTTTTTTGTTATCATATCTGGAGACCAATGTGGCCCAAGCATGGGCATAGTTTTCATCAATAACAGGAAATCCCCTAATAAGTCGTTCAGCGTCTCCAGTAACAGCTGATTGTAAATATTGCAGCTTTTGTGAATCAGTTAGAGCGGTATTGGAATCAATAGACAGAGAAAACAATTGCTTGAAACTAAGCCATTCGTTAACATCACCAGAAAAGGAAGGTAAATTAAATTTAGGAAGTTCTATTTTACTTGTGGTTGGTTGATTTAGATCATCAATTTTGCTTGAACTGGCTGTACAAGATACTTTATTGATATTCGCCACTAAATTTCTAAGATTATCCTTGTATTGCATAAATCTAGAAAAGTAAACTTCATCATCAAATTCAGAAAATGTTAAAAGATTACAATAAGTTTTTTCAATGTTAGATTTTATATCTAAAATATCTTTTTTAAATGTCTGTAAATTTGCATCATCCTTCGATTCAATCATCTTGAGCGAAATTTGCTCAAAATAATCCACTTGTTTGAAATGAAATTCAAGAATATTTAAAGTAGCTTTAAATTTGGCAGCCATCTTTAATCTTTGTTATTATTAATTTTAATAATATATTTCAAAAATGAATTATAATTATTTATATTTAAATAATTATTTAATAGATTTATTCCCGGGTTTCGGCACCAATGTTTTGTTTCCCACTTGGCAAATACGCAAGTAGGAAAATCAGAATTATTGTTTACAAAATAATTTGTTCTCGTTAGGCTTAATTGAATATAATGTTTATACTAGTTTAAAGAAATAAGTTTACTTATCTTGGTCAGGCAATCATCCCAAGCTTTACAAATGAATTTATTTTATTTTTCTTTACATTGAATATTTAAAGAATATGATTTAAAGCCGTAGCTATGAAAGGCATTGTCTTTAATGGCGCGCGTTGGTCAGAAGAATGTTCTAGGAGGTGGCCAGCTCCCTCTGGCAGTCCGCCAGCTGGCCCCCCATTGGTCAGCGATGACGTAGCTCAACCTTGACCGCCGCGAGCTGCCTTCTGCCACCTGTGTTAGAATAAAACGAAACAGCGACATTAAAGCAGTAGTGTGGTATTGAGGCAGTGTGAGATACCAGTGAATTAATAATGTGGTCATTAAAGCACCCAGTTTGACATTAAAACAGTGTAGTGTATCATGAACTAGTGTATCAACGGTGTAAAGTGACATTAAAGCAGAACAGTGTGGTATTGAAGCAGTATAGTACACCAAGAAGACAATATGGCCTACACCAAGGTAGATGGGTGACAGGAAGTACCCCAGCGAACACAAGCAAATCCCCATTTCCCGGAAGATTCTAACAAAGAGGGACAAACAGTTCCATGACATGGAAGGGAGGTCAACACGTGAATACAACCCCACATACACTCCCGCCTATATCCTTCCTATAACTCTATGATTCATTAGTTTATTGAATTTCACTCATGGACAAAACTTAAGGAAGTTGTTCCTTTTAGCATGTATATCGGAATTGAGACAATAACTCTGAAAGATATTACAGTGACCTTTATTGAAGAGACACGAGATAACCAAATGTGAACAGCTCTGTCTCCAAAAAAAAAAGACATCAAAAACTTTTCATTTCCTCAAGTTTTGTCCATGACTGTATATA
Organism: Cordylochernes scorpioides; assembly: GCA_030710605.1. Taxonomy (NCBI): domain Eukaryota; kingdom Metazoa; phylum Arthropoda; class Arachnida; order Pseudoscorpiones; family Chernetidae; genus Cordylochernes; species Cordylochernes scorpioides. Next base: position 63,781,073 of record CP092870.1, on the reverse strand, counting down.
TAAATAAAAATTTACGGTATAAATTTGCAGGCCAACTCAAAAATACAAAAGTCTACAGGAAAAATTTATGAAATTATTCTGGATAAAATAGCGGATATCGGAAAACCAGTTTGTGCGAACTTGCTAGGAGCTAGGGCCGCACATTTTTTTTAATACCACTTTGGCACAATTTTTTTTTTTATTTCTCGAAATAGATCAGTAAATTTGGAAACTAAAACAGGAATAGATGTTGCTAAAATCTATGAAATGATTATCATTTCGCACACAAACATACAGCTTTGAGTAAAATATATGATGCCTCCAGGGTAAAGTATCTTTTCAAAGCATTTCTATTCTCTAGCTTTCGGGCACGGACGCCCTTCTACTGGAGAAAACCTGGTATAATACCTTGGTATAAAAATGTTTTGAAAAGATACTTTTCCCTGGAGACCTGATTAAATTTTACTTAATATTGATACATAGGAGTAAAGATTTCTTGAAAAAAGCCATGGTCCACCTGTGCTGTGTGAGCAGAAGAGCTTAAATTGACTTGTTCCATTATATGTATGTTCCATATGTAAATACCTGTTTTCTTTCCTCTTTTCGCTCTCCACTTCTTCCATCCATATTTCCAAATCCATATTCTTATTTTCCATAGGATCATTCAAATAATAATCTGTATATATTTATCATGCGTATATAATCTTTCTCCATTTTTACCCCTTTGTATATTTCCCACTTTCATAGGTTTCTCCGTCTTGTAACCCCAAGGAGAATCCTCTGTAAGACCAGTGTGTCTTAATAAAGATTTGTGTGTGTGTATGTGTGATACACACAAGGGGTTATTTTATTGAACATAGAGCTTTATTAAGACTACCAGTCTTATACAGATTGACCACAGGAAAGAAGCATAGATAGAACTCCCATTTTCACAGCGAGTGCTTGTAACATTCCTGAATGATAGAACAGACACTTCCTTATCTGGAAGAACTTTCAAGACGATTCATCGACTCAGAGCTTTCTGAAGAAGGAAATCATTAAGATCCGCACACACGGAACTTTCCTATAAAGAAACAGACTATGCAAATTTTATGCAAGTTAAGAACGTCTTAAAAAGCGCAAACAACAAGCTTTATTAAGACCTTTTGGTCTTATACAGATTCTCCAAGCACAGAAATGTAGGGTACATACAGGAATAACAGTAATAGTACCAGTAATCAACAACAACAAAAAGCTTTATTAAGACATTTTAGTCTTATACAGATTCTCCCAGTATAGAAGAAAGTATTCAAGATAAAATTGTATGAAAAACGTTTAAAAACTACAAATATCTAAATCTTTGGGAAAATAAAATAAGCCACTTGAAAGCATAAAAAAATGTATCAAAAGAATTTAGAATCACATATAATTGATGTTTTTATATTTAAAAGATCATTTGGTATCAATATCCTTTTAAATGGCCTGGAAATAGTTAAGGGCTTTATTTTCATTGAATTGACACCAAGGGAAGTTAAGAAGAAGGCAAATGAAGGCTTAACAATTTGGAATGTTCTGGTATGGCGCGATTGGTTTCCAAGCAGACGATCGTGGGCAGACGAAGGATGGCGACCAAAAGAAACGGCAGGTGCAGCCAGCCACTATCTCGGCAGACGATGAAGTGACGTCACTTCTCTCACGATCAGGGGTTTCAGGAATTTCCTTTCTCAACTCCCCCCTCTCCTTATCCACTGCTCCATCCCTGGCTACCTTTATACCAGTGGCATCCTCACACTACTATTACTTTATTCTCACACTATTTCAATAAAATATTTCAATACTGTGTAATAAAATTGGATCAAATCATTTTCCTCTGGGGATATTTGACAACCATCATGATTGGGTAAAGTAAAATGCGTCTGTCTTTGTCATTAAGACTGGGAACACTACTCAGTGGCAGGCCACTGACTTAGCTCCAATATGAAATGGTGACATGAGGAACAGACATCATGTACAGCCAACATGGAGTACATCCTGTATCCCCTTTGTCATTAAGACTGGGAGCACTACTCAGTAGCAGGCCACTGACTTAGCTCCAATATGACATGGTGACATGAGGAACAGACACCATGTACTGTCAACATGGAGTACATCCTGTATCCCCTTTGTCATTAAGACTGGGAGCAGTACTCAGTAGCAGGCCACTGACTTAGCTCCAATATGACATGGTGACATGAGGAACAGACACCATGTACAGCCAACATGGAGTACATCCTGTATCCCCTTTGTCATGAAGACTGGGAGCACTACTCAGTAGCAGACAACGGCTTAGCTCCAAAAGAAATGGCCTCCTCTGACATGAGGAACAGACGCCATGTGCAGGCGCTCCTAACATGGAGTATAAACGCTGCTCACTTAAGTCTGGTCATCTACGGACAATGGCAGAATGGTTGCAAGGTTTTCCCACTATGTACTAAGTGTCAACCTACAACCCCAAGACATATTATTGACTGTATTGACTCATCCATTGATGAGCTCTACTCTTCCCCGGCAGACACCATCAACAAGTTTTACAAGCTTGATACCTTAGTGTGATTGAGTGGAGATAAGAAAGAAGATTTTTCTCTGGATACTCTGTTGTATATGACAGGGGTCGTCAATCTTTTGAGTCGGAAAAGTCAAAAATTACAATTTACAAAGTTTTCAAAGAGCCACAACATATTACCAACAATAAACAGTATAAATAATATTTACATATGGAACTATATCTTCACAACCAAAGAACCGCATGTGGCTCGCGAGCCGCATTTGCCGACCCCTGGTCTATGACGAAATAGAATAAATCCAATACATTGTCCCTGTACCAATATTACGTTTGTTATACGTAACGTACGTATGTTATGAGTTTGACGTCTATTTTGACGGGATAGGTGACCTTTGTCTTTATAGATAGATATCCTACCGGCAGAATTTCCATCTATATTTGTGCCATAGATTTGGCCTAGAGCCAAAGTGTCCTTTAGGGAGAGATGTCCTCCTACTGGAGAGTTGTTAAATACATACATGGACAAAACTTAAGGAAATGAAAAGTCTTTGATGTTTTTTTTTTTTTTTTAAGAGAGGTAATTTTGTTGGCAATTGGTTATCTCGTGTGTCTTCAATAAAGGTCACTGTAATATCTTTCAGAGTTATTGTCTCAATCCCGATATACATGTTAAAAGGTACAACTTCCTTAAGTTTTGTCCATGAGTGTATACACACTTGGTTATCTCGTGTGTCTTCAATAAAGGTCACTGTAATATCTTTCAGAGTTATTGTCTCAATCCCGATATACATGTTAAAAGGTACAACTTCCTTAAGTTTTGTCCATGAGTGTATACACACTTGGTTATCTCGTGTGTCTTCAATAAAGGTCACTGTAATATCTTTCAGAGTTATTGTCTCAATCCCGATATACATGTTAAAAGGTACAACTTCCTTAAGTTTTGTCCATGAGTGTATATGTAATAGGAGATATCCTGTCGACTCATGTAATAAGAGATCCTGTCGACTAATGTAATATTAGAGAGATCCTGTCGACTAATGTAATGATTTGTTGAGTGTGTTGCTGTGTTGACTCTTGTAGAATACTGTCGGCTCACTGTAATATTTTGTTGAGTTTGATGTCGACTACTGAAATAAGTTGAAGTTCTGGTAAGCCTTGTGTAGAGTTTTCCAGTACCTCTCTGCACCTTGGAAGACCTTTAAAAGTTCTCACAAAATACAGGCAGTCGTGGTCGAGGCAGAGTGGAAAGTTTGGGATGTCCACACAAAAAACGAAGACACAGTTGCACTAAGAAAGTTCCGTTAACAGATAAAAGTTGAGCGAGGAGCGAAAGATGGAGACATAGAAGTTTCTTACTCGTCTACATGATGAATGAGGAGGACCTTGGTGACAATCGACGAGAGCTCGCGCTAAGGGTGAACTAAACTAAACTGAACTGAACTGAACTGTCAAGTCCCTGTAAAAGTGATGTATTTATAGGTTAAAAGACGGGGGGGGGGACCTTATGTGACAGGGGCGTTTGAGAAAGGGCGCCTTTACCTGTCCAGGTGTGAGAGGGGTCTCTGCATTCCACCACATGTGACAGTGTGGGTGGCCTGTCGTGGGAATTGTGAATCTACCTGATTTATGACTTCCATCTTTAGACTCTGTTGTTTTGGCAATACTATATGTTCGATCTCTGCCCTAGCTCAACTCTTAAATCTATTACAGATTTTATTTATTTATCCACTTTGTACAAATTACATTACATAGGGCGATGCAATGACACAGATTAATCATGCGCATAATTATTTATAGATGTGTTTCTATATACAACATGACAATCTTATTATAAGTTATATACACAGTATGGGGTTGTTGGTTTAAATTACCATATATACACACTTGGTTATCTCGTGTGTCTTCAATAAAGGTCACTGTAATATCTTTCAGAGTTATTGTCTCAATCCCGATATACATGTTAAAAGGTACAACTTCCTTAAGTTTTGTCCATGAGTGTATACACACTTGGTTATCTCGTGTGTCTTCAATAAAGGTCACTGTAATATCTTTCAGAGTTATTGTCTCAATCCCGATATACATGTTAAAAGGTACAACTTCCTTAAGTTTTGTCCATGAGTGTATACACACTTGGTTATCTCGTGTGTCTTCAATAAAGGTCACTGTAATATCTTTCAGAGTTATTGTCTCAATCCCGATATACATGCTAAAAGGTACAACTTCCTTAAGTTTTGTCCATGAGTGTATATCCCTAATGAATGCTATATGCCTGTATACGCTACCAAGCCAATGTGCTGATGGGAGCTTCTAATTGAAAGGGGAGAGGGGGGTAGGGGTTGAAGGAAAGGGGAGGTTTGGGGACCAGCCACAATGTGGGGGGATGTTGTGAAAGTTCGGGGAATCCGGAACACCTCACAAATGGAATGTCGCCATGATACTGAGGGCACCACCATACTTCCTCTAAGGATCCTGAAGATAGAATTTGCCAGGCCGGCACTCATATTTCTATGAAAAATAGACACTTCGGCCAGTTATCCTCTAAGGATGTTCAGCTAGTATATTAATATGGTTATATCTTTGTATTTAGCATTTGTACATATAATAGGTATTTTTCCTAAGGCTTGTCTTATTTCCAGGCTATTCTATTCACTTGTACATCTGATTATGGATTTAATTCTATGGTTTTAACGGTTTCAGCTCTGGATTCATCCGTAGTTGATATTATAGGTACAAGACAGTTCCATAGCAGACATCGCTATGTAGGATTTAAACGTTGCTAAGATACCAAACACCGAAGAAATCCCCCCTAAGTTTATAAAAAAAAAAGTCTGACGACACCACCTGCGGCACTTCCCACGCCCCCTTAACGTCCCCCAAACTTCGGGGGGCTGTTCAGATATTCAAATCAAACAAATTCTATCTATTTGAACCGTTTCCTGCTCGAATTGTATATAGGTATCCAGACATCTAAACTCAACAGATGAAAAACATCGCGAATGTTTCTTTTCACGCATAAAACAAACTTCTACTGTCCTTACTGCGATGAAATAATATTGGGAGGACTTGGCTGATCAACCCTCCCAGCAGTTTCACCAATTTAATCTACCAGACCGCTTCTTTAGAGCTCTAATACTGTATTGGATCATTCTGTTTATATATGTAATATAAAATCAACTAGAAAATCCAGGGTTAAATTTCTTCGGCACCATTTGTCACATCACACGACCAGAAATACCTACATAAAAGAGATCTATCAGAAACACCAAATTGTTCCTGCGGAGAAACTGAACAAACTTCACCTTATCTACGACTGTCCGAACTTTACAGAAGTGAGATTCTTCCCTGATCCAAATTATTTAACTCTCTTACATCTTTGTCTATATAAATTTTATGAACTGTGTCGAATAATACATGTAAATTTGTAATTATTTTAGTATCATTGGAGTGGATTAACAAGGAAAAACAGGTTGAATTGAGTATGTGGGACAAACTTTCCGCCAACCCCGATATATTGGGAGTAGGCTATTGACCATTTTGAGAATTCTAAGTCAAAACCTGAGTGTTTTCTGTTTTAAACCATAAAATCAGATGTACAAGTGAATAGAATTGCCTGGCATTAAGACAAGCCTTAGGAAAAATACCTATTATATGGACAAAGGCTAAATACAAAGATATAACCATAAAAACCACAAAACCAAATCCATAATCAGATGTACAAGTGAATAGAATAGCCTGGCAATATGACAAGCCTTAGGAAAAATACATATTATATGGACAAAAGCTAAATTCAGAGATATAACCATAAAAACCATAGAAATAAATCCATAAGCCAATGTACAAATGAATAGAATGGTCTAGCAATAAGACAAGCCTTAGGGAAAATACTTATAATATGTACAAAGGCTAAATACAAAGATATAGCCATAAAAAAAAACTTGAATTAAAGCCATAATCGGTATGTAAAACTGAATAGTATAGCCTGGCAATAAGAAAAGCCTTAGGAAAAATACTTATAATATGTACAAAGGCTAAATACAAAGATATAGCCATAAAAAAAACTTGAATTAAAGCCATAATCGGTATGTAAAACTGAGTAGTATAGCCTGGCAATAAGACAAGCCTTAGGAAAAATACATATTATATGTACAAAGGCTATATACAAAGATATAACCATAAAATCAAATCCATAACCAAGATGTACAAGTGAATAGAATTGCCTGACAATAAGACAAGCCTTAGGAAAAATATAGGAAGTACACCACATGTCTACACATGTGTAAAGCAGTTCGACTTTTGCACTTATAAGTGTACCCCGTTTGGTTAATTGCACTCAATTGGTGAGGTTTAACTTTTGCAAGAATCAAAGGCGATTGTAGCAATTTTTATTCAGAAAAAAAAAAGTACCCAATGCGATCCCGGATCGTGACTGTCGGAAATCGAGGGTTTTTATCACTCGTCCACCAAACCCTAGTTTTATTTCTAACAGTAAAAAGAGGAAATGTTGCCCTCCCATTTATTTTTCATCGCAGTAAAGACAGTAGAAGTTTGTTTTATGTTTAAAAGAAACATTCGTTATTTGATGTTTCCATTTATGATATATAGATTATTGCCTAAGGAATGAAGATAAACCCAGACATGACTACAGGAACTGCTGTCACCCAACTCACTCCGGACCAGAACAGGACATCCATACGACACCTCAGTTGGCCGGTATTGTGATCACGGTGCACCGACCGATCTGCTCCATGGACAAGACACCACCACCATGTTATTACTTTATGGAAAAAAATGTATTATGAAATACTAAGATGTTTATTAAAAAAAAACGAATTTGTTTTATTTTTAACTAGCGAAGAAGTTTTGAATACAGAAGTGGATGCTGAAAAACATTGATAAACCTCTGTCATCCAAGAAGAGTTATTCTGAAGCTTTCACCAATCGTAAAAAAAAAAGTTCAAAAGCAGCATGGATAAACACGGCCGAAGTATTGATAACTATCCAAAAAAACGAATTTGTTTATAAATCGTTGATTGAAGCTGTGATACAAACTGTAAGAAGTTATAGACGCCATTTTGAACCTGCCGAAGAAATACCGGTCGTTTGGTCCATTGTCCGGTATTTCATTCACACGCAGATGGTGTTGTTTTTTTTTTTTGTTTTTTTTTTTTACGGCTGCGGAGTTTTTTGTTTGGAAGGCTCATTAGAGAGGCCGTTGCTTCCACCAAGGGACTGTCTGTAGAATCCTTGTGTCGGGGGTGAACGTCCTACATTTGTATGGAGTGTATACACACTCATGGACAAAACTTAAGGAAAATGTACCTTTTAGCATGTATATCGGGATTGAGACAATAACTCTGAAAGATATTATTACAGTGACCTTTATTGAAGACACACGAGATAACCAAGTGTATACACACTCATGGACAAAACTTAAGGAAAATGTACCTTTTAGCATGTATATCGGGATTGAGACAATAACTCTGAAAGATATTATTACAGTGACCTTTATTGAAGACACACGAGATAACCAAGTGTATACACACTCATGGACAAAACTTAAGAAAAATGTACCTTTTAACATGTATATCGGGATTGAGACAATAACTCTGAAAGATATTATTACAGTGACCTTTATTGAAGACACACGAGATAACCAAGTGTATACACACTCATGGACAAAACTTAAGGAAGTTGTACCTTTTAGCATGTATATCGGGTTTGAGACAATAACTCTGAAAGATATTACAGTGACTTTTATTGAAGACACACGAGATAACCAAGTGTGTATACACCCATGGACAAAACTTAAGGAAGTTGTACGTTTTAGCATGTATATCAGGATTGAGACAATAACTCTGAAAGATATTACAGTGACCTTTATTGAAGACACACGAGATAACCAAGTGTGTATACACTAATAACCAAAACATAAGGAAGTTGTACCTTTTAGCATGTATATCGGGATTGAGACAATAACTCTGAAAAATATTACACTGACCTTTATTGAAGACGCACGAGATAACCAAGTGTAAACAACCTCTGTCTCTTTCAAAAATAACAGATAACCGGTGATATCAAAGACTTTCCACTTCCTTAAATTTTGTCTATAAGTGTATCTAACCCCAACTCTCGCAGAATCTCCAGAAATCAACGATCTAAAAAAAAAATTGTTCTTATTCTTATATCAAGCCTAACTCGAAGTTTTTAAAAGGAACGGTACACGGAAGAAGAAAAAAAGAAGAGGAAGTTGAAAAATGTAAAAGATTGACATGAAAGATCACAATCTTATTGACAACTAGACAATCGGCTAAATATTCCAGCTTCCGCAATTAAACAACTAGATTTGTATCAGTCAAAATAAAAAGCTGCGTGGGACAATCATCGTATATTGGGAGAGAGATTGAGAGTGAATCAACTTTTATTACATAGGTCAAAGATGGCGTCAGTTTTTGACGTTTATTTTGACGGGAGAAGCGCCCTATGCTTCTATGGTTTTATTACATCGTTCATAAAATATTCTGGTGACAGATGAAAACTAAAGAAAATAATAACAAGGATGAATATACATAATGAAATCTATACAGGCTTCATTGGTTTAGATCAAAGGCTACAAGACATCCTGGATAGGCCCTTGGTTATAAATGGGTCTTTGTCCACAACATGTTCAATTGCCATGTTGAGGAAATCTCGCAGAATTATCTTGTTTTCTGTCGAGAGTGTCTCGGAGAGTACCTCCCTCACATGCTGGTATAGGACCGCTACTTCAAACCTACAAACCTCCTCATAGAGGGGGGATAGGAATGAGAGAGAGATTGAAACTACTTTATTTCAAAGTCCATATAAGATTATATAAGGTTAAATACAGAATAAATATGATTATATAATGATAAATATAGGAATAAATAGAGAAATAAATATATAAAATAATTGATAAATATACATATATACCTTGAAATTACACATATACACCTCTACAGACCTATAAGCTTATGTCCATAGTTCACTAAACACCCCTAAGCTGTCTTCCATAGTAATATACAGGGTATACTCCAAACCATTCCAATACAATAGTAGAGTGGTCTGTAGATTAATTTGGCGAAACTGCTGAGAGGGTTCACTACTGATGAGCCAATCCCTCTCATTCCATAACTCATATCATTGCAGTAAGGTCTGTAGAGATCATATTTGATGATATTTAAAAGAAACGCATTGCCAGTTAATTTATTTGTGTAAAATTTTAATACATATATAAAATATATACAGTCTTCATTGGTGGGGCCCACCGCGGGAAAGACTCCGCCACCGATGGACTGCAAGAGTTCTTTCCCACATATAGAGAGAGACAAATGACATAGTTTTATTGACATCCCGTCAAAATATAGGCGCACAGTCCGCACTATTCAAGAGAGAATATGGTTTTACGGTCTTAACTAAAGTGTTTGATTTTCGAACCCAAAAAAAAAAAAAAGTGGAGATGTAAATAGTAAAAAAAAAAAAAATGTCAGAAGTGGGATTCGAACCCACGCCTACAAGAGTAGACTGCGACCTGAACGCAGCGCCTTAGACCGCTCGGCCATCCTGACATAAAGAATACATTGAGTGAAGAGGTGAAATATTTAGTGAACAACATAAACACTTCTACACACATATATGGCCAACTGGAGACAATACCAATAGGTTTATATAGGGGAAACCGCGAAATCTTGCGGTAGACTTTACAGAGTAATTTGATCTGGTAACGGTTCTCCGCCAGGTGGCCAAAGGGAAAGGTTGCGTGAAACGACAGCTCCTGCTAGGTAATTTATTTTTAAAGCTTTTTCGCCGTACTTTATAAAAAAGAGCTATTTTTTTATTGAGGTGATATTGGTAAATTTATATCTTCATAATATGAGGCCAATTGTAATTCTTATCATAATTTATTTAAATTTACAGCGAAACAAGCCTCGCTCAACTTTTATCTATGCAAATTTTGATTCGTGTGAAAATTGTGCAAATTATAGTTTGGCAGTGGATCTGGGTTATGTTGAGAATCTGAAATTCAAGATTCAGATTCAGTACAGAAGGCCAAAGCTTAGATGTATAATTTTGATGTTATTACTGATATCTGGCATAGAGCAAAACCCGGGACCTAGGCCCACTAGGCAAACTACGCTCGAGTCATGTAAGGAAGGTGATATTCGACAATTGATTGGTGCAATCTCAAATAAAATGGATAACTGGGGGGATAAACTGATATCTGGCATAGAGCAAAACCCGGGACCTAGGCCCACTAGGCAAACTACGCTCGAGTCATGTATGGAAGGTGATATTCGACAATTGATTGGTGCAATCTCAAATAAAATGGATAACTGGGGGGATAAATTAGAGACAAGATTACTTTCTATAGAGCAAGGAGTTGATAAATTAAATCGACGTATACAACAACTGGAGAATACTATGGAAAACACGGTAAAATCTGTCTCGAAGAATTCTGAAAGGATCCAAGAAATTGAGAAAAGAATAGATTTCACGGAAATGAAAATGAGAGAAAGTAATTTAATTTTTTACGGAGTCGAAAAGAAAGAAAATGAAACAAGCGATGAATCTCTCGCAAAAATAAAACAGATAATTACGGACAATATGCAAATCTCCGAGAATATTAACATCCTTAAATGTCATCGATTATCTAAAAGGCCGAGCGCACCCCTACTGGTTGAAATACCCAAATATGAAGACAGAATAAAACTATTTAGGAATGCATTCAAGCTTAAGCAATTAAGGATTTACATAAATAAGGATTACACCTTAAAAGTTAGAGAACAGCGTCGATTGTTGATTAATAAGAGAAAAGAACTTTTGGCTAAAGGAATCTCATCTAGACTTCGAGATAGCAAGTTGATTGTGGGAAGTACTGTTTACCAAGTTATAAATGATAAGATCATGAGTTCAGAAGGAACTGAGATATAGCAAACACTCAGAAAGGAACTGGAAGGATCACATCATATCTCTTTTTACAGGCAAGAAAATATCACCATCAATCACATATAGCTAATAGGAATGGAAAACTAAACTACTCGATTTAACAACTATTAAAACTTGGTCACAATTATGTAAATATTATGTATTGGAATTTTTCCAATTTATGCGTTTTCCCTTTCATTAATTATTTAAAACAATCTGAAATATTTGCTATAACGGAAACTTAGTGCCAATTTTATCTAAAACTCGAGATCGAGAATTTCCAGGTTTACCAATCACTTGCCAGAAAAATCTCGGGTCAGGGAAGAAGCTCTGAAGACATCATTGTGGGAATTTATATCAAAAATAAACACATACTGGACAATGTTGAAGAGAAAACTAATTGGATTTCGGTTACTTAAAATGAACCCAAGCACAGATTCATTGCTGACTTGTATAACCTTCACGTATCTACCTCCTAACGAACTCCAACTAGAGAATATATATATATCACCATTATATTCTTTATTATCCAACTTTATAGACAATAGTTCAGTAGCTCTAAATCTATATAACTTCCATAAAAATGCTGTAAAAAAGAAAGACTTAACCGAACATTCAAACATACCAAAAATTTCTGTTTGATGAGAAAGACAGAACCAACATCCAATTATTTGTTTAGGCAGATACGATAAGTTAACAATGATAAAACGGTGTTTACCTTACAACCCTGAACACGAGGATTTCCTGGGAAATCTCTTAAAGATTTCTTAAAAAATACATGGCCCACCTGTGCTGTGTGAGAGCTTAAACGGTCTTGTTTCATATGTAAATACCTGTTTTCTTTCCTCTTTTCGCTCTCCACTTCTCCCATCCATATTTCCAAATTTTTTTATTTTTTTTCTCTTTTTTTGATTTTTTTTTTATTCTTCTTATTTTTTATTCTCTCTTATAATCTGTATATATTTACCAAATGTATATAATCTTTCCCCATTTTTTATTTCCCACTTTCATAGGTTTCTCCGTTTTGTAACCCCAAGGAGAATCCTCTGTAAGACCTGTGTGTCTTAATAAAGGCTTTTGTGTGTGTGTGTGTGTGTGTAATTTGATCTGGTAATTATAATTTTAAAATAAAATATAATTTTTATATAATATATATATATACAGTTAAACCTGTCTATAGCACCCCCTCTAAATAGCTCCTTCCTCTCTATAGCGCCCTATTTTAATTACGTAGTACGATGCTATATTTACATTAAAAGTGACCAGTCTATAGCACCTCTTTCTATATCACCCTATTTTGGTGAGTCCCAAGAGGGGGCGCTATAGACAGGTTTAACTGTATGTATAAACTTGTATATAAATTCGGCTTGAACGCTTCACGATTTTGTGTGTCATCCTTGCGCAGGGGCCATGCTAATCTTCTCTGTATCGTTCCAATTTTAGTATATGTACCGCCGAACAAGCGAGTACAAAGCGAGTATAAATTCGGCTTGAGGTTGTACTTCTCTAGATCTCCGTATTGAAGGGTAGGTTAGCCCGAAAGCTTGAGAAATAAAAGAAATGAGAAATTCTTGATTCCTTATTGATGAAATCAAAGTTAGCGTGTATATCAAGGAAGGTGATGAAATAAGTTACCCTGTAAACTCCCTCCCTCCCTTCCTTCCATCCCCCCCGGGCGTCAGTCATTCAGCCAGATGTTGGGAGCTTGCTTCCCACGGTAGGGCTGGCTACCCACATCCGGGGAACGAAAAAATAGGAATTCGACGAACAAAGAGTCAACTTAATCTCATTTTGAGGCAACTCTTTCAGCCCATTTTGGCTGGAATCTTTTGTTTGTATGAACGGTTTGTTTATGCAGATGCCCATTATGGGATTTAGGGAACAAGTTAGGTGATGGCCTAAAGAGAGTAATAACCAGTATTCTAAACTTTTGTAAAAATCTTTTTTTAATTTTTATTTTATATATACACTTATGGACAAAACTTAAGGAAGTGGAAAGTATTTGATTTCGACGGCTGTCTGTTATTTTTGAAAGAGACAGAGGTTGTTCACACTTGGTTATCTCGTGTATCTTCAATAAAGGTCACTGTAATATCTTTCAGAGTTATTGTCTCAATCCCGATATACATGCTAAAAGGTACAACTTCCTTAAGTTTTGTCCATGAGTGTATACACACTTGGTTATCTCGTGTATCTTCAATAAAGGTCACTGTAATATCTTTCAGAGTTATTGTCTCAATCCCGATATACATGCTAAAAGGTACAACTTCCTTAAGTTTTGTCCATGAGTGTATACACACTTGGTTATCTCGTGTATCTTCAATAAAGGTCACTGTAATATCTTTCAGAGTTATTGTCTCAATCCCGATATACATGCTGAAAGGTACAACTTCCTTAAAATAATAAAAAACAAAGAAAGTTTGTGAAAGAGTGTCAGGTCATTTCTGACTGACGTATCTCACACATCAATGAACACACATTCTATCTTTAGCCAATTCGTTTGTTACACTCGGCTTTCCTTGAGTCGTTTTTTATACCTTTCTCAAGACACAATCGCCAATTATTAGTGGTTTAAGAAAGTCAGTCTGTAAGGAAGTACTAAGGGGTATCACCAATTTTTGTCCTTCCAACTTCACATGGCACCGTTCCATCCTTGTCAAGGGGAATGCTAACTGTATATGTGTTGGGTACAAAGACCATTCCATCCTTGTCAAGGGGAGTGCTAACTGTATATGTGTTGGGTACAAAGACCATTCCATCCTTGTCAAGGGGAGTGCTAACTGTATATGTGTTGGGTACAAAGACCATTCCATCCTTGTCAAGGGGAGTGCTAACTGTATATGTGTTGGGTACAAAGACCATTCCATCCTTGTCAAGGGGAGTGCTAACTGTATATGTGTTGGGTACAAAGACCATTCCATCCTTGTCAAGGGGAATGCTAACTGTATATGTGTTGGGTACAAAGACCATTCCATCCTTGTCAAGGGGAGTGCTAACTGTATATGTGTTGGGTACAAAGACCATTCCATCCTTGTTAAAGGGAGTGCTAACTGTATATGTGTTGGGTACAAAGACCATTCCATCCTTGTCAAGGGGAGTGCTAACTGTATATGTGTTGGGTACAAAGACCATTCCAACCTTGTCAAGGGGAGTGCAAACTGTATATGTGTTGGGTACAAAGACCATTCCATCCTTGTTAAAGGGAGTGCTAACTGTATATGTGTTGGGTACAAAGACCATTCCATCCTTGTCAAGGGGAGTGCTAACTGTATATGTGTTGGGTACAAAGACCATTCCATCCTTGTCAAGGGGAGTGCTAACTGTATATGTGTTGGGTACAAAGACCATTCCATCCTTGTTAAAGGGAGTGCTAACTGCATAGAGTTTATGGGATGCTCAAAAGCATCTAAATGGCGTAAATATTCAAAATGGCCGCCATTTAGAATGATAACGGTGATAATGACAGAACATGAAACATAATATGGCATAATGCCACCAGAAGACACAAGTGAAATAAGAGAGGGGAAAAAGAGTAATTGCATATTTTCTCTAATGCAAATCAAAAACCGTGGAAAACTTCCCCACTCATCCAGAGGAAAAATTTCGATCTAATTTACCCAGCTCATTAACGATAATGAAGTGTGGCTTGATCAGTGCACGAGAGATAGCATTGAGGAAATGTGTTTGCATATACTAATTATAATTTTTCCATAGGGGTTTCTGGGTTTTGGGGAAAAGGTGTTGTGGGAATATTTCTGTCTCCCACACACATGGAATGCAATAGGAAAACCTCAGAAATTCCGGGAATGATTAAAAATTCATGTTGATATTTAAAAAAAAATAATAAAAATACTTCGTGGTGGTTTGATAGAATTTTGTACCAGGCATCGGGTGTTGTGATTCATTCTTTATCATAAACATTACGTTTTGTACTGTAGGGTGATAAACAAAAATACATTGTTTTAATGCATTTTTTTTAAAGGGAGAGGTGTCCATTTTGGTAGGTATAAACATATTAAGAATGTAAATGTTAATAATCGGTGACATTCATTTTTATAAGAGAATATTTATATAATATTAAAATTTTCCAAAAAAAAAAAGTGCCAAATACGGGATTTGAACCCGTCTCCTGGCTTTCAATAATCGACAGTTGTCCACCAATTACTTCTAAACAAAAAGGTTTCAATGTATATTTATATATACAAACGCATAAAGATTCTAAGTTAAAAAAAAAAAAAAGCTTTCACTCCCAGCTGTAACGGAGTTCAAGAAACGACACACAGAGGGAAAGAGGTGAACGATATGTAAATAAAAAAAGAGAAATAGAGACAGCAATCAGCACAATTGTCAACTAAAAAAGGTCGCGCGGGTTGAGCGTCCCAACGTAAGGCACTACCAACGGTTCCTCGACCCAGGACACACCTGGCTATAAGGGGTGAGTCACGTTATGTTCCCAACCGTCACTTACTTGCAGTAGGACTCCCCGCGAGGATTGGAGACACACGAAGCTCCATTCTTACAGGGGTTTGGTGAGCAGGATACCAGCCCTGGACACATAGAAACCATGAGAGAGAGATAAAATCATATTCAACACCCATCAGTAAGCAAAGTAGATCTCTAATAAATACCACATCGATACAAAATTAAATAAATATACTTAATACTGATGGTTTTCACCATCTATCGGAATAAATTTTTAATTATTCAAGAATAGGCCAAATATCCTTTCTTGAGTAATCATGTATGCCATTTAAAATGCTCGTGTCAGGATATGCCATATTTTGTTATTATATATGTGTGGTGATTCGTGAAGTATTCGTGGTAGTTGTGTGGCAAGACTTAAAGATATACACAGGAGACAGAAGCAAACACCCGTGAGTAGATCGGAGAGGAAAAAGAGAAGATCCGAGGACTACCCTGGGAACAACTGGTGTTGAGACTAACTCGATGCGAACTTTCCCTCTGATCATCACATGTAGGTACTTTTAAACTTCTTTCAGTAAGATAAGTTATCCCCAGAATGGAAGGAGAGTGAAGGCTGGACATCTGGTGACCAAAGAGTTGTTTTGACCTGGCTTTTTTATTTCTACCTTTCCTCATACTTCCACACAGGCTCTAAATATATATATGTTATAAATAAAGATGAATGAGATTTCTGTTGTATTTTAGAATTGTTTAGATTATGCTATGGTAATGCAGCCGTGGTTAAAAATCTTGAAATAAAAATAATAATGGTTTTGATCAGAGGTTGCTTTAATTGAGCAAAGGAATGTATAAAAAACATAATTTTGTAAAAGTACTGCCTGGCTTGAGGCGTAAGAATAAAAAAAAATGAAAAGCTTATTTACATAATGTACAAATGTTTTGAGCCAGCCATCAGAAACAACAACAATGAGTTTTTATAGGGGAAGCCTGACCTCTGGCAGTCGATTTAACAGAGTATTTGGATCTATGAAATATAATTTTAAATAGAATAATATTTTAATATAACATATATATCAAAAGAAGATCCACCTCTCCCTTTAAAAATGAATTAAAAGACATTTTGTTCATCACTCAAGTATATCATATCAACTTATTCTCCATCAGTACCTCTTACTTAGTTGCATATTGATTAAAAAGTCAATAAGTCTCCGGACTATTCTAGATTCAAGGCGGCTTTAAGCTCCTGATCCGGACGTGCCCTCGGAGAGGGCTACGTCGATTGTAAATATCTCTCTTCATTCCTACCATTATTATTACCTTATAACTCCCTTTGAGTGTAAAGATTGACGAGATGTCAATAAAGTTGTTTAATTGTCTACAAGAGTACAAATTACTGACACAAGTATTTCCTTCAAACAACCAAGTTTACAAGCCTTCAAACAAGATCCACAGGTCTTTGAACCTTGAAGACACAAGAAGGTCCTTGTGATACAAAGTCAACTTCCAAAAGGGAAACCTCCCAATAGAAAACGGCTAACAGAGCTCCCCTTAAAGAAAAAGGAATGACCCTTTCAAGTTGCAATGACCTCTTAATAGGAGGTTTTATGACCGGAGTTCGGTTTTAGAGGTCATCAATATGTACATGTTAAATATGGCACGCATAGGATTTACAATGCTTCCCTGGTGGAGCAGTGGTATTCAACGTCGATTTTTCGATAGCTAAGACCCAGGTTCGAATCCCATATTGGACACATTTTTTTCCTTATAAAAATTATTTTAAAAATTCACGAATTTTATTGTAAAATTCTTAAATCACATCAGTAAGTGTGAGTAATCAAATGTATTCTGGTACTGTAAATCGAATTTCTTTCTACATATGTAGACATGTGGTGTACCTACAGTGAAAGCAGTCGCTAACTTCTACCCGCAATGATTATCAGGAACGCGTACTTGATATAAAATCTACGCAATAAACATAAGTTTTCGTTGTCCTCTAGCGTAAGTGTCCTCTCATGGAGGTTGTTCTACTGTATTTGTGATGGAAACTGTCCTTTGTAAAGAGGTGTCCTCTAGCGGGAGCGTCCTCTCATGGAGGTTATTCTACTGTATTTGTGATGGAAACTGTCCTTTGTAGAGAGGTGTCCTCTAGCGGGAGCGTCCTCTCATGGAGAAGGTTGTTCTACTGTATAGGTAAGGGAAACTGTCCTTTGTAGAGAAATGTCCTCTAGCGGGAGCGTCCTCTATTGGAGGTAGTTCTACTGTATCGGTGATGGAAACTGTCCTTTATAGAGAGGTGTCCTTTAGTAGCGTGAGTGTCCTCTCATGGAGGTTGTACTACCGTGCCACCAAAAAGATGATGTGAGAGATTAAAACCAATGGTAAGAGAGGGGTGAAGTCAATGACCCCGTTGTGTCAAAGAAGGCACACACAGAGTACTGCCTGACAAGAGGTTAGCTGTTCCCCACCCACGCCACGTTACCCCGGCACTATCTGGGAGAACGTTGTAGGTGAACACTGGCGTTGTATCAATACAGTATGATAAGGACGGGTTGAACAAGGGACTGTTAGCAACGAGGAGATGAGCTGGACGTAAGAAATATGGACATCATCAACTCGGCGTGGCTAAACATATAGGTGCTATTTAATTAAAATAAGTAAGACGAATAAAAATCCGTAACCAATTTAACTTTACATATTATTTATTATTAATAGTAATTATACAAATCTTGGTATATATGTCTACATGAAAACAACAAAAGCAATACTTAAAATATTATATACATACAAGTTCCTTTTCAAACTCAGTCTCATCTATAGCCATTGTTACTCTGTAATATTCCAACAATAGGAAGGGAGGGACACTATAGAAATGATGGAGGGTACCAAGACATCAAATGAATCAGATCGATATCAAACGGAAGGTGACTTAAAGCATCAAGGATGGGGGACTAAGATATCTAAAATCATACTCTTATCATCATCAAAAAGGAAAACATTCACTGCAGGATTTGTGGAAATATGATATCAGACTGTGGAAATATGATATAAAAACTCTTAAAAACACCTTCTGGAAATTTAGCAACCCACTGAAGACGCTAAGAACTATTTCAGAAAAGAAAAATATAGCAATAGAACTCTATAATTTCTACAGATCAATTGTAAATAGATTCATACACAAAAGTGGTAGTGAGAAAAGTTTTAGAACAGATGTGTAAATAAATTCCCTTTTCAAACAAAGGCTCACGTAAACATGGTGAAAGGGAAAAAAAAAAGACTGTATTATTTTGTTGTTGTATGGCGAATCCATACAGGGCAATGGGCCCTAATAAAAGCCTTTTTGTTGTTGTTGACTAGATATCTATCTATCTCTCTTTTAATGTAACCCTGGATTCCTGGAGCACACTAGATATAAAGAGGGCAGGTGACTAAGGCATTAAGGGAAGGTGACTATGGTATCAAATTGACGATGAGTGTATCTCAAGGGAGGGTGACTAAACATCGAGTGAAACCAACTCGACATCAAGGCAGGGTGACTTTGGTATCAAGGGATGGTTGACGTCAAGTGAATCTAATTCAACATTATGGGAGGGTGACTAAGGTATCAAAGAAGGGTAACAAGACATCAAGAAAGGAAGGGTAACTAACGCATCAAGGGAAGGTGACTAGATATCAAGTGAAACCAACTCAACATCAAGGTAGAGTGACTGGTATCAAAGAAGAATGCCTATACATCGGGGGGGAAGGTGACTATGGTATTAAAGGGAAGATGAGTATATCAACAGAGGGTGACTTGACAACAGGTGAAACCAACTCGACCTCAAAGAAAAGGTAACTAGATATAAAGTGAAACCAACTCGACCTCAAAGGAAGGTGACTAGGTATCAAATGTAACCAACTCGACATCAAGGGAGATTGAGATTGAAACTGATTTATTACAATAGGCATATAAGATTATATAAGGTTAAATACAGAATAAATATAAATATCAATAAATATGATTATATATAAGGATAAATATATGAATAAATCATCAAGGGAGAGAGTAACTAAGGTATCAAGGAAAGGTGATTAAATATCAAGTGAATCCAGTTTAACATCGAGGGAGGGTGACTGGTAACAAAGGAGGATGACTAGACATCAATAGAGGGTAACTAGACATCAAATGAAACCACTTCGACTTCAAGGAAAGGTAACTAAATATCAAGTGAATTCAACTTTCGACATTAAAGGAGGGTGACTGGTAACAAAGAAGGGTAACTAGACATCAAATGAAACCAACTGAACATCAAATAAAGGTTGACAAGACACCAAAGAAGGGTACCTAAGGAATCAAAGAAAGGAAAACGAAGGAAGGGAGGGTTAAACATCATCAACCAGAGGGTAAATCACTAGGTGGGATCAGGCACTGTGTAATTTGACAGGACGTGGGAAATGCGATGGGAGCCGATAACGAGGCGTGGTGGTGGTTCTGCAATCCAAACTTGTTGTTGGCCGAGGTCAACCGCTGTCACACACTGTGCTCTGACACTACTGGTGACACTACTTTGATTGTCGCCATCACGTGTACAACAGACCATGATATTCATGGTGGGTAGTTTGCAAACTACTTTCTTACTGTAGGTTGTTGTTGTTGTCGTGTTCAATGAAGAGTCTCAGATGTCTCCATACATCTCTATCACAGCAGTCGCAATGTTCTTGGGTGTGTAAAGCTGCTGTTCTGGGTCAATTTTATGTTGTTGTTGGGTCCAATGAAGAGCCTCAGATGTCTCCATACATCTCTATCACAGCAGTCGTAATGTTCTTGGGTGTGTAAAGCTGCTGTTCTGGGTCAAATTTCTGTTGTTGTCGTGTCCAATGAAGAGCCTCAGATGTCTCCATACATCTCTATCACAGCAGTCGTAATGTTTTTGGGTGTGTAAAGTTGCTGCTCTGGGTCAATTTTCTGTTGTTGTTGTGTCCAATGAAGAGCCTCAGATGTCTCCGTACATCTCTATCGCAGCAGCAGCAATGTCCACTATCTTGGGTGTATAAAGCTGCTGTTCTAGGTCCATGTCAATTTTCTGCAAGGCTGCAGCCATTGCTGGGTATGAGAATATGTGGGTAGATGTTAGTTCTACACCAGGACAGTTGTTACATGTCCTATAGGTTCTTGTACCATCTGGATGTATTGTCATTCCTTTATAATGTTTTGTTCTAAGTCTTGTTATAGGTTGTCAGTTTTCTCTCAGAGTTTATTTATTACTGTAGGTACCCCACAGGTATATGGATTTCAATATTTACGTTAAATTCATTTATCACCCTATGCCCTGCTATCAGAAACGGCGAAAAGTAGACATAATTGAATAGATTTATACAAGTTTGGCCTTAAATATCCATTTCTTGGTTTCTCAGGAAGCCACTGGGACCAAACGCTGACGAGCGCCAACAGCACGAAACGCGTTCGTGGATGGCTTTTTTTGATAAGAAAGAAGAAAAGACTCATCCCCAGCACAGATACCATCAACAAGCTCTACAGACTTGATACCCAAATATATGAGTGTTGAGTGGAGATAAGAAAGAAGAAGAGACTCATCCCCAGCACAGACACCATCAACAAGCTCTACAGAATTGATACCCTGATATGATTGTTGAGTGGAGATAAGAAAGAAGAAGAGACTCATCCCCAGCACAGACACCATCAACAAGCTCTACAGAATTGATACCCTGATATGATTGTTGAGTGGAGATAAGAAAGAAGAAGAGACTCATCCCCAGCACAGACACCATCAACAAGCTCTATAGACTTGATACCCTGATATGATTGTTGAGTGGAGATAAGAAAGAATAAGAGACCCATCCCCAGCACAGACACCATCAACAAGCTCTACAGACTTGATACCCTGATATGGTTGTTGAGTGGAGATAAGAAAGAAGAAGAGACTCATCCCCAGCACAGACACCATCAACAAGCTCTACAGACTTGATACCCTGATATTGTTGTTGAGTGGAGATAAGAAAGAAGAGACCCATCCCCAGCACAGACACCATCAACAATCTCTACAGACTTGATACCTTAATAAGATTGAGTAGAGATAAGAAAGAAGAAGAAAAAGATAAGAATAAGTCATTTTATTGCTATATATTGGCTAGGTGAAAACAGACGACTTTTTTCACAGCATCAAGAGATCCGGTCCTGAGTCAAAAAACAATAAAGATTATTATTTTTTATATCGTTAAAGGCATGATGACAACAACAAGGAAGGGATCAGCAGCGTTGCTGTCGGATTACCCGGTACGTGATGTGTCCGAGGAGGGGGGATGTCAACTTAATGACCTGACGGCTGTTTATGCAACTTTTTACCTCAGCCGAAAAAGGAATGTTCAGTATGGCCCCCAACTTTATCATACTTTGATCTTGAAGTTCGCAATGATTCACTACCTCACCTTCTACAATTTATGTTTCAAGATATAAAGGATATCTTGTTAGTTTTTTGGCTTACCTACCGCGCGCGCTGTATGTTACGATGATAAAAAATGATAAACCTGGTACCATTCTTCAGTTTACCTGATGATTTTTTTTTTATCTTCTGATATGTTATAATTCTCAGAATATAAGGTATTTTCGGTTATGGCTTGTCTATCTTATAATATAACATTACCTTTTTATAATGCCCCAAAAAGAAACTTCGCAGCACTTGTATATTTCGAGAAATATCCTGTTGAGAGCACTATTATCTTTTGATATGTTATAATTCCTAGAATATAAGGTATTTTCATGTTATGGCTTGTCTATCTTATAATATAACATGACCTTTTTATAATTCCCAAAAAGAAACTTCGCAGCACTTTTATATTTCGAGAAATATCCTGTTGAGCACTTTTATCTTTTGATATGTTATATATATAATTCCTAGAATATAAGGTATTTTCATGTTATGGCTTGTCTATCTTATAATATAACATGACCTTTTTATAATTCCCAAAAAGAAACTTCGCAGCACTTTTATATTTCGAGAAATATCCTGTTGAGCACTTTTATCTTTTGAAATGTTATATATATAATTCCTAGAATATAAGGTATTTTCATGTTATGGCTTGTCTATCTTATAATATAACATGACCTTTTTATAATTCCCAAAAAGAAACTTCGCAGCACTTTTATATTTCGAGAAATACCCTATTGAACTATAATCTTTTGATATGTTATAATTATTAAAATATAAGGTATTTTCGGTTATGGCTTGTCTATCTTATGGTATAACATGACATATTTATAATATGCAAAAAGTAATTTCGCAGGTTTTTTATATTTCGAGAAATATCTTGTTTAACTTTCATCTCAAGAAAGCCTTTTTTTCCCTATAGCCGGCCGTGTCATGTATGACCAACACGGTACATTCCCAGGATGTTGCGTTAGTCAGTAATCCTTAGATGAGAGAGGGGGGAGGTTCTGTGTGATGTACGGGGTATTGTACCCATAGGTGAACCTAACATTATGTCAGGGATTATCCCTGTTTATGGGAGACTTCCCTATGGAACCACGACTTAACCCCTGTGTATGTCTACACCATAATAAGACACGGGTAGAGGAGTTGACATGGTTTTCCCACATGCCTATCGTAACTTCACTTCATCCCACTGTATCTATGTCACGACCAGATAGGTTAAGATGGTCTAAACGCTTATGACTCAGAGAAGCCGAAAATTGAAGATCTCAATTAGAATTCCACTGCAGTAGTACACTCATAGACAAAACTTAAGGAAGTTGTACCTTTTAGCATGTATATCGGGATATTGAGACAATAACTCTGAAAGATATTAAAGTAACCTTTATTGAAGACACACGAGATAACAAAGTGTGTATACACTAATAACCAAAACATAAGGAAGTTGTACCTTTTAGCATGTATATCGGGATTGAGACAATAACTCTGAAAGATATTACAGTGGCCTTTATTGAAGATACACGAGATAACCAAGTGTGTATACACTCATGGACAAAACTTAAGGAAGTTGTACCTTTTAGCATGTATATCGGGATTGAGACAATAACTCTGAAAGTTATTACAGTGACCTTTATTGAAGATACACGAGATAACCAAGTGTGTATACACTCATGGACAAAACTTAAGGAAGTTGTACCTTTTAGCATGTATATCGGGATTGAGACAATAACTCTGAAAGATATTACAGTGGCCTTTATTGAAGATACACGAGATAACCAAGTGTGTATACACTCATGGACAAAACTTAAGGAAGTTGTACCTTTTAGCATGTATATCGGGATTGAGACAATAACTCTGAAAGATATTACAGTGGCCTTTATTGAAGATACACGAGATAACCAAGTGTGTATACACTCATGGACAAAACTTAAGGAAGTTGTACCTTTTAGCATGTATATCGGGATTGAGACAATAACTCTGAAAGTTATTACAGTGACCTTTATTGAAGATACACGAGATAACCAAGTGTGTATACACTCATGGACAAAACTTAAGGAAGTTGTACCTTTTAGCATGTATATCGGGATTGAGACAATAACTCTGAAAGATATTACAGTGGCCTTTATTGAAGATACACGAGATAACCAAGTGTGTATACACTCATGGACAAAACTTAAGGAAGTTGTACCTTTTAGCATGTATATCGGGATTGAGACAATAACTCTGAAAGATATTACAGTGGCCTTTATTGAAGATACACGAGATAACCAAGTGTGTATACACTCATGGACAAAACTTAAGGAAGTTGTACCTTTTAGCATGTATATCGGGATTGAGACAATAACTCTGAAAGTTATTACAGTGACCTTTATTGAAGATACAAAATTGAAGAGACAAAAAAGTTATCAATACGGGATTCGAACCCGGATCGTAGCTATCATAAATCGACCAGTTTATAACAATTCTCCACAAATTCCAATAATTTCATAAGTATGTTGATCAAGACCTGATAAATGAGACACGGGTAACTAACTCTGTTAACACAGAAAAAAGAAAAAAAACCCTATTAAACCATATTCCACGCTGATTACAATAATTCCATGTGTGGTGAGTTGATTTATTAGACATTTATGGTGTTTGCTCATATTCCCCGTGTACATAGTATTGCTATGTATGGTTCTCCTCTTTGTAACTTCTCTCCTTAATCATGTTTGAACAAGGTAGGTTTTTTTTTTTGCTTATCCTTAGTACACGTGGTACAGGCCATGATAATCATGGTGGGTAGTTATATAGTGACTGCTTTTACTGTAAGTACACCACATGTCTACACATGGTACAGGCCATGATAATCATGGTGGGTAGAAGTAGACGACAGCTTTTACTGTAAGTACACCACATGTCTACACATGGTACAGGCCACGATAATCATGGTGGGTAGAAGTAGACGACTGCTTTTACTGTAAGTACACCACATGTCTTTACATGGTACAGGCCATGATAATAATGGTGGGTAGTTAGAAACTGCATTTACTGTAAGTACACCACATGTCTACACATGTGAAAAGCAGTTTGACTTTTGCACTTACAAATATGCCAGAGCCCCGTTTGGTTACTTGCACTCGCTAATGGGGTTGGACTTTTGCAAGATAGTGCAAGATAGAACAAGTTGGTAGTGATAGATAGGGCGAATCAAAACGATCTGTTATATTTGAACAAGTTCGGTATTTCTAATGATCAACTTGAAGAACTTGTCAATACGAACTTTTATTCACAATATAAGAAATACCGAAGTTTTATTTTCCCCTAAAAGCTTATTATATTTGTACAATTACTTTTGGCAAGTTATTCTTAATAGTTTTAAAAATAGAACAATCCATAAATAAATCTCTAAATAAAAAGACATATATTGGATCAAAATATCATTTATTTTACCAATATTTCAGTTGGCTGAACGCCAACCTTTATCAAGGTGTTATAACATTTTAAAGTGTGTCAACAACAAACTCAGCGTAACGTCAACAGAATAAGTTTTTTAAAACTTGATTGAAAACTTAATTCTGTTGATGTTATGTGGCGCTGAGTTTGTTGTTGACACACTTTAATATGTTATAACACCTTGATAAAGGTGAGCGTTCAGCCAACTGAAATATTGGTAAAATAAATGATATTTTGATCCAATATATGCCTTTTTAATTAAATTCTTGAATGTGTGTGTGTGTTTTTTTTTTTAAATAAAGTATTACGAATTTTTATATAAAAAGTGTCTGTTATATTAATATATACTCATTAACAAAAACTTAAAGAAGTGGGGAGTCTTTTATCATTGCTGTAAGGACAGTAGAAAATTGTTTTAATTAAAAAAAAAAAAAAGAAACTTACATGTCAAAAATAGTTTAAATTTATGATAACAGATGGCGCGCTAATGTATCATATATATATCAAGAAAGGGTAATTGACTAATTCTAGAATAAATAAAAATCAACGATTAGTTGATGTTTATTCCGATAGATGGCGGCAAGCCATCAGCAACTTTTATTTGCACGATCAGATTTTTTTTTCTCGTAATTTATATATAATCGTTAATTTTTAATTATTCCAGAATAGGCCAAATACCCATTCTTGATTAATCAAGAAAAGCTCACCATGTACGGGTTTCGGGTTGTTGGCCCTTATCAGCGTGGTGCAAGCTGTACCTCAACGACCAAAAAAGCTGTTTTTGGGGCATCCTGAAAAATGTATATACAGTTAAACCTGTCTATAGAGCCCCTCTCTAAATAGCGCCTTCCTTTCTATAGCACCCGATTTTTTAAATACGTAGTACGATGCGATTTACATTAAAAGTGACCTGTCTATAGCACCCTATTTTGGTGAATCCCAAGAGGTGTCGCTATAGACAGGTTTAACTGTAAAAATATATTTCCTTAACATAATATTCTTTTGTTTATTTTTCATTATAATTTTTTATATAAAATATCTTTCTAACTGTTGATTAGAAGTCCATAGAAAGATGTTTAGAGTGTCACAAATATCAGACGACAGTGCTGCCGCCAAACGGTGACAGCTGTTGTTACCTTGGATAGAATCGACGGAAGTTCCTACTTCACTTTCCCACCACACGGGGGCAGCAGAGGTATCAAGCTATTGTACCGAACTAGTGTACCGTATAACAATAATTCGAAAGGTTCCGCACGTATAAAATACACCAGTATTTATCCTGAATGTATTTATAATAGATATAAATGATTATTGTGCTGTTTGACAAAAAAAAAAACGCATTTGCATACTTAGCTTGAGAAAGGTCAAAACACGAAAGCTCTCTATAAAAAAATAATTATATTGTAGCGTAGAAATCAAGTAGTCTTTGTATATCTGAAGGTCTGAAAGTATTTATTGATGACGTCACCACGACCAGTCGACAATTATTAACAAATCAACAAAACTATCTACAGCTAGAAAATCTTGAACAAGCAAGCAAAGAAATATTTTAAAGATGATTTTACAAATACAGAGTAATATATATTTTTATAATCTGTTGTAAATATTTTCATTGAATAATATTAAATAATAAATTATTTCTTCGCCACATATATTGTAAGATTATAAACTCAAAAGGAGATAATTCTATAGAACATGTTTATTTAGCTAGCTTTCAAACGACATCCTTTCTTCAAAAACTTCTTTACGCCCGTTAAAGAAGGTTACTGTTTGAAAGCTAGAGAACCTAGAGTACCTGGATCTGTAAAGAAAAAAAAAATTTTTTTCTTAAAATATTTCGAGAGATTGCTCCCTCTTTATCAATTTATTGCACAGTGAATTTAATTTACAAATTTGTTTTCATATGATCTACAATAATTTGTAAATTAAATTCACTGTGCAATAAATTGATAAAGAGGGAACAATCTCTCGAAATATTTTAAGAAAAAAAAATGTTTTTTTTTTCTTTACAGATCCAGGTACGCCCTTTTATATAATCTTAATTAATGGATCGCCTTTTGACTCAAATGTTATATAGAAGAAGCTCCTTTTGAGTTTATAATCTTACAATATAGTTATGTTAATGTTGATGTCTACAAAATAATTATAAATCTTTAAGAATTATTCAAAAATTATATATATATATTTGATACTTTCTTTTTCCTATATACACCCATACCTCGCTTTGCGTCGGGGTTAAGTTCCAAAAAAAAAAAAACACGACGCAAATTGAAACGACGCAAAGTGAAAATAAAATTTTGATGGCATGGCGCAATCAAAAACAAAGGTGTTGCCATATTTTAGGGGAAAAAAAATTAAAGATTCGAATCCAAAACAACGCAACTTCGAAAATCTAACGACGCACAGTGAAAATCAGTAAAAATTAAGCAGCGACACAACTTCAAAAATTAAGCAGCGACACAACTTCGGAAAAAACGCAAAACGAAACGACGCAAAGCGAGGTATTGGTGTATTTCTCTCTCTAAAAACACACATAAGATGTATATTTATCTTTTATATATAGTCCACAGTGTGTGTGGTGTGTTTTTCTACCCTTTCCCATAACTTACGGAAATGTGTAAATAAAAGTAAATAGTAGGAAAATACCTGTAACCTAAAGAAGTGGAAAGTCTTTGATGTCGCCGGTCATCTATTTTTTTTTTTTTTTTTTTTTGAAGGAGAAACCGAAATATATATTTAATATATGCCTTTT
Organism: Cordylochernes scorpioides; assembly: GCA_030710605.1. NCBI lineage: Eukaryota > Metazoa > Arthropoda > Arachnida > Pseudoscorpiones > Chernetidae > Cordylochernes > Cordylochernes scorpioides. Next base: position 63,752,596 of record CP092870.1, on the reverse strand, counting down.
TTTATTATCAAAAGATTTTTATATAGAGATTACTTTATTTTATTTATATTAATTCATTACAACATTTATAAGATTACATTTATATATAATAATATTTGAAAATAGAGCAATCCATATTTAATTCATTAGATAATAAAAAGACATATATTGGATTTAATAAAAGATTTATATGCCAATTACATTAAATGTAATACCTTGATAAAGGTTGAGCGTTCAGCCAACTGAAATATTGGTAAAATAAATGATATTTTGATAATAATATTTAATATATTATTTATATAATATTGATATTATAATTAAAATATTTAGAAAGATTTTTGGCTCAATTAATTAAAAAAAAAAAATTATTCATATTTTTGGTTCTATCGATCTTTGCCTAGCAAAAATAATAAAAAGGCTTCGAATTTCTTTCAATAGTTAAAAATTATATCAAGGTTGACGTTCAACCAACTGAAATATTGTCAAAAAAATATATTTTTTTTCAATCCAATATATACCTTTTTTGTTATCTAAATTAATAATATTGTATTTTTAATATAAAAGATTAAAATAAATATACATTTTAGATATCAAATATATTTTATACAAAATATGCCTTTATTTTTAATATATTAAAAATGGATTATTCGATTTACAATAATATGAAATATTTTTAAAATAATTTGAAATATATTTTACAATTTTTGACCCAGACCCTTCCATTATTTTATCATTGCAATAAGGGCAGTATAAATTTATTTTAATTCAAAAAAGAATCATATGCATAGAAAATAGTTTATACTTCTTATATATAATATGAAATACGGTCGAACTTGGGTAATTCGAGACCAAGGGACTAAAAAAAATCGAATTTAAAACGTTTAGAATAAAAGACTTAAAAGTCTAGGTACCAAGATAAATATTCGAATTACCCAAGTTCTTCTGTATATTAAATACGAGTTAGAGGGGGTTATCTCAAAATTTACTTTGGACTATAAGTTAAGATAGTTCTCAACGTTGGTGGCAGGTAACGCTCGGCTATCTATGTGATAACTGGCCGAACTTCTATTTGATTTAAACAAATAATTTCCCAACAGACGACGCCTATATTTGGCCAAGGGACACCACCTGTCACTACCGCTGACCATCTGCTTTGGTTTCCCAGGCCTTGTCACTTCTCCATTCTTCTTCCTCTTTCATCACACTTTCTCAAATGTTCCTCCGTTTGTTCGTCTGCTAACAAATTCCTTAGCTCAATTTTCTCAAAACAGACGAAAATAATTTTTCTAATTTTATTTCTATTATTCGTGTTTTTAGAGTAATTAAGAGAAATTACATACCATTTTAATATATTTTAATATAATATTTAGAAAATAAAACGTTACAAAAGTATTTTAAATAAATAAAATATTATTTAATAAAGATGGTTGCCGGTTGTTTATCGTAAGCTATTTATTCATCTCTATGTGTTATAATTATTGATTTTATATTTAAAAATTCACAGATAAATATTATTATTAATATAAAATTGTTTGAATTATTTTAGACTCCCCAAACAATAACTACGATTTTTCATTAAAATTTGATTTCGAAATAGTAATTTAATATTCAAACCAAATGATATTTTAGAGCAAAGACGCTCTTCTACTGGCTTATCAAAGCTATGAGAAGAAATATTAAATATTTCTAACATTTATTTGTTTTCCTGCACACGTATGGGCTTATATAGTGAGCATTTGAGAGAAATCAAAACAATAAATTATGTTTTAAAACCTCATTATCTAATGCTATTATATTTTTCTTGCATAATGATATTAATAAGTGCTTCTGTTTAAAAATTGCAAATTGACGCAATTATCCCTTGCGGGGATATTGCATTTTGTGTGTTGAAATAAAGAAAAATATGGTATTATAATATATATAACATGGTATTTTCCATGATATATTGTGTTGTTGAGGGGAAGGATTTCCACATGGCCCTAAATAAAATAAATTGAATGAATAAAATTTATTATTTTAATTTAGGGCCATGAAGAAAGCTTGGCTTGAAAGTTCTTATCGCAATTTTTATCGTAATAAATAAATGCATCGCTTAGGTTTTTAAAATTTTCGTATTTGATAAAGAGTTAATCTGTAAAAAAAAATCGGGATTTTTTAAAGGTAGATTGTGTTGTTGATGGGGAGACAAGTAATGTCACAGCAGCTGTCAGCTGCTGAAATTCAACCCAAGCGACAACTGTCCTCTCAGCTATTTATAGCAGCTGGGAGTTTTCTCATGAAGATCCAGTGACATTCTCTTTCTCTCTCTATCCTCAAAAGTCAACTTTGTCACAATACTAATACCAATCCCACAAAATATCTAACAAAAGTACAACCTAATAAAAATGATATAAATGAATTTAATAAGGTATTTTGCTTATTCCTAGTACACATGGTACAGGCCATGATAACCATGGTGGGTAGAAGTAGGCGACTGCTTTTAATTTAAGTACACCACATGTCTACACATGGTACAGGCTATGATAATCATGGTGGGTAGAAGTAGGCGTGCTTTTACTGTAAGTACACCACATGTCTACACATGGTAAAAGCTATGATAATCATGGTGGGTAGAAGTAGGCGTGCTTTTAATTTAAGTACACCACATGTCTACACATGGTAAAAGCTATGATAATCATGGTGGGTAGAAGTAGGCGTGCTTTTAATTTAAGTACACCACATGTCTACACATGGTAAAAGCTATGATAATCATGGTGGGTAGAAGTAGGCGTGCTTTTAATTTAAGTACACCACATGTCTACACATGGTATAGACTATGATAATCATGGTGGGTAGAAGTATATAGGCAACTCCTTTTAATGTAAGTACATCACATGTCTACATATTTGAAAAGCAGTTCGACTTTTGGATTTACAAATGTGCCATAGCTTCGTATTTAATAAGGTGAAATCATTAGACTTTCTAGGGATTAAGGAAATTAAGAAAAATACATCTCCTTTGATCGTTGAATCAACAAATCAATGATTAATTGATATTTATTCCGATAGATGGCGCAAGCCATCAGCAACTTTTAATTGTACGATTAGATGTATTTTTTATTAATCTCCATAAGTTTAGATAGCCGTACTATTTTATAAAACTCACTTTCATAGCGCGTCCAGTTTTAAAACTTCCAAATTCTCTACCGATGATCTCAGCACTCACGTCAGATAATGGCAGATATCCCAATCTGTCTTATCACAAATGATAACCCTGGTCGAGTGCCACAATATTGATAATAACAACGATTTTTCACCTCTCAAATTTTCACATTCCACATCGAAATTTTTATGTTACACTCATGGATGAAACTTAGATCTCGCTGTTTTTTTTTTTTTTTTATGATTAATTATTAGTAGGCTTGCCAACAATCATTTATATTTTTAAAGAGACAGAGGTTGTTCACACTTGGTTATCTCGTGTGTCTTCAATAAAGTTCACTGTAATATCTTTCAGTGTTATTGTCTCAATCCCGATATACATGCTAAAAGTTACAACTTCCTTAAGTTTTGTACATGAGTGTATACACACTTGGTTATTTCGTGTCTTCAATAAAGGTCACTGTAATACCTTTCAGAGTTATTGTCTCAATCCCGATATACATGCTAAAAGGTACAACTTCCTTAAGTTCTGTCCATGAGTGTATACACACTTAGTTATCTCGTGTATCTTCAATAAAGGTCACTGTAATATCTTTCAGAGTTATTGTCTCAATCCCGATATACATGCTAAAAGGTACAACTTCCTTAAGTTTTGTACATGAGTGTATACACACTTAGTTATCTCGTGTATCTTCAATAAAGGTCACTGTAATATCTTTCAGAGTTATTGTCTCAATCCCGATATACATGCTAAAAGGTACAACTTCCTTAAGTTTTGTACATGAGTGTATTTTTTAGGAATTGATAAAATGTATTTTCTATAAGGTTGCCCAAAAAGTTCGTGTTTTTCTTAAAACGTTGTATTTCTTATTACTTGGCGAGTAATATTATTACGGCGAATACATAATAATACATAATACAATTACTTTATATAAAATATAAAGACATTATACATAACGGCAAATAATATTGGTATTTCAATTTATTGCAAGTGTTTACGAACTTTTGGGAGACAACCTTGTATATTGATTTTCGGCGCTTTAATAAAAGTACATCAATAAAAGCAGACGATACATCTGTAGCAGTTATCATCATCAAAATCAAGACGACAAGCTTTCGAATATTGAGAGAATTATTCTATGAACCTATTTAAAGAATAAATAGTAAAGAAAGATAAATATATACTCTATTTATACAAAAAAAATATACTAATTTATACTTTGATTATGTTCTTAAAATAGTTCTGTATATTCTAAAATTGCCATTTTAATTATTTGTAATGTAATAAATAATGTTGAAGTATAATGAAAATTTTCATATAAGATCGTCTGCAATTTATTAAAATAGTTTTTTTAATGAAATTTATCAATAAATTGTTAAAATAATTAATGATAACAATCTATAATTAATCTAGTATTGTTACTTGGAATGTTTAAGTTGTCTAGAGTAATACAAAAGCTTTCGAGGATAAGATATTGATCAATAAATAGAAAAAAGACTTACCATTGGTTGGGTTGACAGCTACCCATAAGAAGAAAGCTGTCACAAAAGGCAGTAACCACATTTGCCTTTCCATTTTAGTCGACCCCCATGGCACAAGAAGCAACAGTAGAGATATATCCAAAGAGCACGCGTCCCGTTTGTGGGGGGGCAGACGAATGGCTAAAAGTTCGAATGGTCGCATTGGGCGATCAACCAATGGGAAGCGAGCGTCGCAGCCGATCATGGTTGGTTGGCGGTATGACCCCCCTCAACTTTCTAAACATTTAGGGAATCATACGATACTATGCTTGTTGAGCTTCGTAAATATTTGGTTGTTTTAGATTTTTTTTTCTTTATTTTTCTTTAGTTTTTTTTCCTTAAGAAAGAATTTTTGGCTATAAATTAATCATGAAAGATTATTATGGCTTTTTTTTTTTTATCGTCATAAACAATATTTTGCTTGTCGAGCTTTTATTAAATATTTGGTTAATTTTAGTTTTTTTTTCTTTATTTTTCTTTAGTTTTTTTTCCTTAAGAAAGAATTTTGAAAGATTATGGCTTTTTAAATAATATTAGACAATATTTTGCTTGTCGAGCTTTTCTTAAATATTTTTTGTTTTTAGATTTTTTTTCTTATTTTGTTTTAGCTTTTTTTCCTTAAGAGAATAAAGAATTTTGCCTATAAATTAATCATGAAAGATTATGGCTTTTTTATATAATATTAGACAAATTTTGCTTGTTGAGCTTTTCTTAAATATTTTGTTGTTTTTAGATTTTTTTCTTTTTTTGTTTTAGCTTTTTTTATTCTTAAGAAAATAAAGAATTAGGAGCTAAATTAATGATGAAAGATTATGGGTATTTTTTACAATCATAAACAATATTTTTCTTTTCTATATATTTTTTCGTAAATAATTTATTGATTTTAGATTTTTTTTTCTTATTTTTCTTTAGTTTTTTCTTTCTTAATAAAAAGAAACAATTTCGAGCTATATTAATCATGAAATATTATGGCTATTTTCATCTTCATAGACAATATTTTGCTTGATGAGCTTAGAAACTATATATATTTTGCATGGTACATGGTCTTCTTCTTCTTTCTTATTTCCACACTGGGTGAAGTAGAATGTGTCTGCCTTAGTCATTAAGACTGGGAGCATTACTCAGTAGCAGGCCACTGACTTAGCTCTAAAAGAAATGGTGACATGAGGAACAGACACCATGTACAGCCAACATGGAGTACATCCTATATCCCCTTTGTCATTAAGACTGGGAGCACTACTCAGTAGCAGGCCACTGACTTAGCTCCAATATGAAATGGCCGCCTCTGACATGAAGAACAGACGCCATGTACAGCCACTCCTAACATGGAGTACAAACGCTGCTCATCCTGTATCCCTGGAGTCCTTACAGGGTACTATCAGCATGGCCAGCTGAACCCAGGTTGTTTAGTGAGCTTGTTACTACTCCCCTCCTCCTTTTTTTATCCGGGCTTGGGACCGGCAAAGGCGGAGTTTAAGAGTATTACATGGTAAAAGGTACAACTTTCTTAAGTTTTGTTTCTCCATTTTTGTAATTAAGTTGAACAAATGAGATGTTCAGGTCAAATTCATAGAAATAAAACGAATTTGACGAAATACAAACTTTCATGTCTTTAATTTCTACATTGTTACTTCTTCAACTGGAAAAAGAACTAGCTTCTATCCATTCTTCCTAAAAACAGTCGACACTCGATAATTTGAAACTCATTAATTTGAATATCTCGATAATTTGAAATTTTGTCCATGTCCCTTGAAAAACACTCGATAATTTGAATAAAATCAATATTAATTGGTCCCATTTTTTAAAATTATATTTTATTCTATTATTACAGAAGCACGAAGTCTATCAGACGACCATTGTGCTATATTAGAATTATTTACATATATATCTTTAATTATTTACACGATGTAGTGATTTATAAATCTGTGTACAAATTGCTCTAAACTTGCCAACATAAGATTGATATATACAGAAAGATGGCATTATGTCAAAGTAAGCAAGTACAATTTGGTAAGTCAGAGGTCAAGCCAACAAAAGATGGTGTTTCAACATCTAGACAGCATGTTGGATCATTTGTAACTCTCAAGTCAAAGACAAAACTTGGGTCCTTTGCCTGTAATTGGTCCCATCGGTAATTTAAAGTTGAAGGAATAGTATCTTGCCACAAGTGAACATTTGTTAATAACAGTACAAATGTTTAAAATAATAAAATCACGAATTTTTAGATATCAAACTCTTGTTTGAGAAAGGGCAAGACTCGAAAGCTTTCAATAAATTTATTACTATAAAAATTGCGGTAAGTCACTTATTTAATCTTGTATCAACACAGTATGTATATCCCGTAACTGTCAAAACTTCAAACTCTTGTTTACTTGATTTTCCCCCCTTTCCTTTCTCTTAGTTGTTTAAATTCCTGTTAATTTGAACTCTTGATAAATTAAAAATTTTCTCTGGTGTCTCTTAAGTTTCAAATTATCGATAGTGTTGTATATATATTAATTCATTGTTACCACAGAGTGTGTGTAAGCTCACAAGTAAATAGGCGCTAACCGAAAAAAAAGTTCCTTTGTTTAATATTAGTTTCCCTTTTTATATTTTGTTCTCTCTCTTGTAAATCAATAAATATAATGTTTAATTAATAATTCTTGGAATCAGCTTCATTAATAATTCTAAGCAAAGTCAACAGATAGTCAACTGTATATCGTCTGCGATTCATCTGAAACAGACGACCATTGTCTAACATCATTGACAACGTGTGACTAGACCTTTGGATCATCTTGTAAATTATCTAATTAATTCAATTAGCTCTTAATTAGACCGTGGAGGCGCTGAAAGCTTGTAGTCGCTTGGATAGAATGGCACGAGGCCTAGCTTTTGGTTCAAACAACTCGTCTGTTTACTTGTATAACGATTAACCTATCCCCAATATAGCGTGATTTGAACTATTTTAACATATATAATGAAATATTCAATTAAAAAGGCATATATTGGATCAAAATATCATTTATTTTACCTATATATTGAAATATTTTTTTGAAAATAGAGCAATCCATACTTAAATCATTAGATAGTAAAAAGGCATATATTGGATTGAATAAAAGATTTATTTGCCTTTTTTTTTTTAAATCTTTTATTCATTCTAATAAATGCCTTTTTACTATCTAATACTGAAATATATATATATATAAGGTGTATTTAAAATAATATTTATTATTAAGTTGTTAACGTGATAATCCTGTTGAAGGACTGACAAGTCCGAAAGCTTGAAAATAAAATGTTGAACAAGAAACTTACCCCTGGAAGCTTCATTTATTTTATAATATACGGAATAATTGTAGCAAAATTATTTATTATTTTGTAATCAAATGATTTAAATATCCTGGATATGGATTTAATAATGAAACAGGTTTCTGAAGCTGTGTTTATTTTATTTAGAGAACATTACGACTGCTGTGATAGAGATGTATGGAGGCATCTGAGGCTCTTCATTGGACACAACAACAACAGAAAATTGACCCAGAACAGCAGCTTTACACACCCAAGAACATTACGACTGCTGTGATAGAGATGTATGGAGGCATCTGAGGCTCTTCATTGGACACAACAACAACAGAAAATTGACCCAGAACAGCAGCTTTACACACCCAAGAACATTACGACTGCTGTGATAGAGATGTACGGAGACATCTGAGGCTCTCCATTGGACACGACAACAACAGAAAATTGACCCAGAACAGCAGCTTTACATACCCAAGAACATTACGACTGCTGTGATAGAGATGTATGGAGACATCTGAGGCTCTCCATTGGACACAACAACAACAGAAAATTAACCCAGAACAGCAGCTTTACACACCCAAGAACATTACGACTGCTGTGATAGAGATGTACGGAGACATCTGAGGCTCTCCATTGAACACGACAACAACAGAAAATTGACCCAGAACAGCAGCTTTACACACCCAAGAACATTACGACTGCTGTGATAGAGATGTATGGAGGCATCTGAGACTCTCCATTGGACACAACAACAACAGAAAATTGACCCAGAACAGCAGCTTTACACACCCAAGAACATTACGACTGCTGTGATAGAGATGTACGGAGACATCTGAGGCTCTCCATTGGACACGACAACAACAGAAAATTGACCCAGAACAGCAAATTGACCCAGAACAGCAGCTTTACACACCCAAGAACATTACGACTGCTGTGATAGAGATGTAAGGAGACATCTGAGGCTCTCCATTGGACACAACAACAACAACAGAAAATTGACCCAGAACAGCAGCTTTACACACCCAAGAACATTACGACTGCTGTGATAGAGATGTATGGAGACATTGAGGCTCTTCATTGGACAAGACAACAACATAAAATTGACCCAGAACAGAAGTTTTACACACCCAAGAACATTACGACTGCTGTGATAGAGATGTATGGAGACATCTGGGGCTCTTCATTGGACACGACAACAACATAAAATTGACCCAGAACAGCAGCTTTACACACAAAAGAACATTACGACTGCTGTGATAGAGATGTATGGAGACATCTGAGGCTCTTCATTGGACACGACAACAACATAAAATTGACCCAGAACAGAAGTTTTACACACCCAAGAACATTACGACTGCTGTGATAGAGATGTATGGAGACATCTGGGGCTCTTCATTGGACACGACAACAACATAAAATTGACCCAGAACAGCAGCTTTACACACCCAAGAACATTACGACTGCTGTGATAGAGATGTATGGAGACATCTGAGACTCTTTATTGGACACAACAACAACAACAGAAAATTGACCCAGAACAGCAGCTTTACACACCCAACAACAATGCGACTGCTGTGATAGAGATGTACGGAGACATCTAAGGCTCTTCATTGGACACAACAACAACTTAGAATTGACCCAGAACAGCAGCTTCACACACCCAAGAACATTAAGACTGCTGTGATAGAGATGTATGGAAACATCTGAGGCTCTTCATTGGACACAACAACAACATAAAATTGACCCAGAACAGCAGCTTCACAGACCCAAGAACATTGAGACTGCTGTGAAAGAGATGTATGGAAACATCTAAGGCTCTTCATTGGACACGACAACAACAGAAAAGTGACCCAGAGACCAGAAACAAACCCAGAGACCAGAAACATTCCGTGATGTAAGAAACACGAAGAGATGATGTGCACAAGAAGTTACCCGAAAGACGCAGGAAGAAACTCCACGCTCCAATGGAATCCCACTGTCCTCAGCGGACCCCAGAACTTCTGTCGTGTCTCACACCAAGTCGTTCAATAAACAAATTCATTCCTTATTGTCACTACCATCTCTCTAAATAGAAATGTTTCATAAAAAAATCGAGAAAGTTATAAATCCAAACTTTAAACTTCGTTCAACGCATGCCAATCAAAATTGTTCTTTAAACGAGCAATTAAGATACCTGTCGATTATTCGACACCCACGACCAAGGATCGAAAACCACATTGAACACTTTTTTCTTAAGAAGAAATATCTTCAATGGCTTCTGATTCTTGCCAAAGTCTGAAATAACCAGTCAATGCAAATAACTAAACAGGACTGATACATACTTGTAAGTGTAACAGTCGAACTGCGCTTTCTATATATGTAGACATGTGGTGTACTTATTGACAACACTTGAGGAAGTTGTACCTTTTAGCATGTATATCGGGATTGAGACAATAACTCTGAAAGATATTACAGTGACCTTTATTGAAGACACACGAAATAACCAAGTGTGTATACACTCATGGACAACACTTAAGGAAGTTGTACCTTTTAGCATGTATATCGGGATTGAGACAACAACTCTGAAAGATAGTACAGTGGCCTTTATTGAAGACACACGAGATATTCAATATACACTCATGGACAAAACTTAAGGAAGTTGTACCTTTCAGCATGTATATCGGGATTGAGACAACAACTCTGAAAGATAGTACAGTGGCCTTTATTGAAGACACACGAGATATTCAATATACACTCATGGACAAAACTTAAGGAAGTTGTACCTTTCAGCATGTATATCGAAATTGAGACAATAACTCTGAAAGATATTACAGTGACCTTTATTGAAGATACATGAGATAATCAAGTGTGTATACACTCATGGACAAAACTTAAGGAAGTTGTACCTTTTAGCATGTATATCGGAATTGAGACAATAACTCTGAAAGATATTACAGTGACCTTTATTGAAGACACACGAGATAACCAATATACACTCATGGACAACACTTGAGGAAGTTGTACCTTTTAGCATGTATATCGGGATTGAGACAATAACTCTGAAAGATATTACAGTGACCTTTATTGAAGACACACGAAATAACCAAGTGTGTATACACTCATGGACAACACTTAAGGAAGTTGTACCTTTTAGCATGTATATCGGGATTAAGACAATAACTCTGAAAGATATTACAGTGGCCTTTATTGAAGACAAACGAGATATCCAATATACACTCATGGACAAAACTTAAGGAAGTTGTACCTTTTAGCATGTATATCGGGATTGAGACAACAACTCTGAAAGATATTACAGTGGCCTTTATTGAAGACACACGAGATATCCAATATACACTCATGGACAAAACTTAAGGAAGTTGTACCTTTTAGCATGTATATCGGGATTGAGACAACAACACTGAAAGATATTACAGTGACCTTTATTGAAGACACACGAGATAACCAAGTGTTTATACACTCATGGACAAAACTTAAGGAAGTTGTACCTTTTACCATGTATATCGGGATTGAGACAACAACTCTGAAAGATATTACAGTGACCTTTATTGAAGACACACGAGATAACCAAGAGTGTGTATACACTCATGGAAAAAACTCAAGGAGGTTGTACCTTTTAGCATGTATAACGGGATTGAGACAACAACTCTGAAAGATATTACAGTGACCTTTATTGAAAACACACGAGATATCCAATATACACTCATGGACAAAACTTAAGGAAGTTGTACCTTTTAGCATGTATATCGGGATTGAGACAACAACTCTGAAAGATATTACAGTGACCTTTATTGAAGACACACGAGATAACCAAGTGTGTATACACTCATGGACAAAACTTAAGGAAGTTGTACCTTTTAGCATGTATATCGGGATTGAGACAATAACTCTGAAAGATATTACAGTGACCTTTATTGAAGACACACGAGATAACCAAGTGTGTATACACTCATGGACAAAACTTAAGGAAGTTGTACCTTTTAGCATGTATATCGGGATTGAGACAATAACTCTGAAAGATATTACAGTGACCTTTATTGAAGACACACGAGATAACCAAGTGTGTATACACTCATGGACAAAACTTGAGGAAGTTGTACCTTTTAGCATGTATATCGGGATTGAGACAATAACTCTGAAAGATATTACAGTGGCCTTTATTGAAGACACACGAGATATCCAATATACACTCATGGACAAAACTTAAGGAAGTTGTACCTTTTAGCATGCATATCGGGATTGAGACAATAACTCTGAAAGATATTACAGTGGCCTTTATTGAAGACACACGAGATATCCAATATACACTCATGGACAAAACTTAAGGAAGTTGTACCTTTTAGCATGTATATCGGGATTGAGACAACAACTCTGAAAGATATTACAGTGACCTTTATTGAAGATACATGAGATAACCAAGTGTGTATACACATGGATAAAACTTAAGGAAGTTGTACCTTTTACCATGTATATCGGAATTGAGACAACAACTCTGAAAGATATTACAGTGACCTTTATTGAAGACACACGAGATAACCAAGTGTGTATACACTCATGGACAAAACTTAAGGAAGTTGTACCTTTTACCATGTATAACGGGATTGAGACAATAACTCTGAAAGATATTACAGTGACCTTTATTGAAGACACACGAGATAACCAAGTGTGTATACACTCATGGACAAAACTTAAGGAAGTTGTACCTTTTAGCATTTATAACGGGATTGAGACAACAACTCTGAAAGATATTACAGTGACCTTTATTGAATATACACGAGATAACCAAGTGTGTATACACTCATGGACAGTACTTAAAGAAGTTGTACTATTTGGAATGTATATCGGGATTGAGAAATAACTCTGAAAGATATTAAAGTGACCTTTATTGAAGACACACGAGATAACCAAGTGTGTATACACTCATGGACAAAACTTAAGGAAGTTGTACCTTTTAGCATGTATAACGGGATTGAGACAACAACTCTGAAAGATATTACAGTGACCTTTATTGAAGATACACGAGATAACCAAGTGTGTATACACTCATGGACAGTACTTAAAGAAGTTGTACTTTTTGGAATGTATATCGGGATTGAGAAATAACTCTGAAAGATATTAAAGTGACCTTTATTGAAGACACACGAGATAACCAAGTGTGTATACACTCATGGACAAAACTTAAGGAAGTTGTACTTTTTAGCATGTATATCGGGATTGAGACAATAACTCTGAAAGATATTACAGTGACCTTTATTGAAGACACACGAGATAACCAAGTGTGTATACACTCATGGACAAAACTTAAGGAAGTTGTACCTTTCAGCATGTATATCGGGATTAAGACAATAACTCTGAAAGATATTACAGTGACCTTTATTGAGGACACACGAGATAACCAAGTGTGTATACACTCATGGACAAAACTTAAGGAAGTTGTACCTTTTAGCATGTATATCGGGATTGAGACAATAACTCTGAAAGATATTACAGTGACCTTTATTGAGGACACACGAGATAACCAAGTGTGTATACACTCATGGACAAAACTTAAGGAAGTTGTACCTTTTAGCATGTATATCGGGATTGAGACAATAACTCTGAAAGATATTACAGTGACCTTTATTGAAGACACACGAGATAACCAAGTGTGTATACACTCATAGACAAAACTTAAGGAAGTTGTACCTTTTAGCATATATATCAGGATTGAGACAATAACTCTGAAAGATATTACAGTGACCTTTATTGAAGACACACGAAATAACCAAGTGTGTATACACTCATGGACAACACTTATATCTTCAATGGCTTCTGATTCTTGCCAAAGTCTGAAATAACCAGTCAATGCAAGTAACTAAACAGGACTGATACATACTTGTAAGTGTAACAGTCGAACTGCGCTTTCTATATATGTAGACATGTGGTGTACTTATTGACAACACTTGAGGAAGTTGTACCTTTTAGCATGTATATCGGGATTGAGACAATAACTCTGAAAGATATTACAGTGACCTTTATTGAAGACACACGAAATAACCAAGTGTGTATACACTCATGGACAACACTTAAGGAAGTTGTACCTTTTACCATGTATATCGGGATTAAGACAATAACTCTGAAAGATATTACAGTGGCCTTTATTGAAGACACACGAGATATCCAATATACACTCATGGACAAAACTTAAGGAAGTTGTACCTTTTAGCATGTATATCGGGATTGAGACAACAACTCTGAAAGATAGTACAGTGGCCTTTATTGAAGACACACGAGATATTCAATATACACTCATGGACAAAACTTAAGGAAGTTGTACCTTTTAGCATATATATATCGGGATTGAGACAATAACTCTGAAAGATATTACAGTGACCTTTATTGAAGACACACGAAATAACCAAGTGTGTATACACTCATGGACAACACTTAAGGAAGTTGTACCTTTTACCATGTATATCGGGATTAAGACAATAACTCTGAAAGATATTACAGTGGCCTTTATTGAAGACACACGAGATATCCAATATACACTCATGGACAAAACTTAAGGAAGTTGTACCTTTTAGCATGTATATCGGGATTGAGACAACAACTCTGAAAGATAGTACAGTGGCCTTTATTGAAGACACACGAGATATTCAATATACACTCATGGACAAAACTTAAGGAAGTTGTACCTTTCAGCATGTATATCGGAATTGAGACAATAACTCTGAAAGATATTACAGTGACCTTTATTGAAGATACATGAGATAATCAAGTGTGTATACACTCATGGACAAAACTTAAGGAAGTTGTACCTTTTAGCATGTATATCGGAATTGAGACAATAACTCTGAAAGATATTACAGTGACCTTTATTGAAGACACACGAGATAACCAATATACACTCATGGACAACACTTGAGGAAGTTGTACCTTTTAGCATGTATATCGGGATTGAGACAATAACTCTGAAAGATATTACAGTGACCTTTATTGAAGACAAACGAGATATCCAATATACACTCATGGACAAAACTTAAGGAAGTTGTACCTTTTAGCATGTATATCGGGATTGAGACAACAACTCTGAAAGATATTACAGTGACCTTTATTGAAGACACACGAGATAACCAAGTGTGTATACACTCATGGACAAAACTTAAGGAAGTTGTACCTTTTAACATGTATATCGGGATTGAGACAATAACTCTGAAAGATATTACAGTGACCTTTATTGAAGACACACGAGATAACCAAGTGTGTATACACTCATGGACAAAACTTGAGGAAGTTGTACCTTTTAGCATGTATATCGGGATTGAGACAATAACTCTGAAAGATATTACAGTGGCCTTTATTGAAGACACACGAGATATCCAATATACACTCATGGACAAAACTTAAGGAAGTTGTACCTTTTAGCATGCATATCGGGATTGAGACAATAACTCTGAAAGATATTACAGTGGCCTTTATTGAAGACACACGAGATATCCAATATACACTCATGGACAAAACTTAAGGAAGTTGTACCTTTTAGCATGCATATCGGGATTGAGACAATAACTCTGAAAGATATTACAGTGGCCTTTATTGAAGACACACGAGATATCCAATATACACTCATGGACAAAACTTAAGGAAGTTGTACCTTTTAGCATGCATATCGGGATTGAGACAATAACTCTGAAAGATATTACAGTGACCTTTATTGAAGACACACGAGATAACCAAGTGTGTATACACTCATGGACAAAACTTAAGGAAGTTGTACCTTTTAGCATGTATAACGGGATTGAGACAACAACTCTGAAAGATATTACAGTGACCTTTATTGAAGATACACGAGATAACCAAGTGTGTATACACTCATGGACAGTACTTAAAGAAGTTGTACTTTTTGGAATGTATATCGGGATTGAGAAATAACTCTGAAAGATATTAAAGTGACCTTTATTGAAGACACACGAGATAACCAAGTGTGTATACACTCATGGACAAAACTTAAGGAAGTTGTACTTTTTAGCATGTATATCAGGATTGAGACAATAACTCTGAAAGATATTACAGTGACCTTTATTGAAGACACACGAGATAACCAAGTGTGTATACACTCATGGACAAAACTTAAGGAAGTTGTACCTTTCAGCATGTATATCGGGATTAAGACAATAACTCTGAAAGATATTACAGTGACCTTTATTGAGGACACACGAGATAACCAAGTGTGTATACACTCATGGACAAAACTTAAGGAAGTTGTACCTTTTAGCATGTATATCGGGATTGAGACAATAACTCTGAAAGATATTACAGTGACCTTTATTGAGGACACACGAGATAACCAAGTGTGTATACACTCATGGACAAAACTTAAGGAAGTTGTACCTTTTAGCATATATATCGGGATTGAGACAATAACTCTGAAAGATATTACAGTGACCTTTATTGAGGACACACGAGATAACCAAGTGTGTATACACTCATGGACAAAACTTAAGGAAGTTGTACCTTTTAGCATATATATCAGGATTGAGACAATAACTCTGAAAGATATTACAGTGACCTTTATTGAAGACACACGAGATAACCAAGTGTGTATACACTCATGGACAAAACTTAAGGAAGTTGTACCTTTTAGCATATATATCAGGATTGAGACAATAACTCTGAAAGATATTACAGTGACCTTTATTGAAGACACACGAGATAACCAAGTGTGTATACACTCATGGACAAAACTTGAGGAAGTTGTACCTTCTAGCATGTATATCAGGATTGAGACAATAACTCTGAAAGATATTACAGTGACCTTTATTGAAGACACACGAGATAACCAAGTGTGTATACACTCATGGACAAAACTTGAGGAAGTTGTACCTTCTAGCATGTATATCGGGATTGAGACAATAACTCTGAAAGATATTACAGTGACCTTTATTGAAGACACACGAGATAACCAAGTGTGTATACACTCATGGACAAAACTTGAGGAAGTTGTACCTTCTAGCATGTGTGGTGTATTTAAAATTTAAGGATCAGACATTTATTTTACCTACTAAAGATTTAATAGTCGTTACAGCACAAGCTACATTCTAATAATAATAATAATTGCCTATGCAAATTCTGCATTCCGGTCAATAGTCATAAATGATTAAATAATAAATATTATGAATATACATCAGCATGTATATCGGGATTGAGACAATAACTCTGAAAGATATAACAGTGACCTTTATTGAAGACACACGAGATAACCAAGTGTGTATACACTCATGGACAAAACTTAAGGAAGTTGTACCTTTTAGCATGTATATTGGGATTGAGACAATAACTCTGAAAGATATAACAGTGACCTTTATTGAAGACACACGAGATAACCAAGTGTGTATACACTCATGGATAAAATTTAAGGAAGTTGTACCTTTTAGCATGTGTATCGGGATTGAGACAATAACTCTGAAAGATATTACAGTGACATTTATTGAAGACACACGAGATAACCAAGTGTGAACAACCTCTGTCTTCTTTTAAAAAATAGTCGACCGGCGACATCAAAAACTTTCCACTTACATATTGACAGGTTATCGCCTTATAATTAATTATACATAACTGACTTTGTACTTATTGCTTACGGAAGAGCATTGCTCGATGTAAATATTTATATGTAATTCTACTGTCCTAAAAGCTTATGTCCATAGTGTACTTAAATACCATTTCAAAGATTCCACACTTCAGTGTAACATATATAAACAGAATGATCCAATACAGTATTAGAGCTCTAAGAGAAGCGGTCTGGTAGATTAAATTGGCGAAACCGCTGGGAGGGTTCACCACTGATAAACTAAGCCCTCCCTAATTTTTTCATTGCAGTAAGGACAGTAGAAGTTTGTTTTATATTTATATAAAAACATTTGTGATTTAATGCTTCCATTTTTAACTATATGTCTTAATAAAAAAAGCTTTTTTTGTGTGTTTGTTTCATTTATAAAATAAATATTTATGTTTATTGGCTATATTTCATATCTTCTTCTTCTTTCTTATCTCCACTCAATCATATTAAGGTATCAAGCTTGTAAAGCTTGTTGATGATGTCTGTGCTGGGGATGAGTCTCTTCTTCTTTCTTTTCTCCACTCAACAATCATATCAGGGTATCAAGTCTGTAGAGCTTGTTGATGGTGTCTGTGCTGGGGATGAGTCTCTTCTTCTTCCTTATCTCCACTCAACAATCATATCAGGGTATCAAGTCTGTAGAGCTTGTTGATGGTGTCTGTGCTGGGGATAAGTCTCTTCTTCTTCCTTATCTCCACTCAATCAAATCAGGGTATCAAGCTTGTTAAGCTTGTTGATGGTATCTGCCGGGGATGAGTAGAGCTCATCAATGGATAAGTCAATACAGTCAATAATATGTTTTGGGGTTGCAGGTTGACACTTAGTACATAGTGACCTTGCAACCATTCTGAAAATAATGATAATTCATATGAATTTATCATAAAAAGCCAATATGCAAGTACGGGGAAGTGGTAGAGAGACCTTTCAATTTGCACCCAGGCGTGGGATCGGTTTCACGTCAGTAAATTCACACAGGATATCCTGCTTCAAATATCACAGTCGGTTATCAATAAGTCTTATCAACCAGGTGTACAGTATCTATTGTTAAAATTCGAAACTATTATAGACGCGTATGATTCTTTTTAAAAATTAAACAACTTCTACTGCCTTCACTGCAATGGAAAAATTATTGGGATTGCATGGCTCATCAGTGGTGAACCCTCCCAGCAGTTTCGCCAGTTTAATCTACCTTACCGCTGTTATATTGCATTTTATCGATCTTTCTTTTATAGTGATACTGTTGCTAGACTCTTGGAATGGGTATTTTAGATGAACTATGGACATAAGCTTTGAGGACAGTAGAATTATATACAATTATAAATATCAAAATTCCAAACTATTATAGACTCGTATGATTCTTTTCATAAATTAAGCAATTTCTAATGTCCTTACTGCAATGGAAAAAATAATGGGAGGGCCTGGCTCATCAGGATTGTACTGGAAACTGAGTCTTTATACCCTTCAGTCACAGGTTGGTTATGAAAATTAGAAGGTTTTCACCTTGTATCTACAAATCTCTACAAATTTTTACTCTTGACAACGTAAAAAAAATCATCTACTCCTCTGCTAGGAAACGAGGATTGCACTAGAAACTAAGTCTTTATACCCTTCAGTCATGGGTTGGTTATGCAAATTAAAGCGTTTTCAAAACATCAGCGTTTTTCACCCTGTATCTACAAATAACTACCAAAATTTTACTCTAGACAACGTCAACAAAATCATCTACCTCTCTGCTTGGAAACAAGGAACACCCTGAAAACTGAGTCTTTATACCCTTCAGTCACGGTTGGTTATGCAAATTAAAGCGTTTTCAAAACAACAAAACAGCAGCGTTTTTCACCTTGTACCTACAAAACTCTACCGAAAGTTTATTCTATTCAACGTCAACAAAATCATCTACCCCTCTGCTTTGAAACAAGGGTTGCACTGGAAACTGAGTCTTTACGCCCTTCAGTCACAGGTTGGTTATGCAAATTAAAGCGTTTTCAAAACAACAGCGTTTTCACCCTGTATCTACAAATTTTTACAACAATTTTACTCCAGACAACGTCAACAAAATCATCTACTCCTCTGCTAGGAAACAAGGGTTGCACTGGAGACTGAGTTTTATACCCTTCAGTCACAGGTTGTTATGCAAATTAAAACGTTTTCACCTTGTGTGTATCTACAAATCTCTACAAAAATTTTATTCTAGACAACAAAATGATCTACCTATCTGCTAGGAAACAAAGAACACCTTGGAAACTAAGTCTTTACGCCCTTCAGTCACGGGTTGGTTATGCAAATTAAATTATTTTCAAAACAGCGACGTTTTTCACCATGTATCTACAAATCTATACCAAAGGTTTATTCTAGGCAACGTCAACAAAATCATCTACTTCACTGCTAGGAAACAAGGAACACCCTGAAAACTGAGTCTTTACTCCCTTCAGTTACAGGTTGTTTATGCAAATTAAATTGTTTTCAAAACAGCAACGTTTTTTTTTTCACCCTGTATCTACAAATCTCCACAAAAATTTGACTCTAGACAACGTCAACAAAATTACCTAACCCTCTTCTAGGAAACAAGGGACATTCTGGAAACTGAGTCTCTACTCCCTTCAGTCACAGGTTGGATATGCAAATTAAAGCGTTTTCAAAACAGCAACGTTTTCACCCTGTATCTACATATCTTTACCAAAATTCTATTCTAAAAGCAACTTCAACAAAATCATCTACCTCTCTGCTAGAAAACAAGGAACACCCTGGAAACTGAGTCTTTATCCCCTTCAGTCACAGGTTGGTTATGCAAATTAGAGCGTTTTCAAAACAGCAACGTTTTCACCCTGTATCTACATATCTCTACCAAAATTCTATTCTAAAAGCAACTTCAACAAAATCATCTACCTCTCTGCTAGAAAACAAGGAACACCCTGGAAACTGAGTCTTTATTCCCTTCAGTCACAGGTTGGTTATGCAAATTAAAGCGTTTTAAAAACAGCAGTGTTATCAACCTGTATCTACAAATCTCTACCAAATATTTTACTATAGACAACGTCAACAAAATCATCTACCTCTCTGCTAGGAAACAAGCAAGCCCTGAAGGAAAACTGTGTATTAACGTTCCTATGTCGAAGGTTTGTTATGCAAATTAAACGAATGCCTGACCAACTACGGTATCAATTATATACATAGATGGAGGATATGTATGGCGCTTTATATACAAGTGTCTACCAGAAGTTCACTGTCGATGCCCGTGTGTCTACGCCCACGCGGTACTCTTGACCTCCTGGGAACGGGGGTATGTGGGATGACCTGTCATGTCTTATTTGGAGAGAGGCACGTCTTGGTGATAGGTGGTCTACCTTCCTGGTCTACACGGTCTGTCGGTTTACACGGTATGTCTGTCTGTGTTTACACGGTATGTCTGTCTGTGTCTACACGGTATGTCTGTCTGTATCTACACGATATGTCTGTCTGTGTCTACACGGTCTGTATGTGGTCTACACGGTCTGTCTGTGGTCTACACGGTCTGTATGTGGTCTACACGGTCTATATGTGGTCTACACGGTCTAAATATAGCTTACACAGTTTTATGTAATCTGTTTGTGGTGTACAGTTTTAAATATGGTCTACACGTTTTATGTGGTCTACACGGTCTAAATATGGTCTACACGGTTTGTCTGTGGTCTACACGGTCTGTTTGTGGTCTACATGGTCTAAATATGGCATACACGGTTGTATATGGTCTGTCTGTGGCTTGTATGGTCTGTCTATCGTCTACACGGTCTGTCTGTGGTCTACACGGTCTGTCTGTGGTCTACACGGTCTGTCTGTGGTCTACACGGTCTGTATGTGGTCTACACGGTCTATCTGTGGTCTACACGGTCTGTCTGTGGTCTACACGGTCTATCTGTGGTCTACACGGTCTATCTGTGGTCTACACGGTCTGT
Organism: Cordylochernes scorpioides; assembly: GCA_030710605.1. NCBI lineage: Eukaryota > Metazoa > Arthropoda > Arachnida > Pseudoscorpiones > Chernetidae > Cordylochernes > Cordylochernes scorpioides. Next base: position 63,731,150 of record CP092870.1, on the reverse strand, counting down.
CTGTGGTCTACACGGTCTATCTGTGGTCTACACGGTCTGTCTGTGGTCTACACGGTCTGTCTGTGGTCTACACGGTCTGTCTGTGGTCTACACGGTCTGTCTGTGGTCTACACAGTCTATCTGTAGTCTAGAAGGTGGCTAAGTGGCCCATTCACGCTACCCCCGACGAAGCCAACAAGCGGCTGTCTCCGTGGGAACCCCCACCCCTCACATGTCAATTGATTGTCCTGACTTCACCCCAGGGGCCTGCCTGCCTGCCTTACCCCACTTTCTTCACATTTCTCTAGTCGCTGGGGACCACGAGTCTTTCACCCTCGACACTGGGCGTCGTACCATTTTAAAACATAAACAACACAAAGCAATAACTTGCACCATCTATATACATACAATGACAGGATTTAAGAACGAATTTATATATATAAACACATGTGCTTAAATCCTTTCATTTTATATATATAAATCCATCTTTAAAAATACTATATAAGCTTATTATACTATATACATTGCCTTCTTTGTATGTTTTAGTTGGTTGAAGAAGGGATTGTCCGAAAGCTCCCTTTAATTAATTAAATAAAAAATAGTTAGGACGTCTCATAATATATATTTTTAATAGAGTGTAAAATTATGAAAAAAGGTATCTCCTTATCGTTCAACTGAGAGTTGCTGATGGATTTTTTATAAGATAAAATTTGTAACAATAATTGTTGGTAATATGTTTCTTTTTCACATATATAATCAAATATCTCTAAAGACCTTACTGTAATGATGAAATTTGTTGATTAAGAGGGCTTGGCTCATCAGTAGTGAACCCTTCAATATTATATTGACAAACATTTGTACTTTTTTATCTCAGTTTTTTTTGTGGGAAAAATTTTGTTTTCGTTTGTTAGTGAACCAATCTCCCCCGTCTTCTCATTGGACGAATGTGGCCATGTTTGTATATTAAAGGGGGCTATGGTATTGCGAGAGCTCAGTTGTTGTTGTCGTGTCCAAAGAAGAGCCTCAGATGTCTCCATACTTCTCTATCACAGCAGCAGCAATGTCCTTTATCTTAGGTGTATAAAGCTGCTGTTCTGAGTCCATGTCAATTTTCTGCAAGGCTGCGGCCATTGCTGGACATGACAATATGTAGGTAGGTGTTAGTTCCACACCAGGACAGTTGTTACATGTCCTATAGGTTCTTGTGCCATCTGGATGTATTGTCATTCCTTTATAGTGTTTTGTTCTAAGTCTTGTTATAGTTTTTGTCAGTTTTCTCTCAGAGTTTATTTCACATATTTGATCTTTTCTTATTTTTTGTTTGATTATCTTGTATTTTGCCAAAGCATCAGCGTCAAATACTGACATTTGCGTCAAAAAGAGCTCAGTGTGGTTGATTATTGTGTGGAGACGATTAAAGTGTTCTCTACGTGATTTATCCGTGTCTGGTGATCTCCTCACATACCTGTGTGACCCCGGTCCGATCCCTACCAACGCTACAATAAAAGTACCGTTTTGTTTTTATATAGTAAATCGGGAGTTTTACCTCCCTTTTTATTGTTGGTGTTGTACTCTTGAGTGTACGCTTTTCTGTGTATTAGCAACTATTACTTTAGGCCTTAGTAATTTGCATTTTTGTATTAACCCGTACAAAGTATATTTTGTCAGAATGGGAGGGCTTGGCGTTCAAAAAAAAAAAAATTAAGAAAAAGGTATCTCCTGATTATACAACTAAAAGCTTCTGATGGTTTGTGCCATCTATCGGAATAAATACCTGTTTCATGATTTTTTAGGGTACCCCAATAAACCAGTTTTAGTCGTTGAGGAACAGTTAGCATCACGCTGATAAGGGCCAACCGCCCTAAACGTATAGTAAAGGGTATTTGACCAATTCTGGAATAATTTTAAAAAAAGCAACGATTAGTTGATATTTATCCCGATAGATGGCGTACACCCTCAGTCAACTTTGAGTTGCACTTAATTTATTAACGTTATCTCAGTACAATTTCACTTTTGTACTATTTTTTTCATATTGATATAAAAGTTTATTAAACAAAATCAGGGACTGTGTTTAACTCCGCTTTTGCCGGTCCCAAGCCCGGATTAAAAAGGAGGAGGGAGAGCAGTAACAAGCTCGGTAAAAAAAACCTGGGTTCAGCTGGCCATGATGATAGTACCCTGTAAGGTCTCCAGGGATAAAGGATGTACTCCATGTTGGCTGTACATAGTGTCTGTTCCTCATGTCACCATTTCATATTGGAGCTAAGTCAGTGGCCTGCTACTGAGTAGTGCTCCCAGTCTTAATGACAAAGGGGATACAGGATGTACTCCATGTTGGCTGTATATGGTGTCTGTTCCTCATGACACCATTTCATATTGGAGCTAAGTCAGTGGCCTGCTACTGAGTAGTGCTCCCAGTCTTAATGACAAAGGTAGACACATTCTACTTCACACAGTCATGATGGTTGTTAAACAAGCTTGATACCTTAATATGATTGAATGGAGATAAGAAAGAAGAGTGACTGTGTTAAATTAAGATCTATTTCAGTACCATTCAGCCAAACATCTGTTCAACTGAGCGACAAGCCAGAAGGGAAATGACCGAAAAGTGTCAACAACAGCACCGTTACATGGCCACATGTCACCCCCCCCGTGTCCCCACAATGTCCGAAGTCAACATGTCCACCTGTCGATCCATCTGCTGCTTTATTATTGACCCCTACATGGTGTTTACGGAAATCTTCCGTGTACCACTAGACAAACCTCTATAACTTAATGTGAAAAAAAAATAGTACAAATGTGACATTGTATTTGAATATGGTTCATAAATTAAGATAAAGACATATCTTTATCGTGAAATTGAAAGTTACTGATTGCTTACACCATCTATCGGAATAAATATTAATTATTCATTGATTGTAGAACGAAGTTTGACAATTTTTTGACAATTAAAATAATTTTATTGACATCTTGTCAATACATGCAAAGTGCACAGTCTGCACTATTTAGAAAAGATAATTATATATGTTATATTAAAATATTATTATATTTAAAATTATATTTCATCGATTCAAATACTCTGTTAAATCGATCGCCAGAGGTCACGCTTCCCCTATAAATACTCATTGTTGTTGTTCCCCGATGGCCGGCTCAAAACCTTTGTACATTATGTAAATAATCTTTTGTTTTTCTCGTTCTACTCGCCTTAATCCAGGCAGTACTTTTATCAAATCGTTTTTTTATGCATATCCCTTAGCTAAAATAAATTTAAAAAAATTCTAATATTCAATATTATTATTATTCTTTCAAAATTATTAACCACGACTGCATTACATTACCATAATCCTCAACATGATCAAAAATCAAGCAGAAAATATATTTTCTTTATATAAAAGATATATATATATATATTATATAAAAAATGGGATTTCTGCTGTTGATTTTGGGATTGTTGAGATTATGCCATGGTAATTGCAGTCGTGGTTAAAAATCTTGAAAGAATAATAATAAATATGGTTTTGATCAGAGATTTCTTTATTTGAGCTCAGGAATATATATGAATAATATAATTTGGTAAAAGTACCGCCTGGCTTAAGACGAGTAGAAAAGGAAAACAAAAGATTATTTACATAATGTACAAAAGGTTTGAGCCGGCCATCGGGAAGAGAAAATATGGTTTTACGGGCTACTAACCAAAAGTTATGATTTTTGAGCCCAAGCGCGATGTCAGGTGGCAAGGGACCCTAGGATCTGGCGGCAGGAGATGTGTCTCAGGGGTAGTGGAAACGTTGGGCAAGCAGGGGAACAGCGCCAGGGTGCAGTGAGGCAGGAGCATTGAATTGGCCAGGAATCCAGTAGAAGTGGCAGATGGAATTGGAGGCAGAAGGTCCTTGAAGCCTAGAACTTGAGGGCCCTAGACTTCAGGATGGGGCAGCTTGAGACTCTCGCCTCGTGCTTGTCAGGAAGGCCCTTGGCGCAGCAGTTGGCACACTTGGAGGTGTGCTGGTCAGCAATGAATGGGCAGGCGCGGCCTTCATGGCCGTCTTGACCGCAGTGGAAGCACTTAGGAGCTCTGGTGCATTGGGCAGAGTTGTGGCCGAAGCCACAACAGCGGAAGCAGACGCGGGCGCGGATGGACTCCTCGAAGTTGAGGATTACTCCATCCACCACGATTCTCCCGCGAACGCTCATGGCTCAAAAGGTTTTGAGGTCCACCTCGATGAAGGCGGCGCAGGTCCCGCTTCTGGGTGCAGAACGGTGCGCCACGCGCACCACCTTGTCCCCAGGAAGTTTTCTAACAGCAGCGGTTTCCAGGAAGGTCTCCTCAATTGTGGAGTTGGATGTCTCCTCATCCACTTTGAAGAGGCAGATCCGTGGCAGGATCTCCTTCTGCTGGTGGACCTTCATTCCATTCAACTTGCTGGCCAAGGAGGTTGTCACCTCAGGGATGGTGTCAGGATTACTGGAGTGGAGTACCAGCTTCCCCTTGGTATGCAGGGAGGCCTAGACGCCTTGGGGGAGAGTGTGGGCAGCGCGGACAGCTTTTAGCATCTCCCTTGGGTCAGCCTGTGGGTCATCAGAGATGACCACTGTGTGGGCCGCCAATTTTTCTCCATGGAGGATCACTTGGGCGGCCGCAGGCTTGGATACGCGGGAAGGCGCAGGTTTTCAAGGACCATTCAGGTTTGTCCTCTTTGCAGGCGGGTTGGGAGCCTCAGACTGCTTTATTTTGGTTGGAGCAGGAGCAGGAAAGGTGGAGGCAGGCTTCTTGGCAGGGAGAGCAGCAGGAGCAGGAGTGGCGGGCTTGATTGGGTCAGTCTAGGAGCTGGTTTCCTTGCAAGAAGGAGCAGGGCAGGTTTGAGTGCTGCGGCAAGCAGTCTGGGGCTTGTTGGCCACCATAACTTTGCCCAGCTCCGCGAAGGACTGGAGGGTGCCAGTGAGGTTCTCTACTTCGGCAAGGAGGGCCTTGACCTGCTCAGTCCGCATGGCGATGAAGTGGATCAGGTCCTCATGCAGGGTCTTTAGGGCGGGATGGCCAACGGCGCGCAGGATGTCGTGGTTGCGTGAGATCACCATTTCATCTTCCTTCTCCAGGTCGGCGACGTTCACGATGGGCTTGTAGGCCTTCTTTTTCTTCTTGGAAGGATTCATGTCAAGAGCGGCCATTGAGAGAAGGCCATCGGGAAACAACAACAATGTTTTTTATAGGGTAAGCGTGACCTCTGGCGGTCGACTCAACAGAGTATTTGAATCTATGAAATATATAATTTTTTTTTAAATAAAATATTTTTATATAACATATACACTATGTACAATGAATATGGCGCCTCTGCCAGCGCTGCAGAGTTTGAAACGAAGTTTGAAAATTATAAAGCGAATGTTTCTTTTGAACGAAAATTTGAAATTTATTTTAAGGAGAAATAACGAATATTTCTATCCTTAGGGATGAAGTATGAAAGGATGAATTGTGAAGGGTAATGATAAACGGAAAAAAAAAGTGTCCAAGGATGGGAAATTCCGTTTATCATTACACTTCACAATTCATCCTTCATACTTCATCCCTAAGGTTAGAAATAATCGTTATTTTTCCTTAAAATAAATTTCGATTTTTCGTTCATAATAAACACATGCGGTATAATTTTCAAACCTCGTTTTACAATCATAAGCCGCATTATATTGTGTTATTCATTGAATTTTTATTATTATTCCAGAATTGGCCAAATACCCATTCTTGATTAATCAAGAAAAGCTAACCACGTATGCATTTCAGGATGTTGTTTTCACCAGTTTTTTTTTTTTTTTGGGTCGTTGAGGTACAGCTTACACCACGCTGAAGAGGGGCAACAGTCTGAAACGCGTACAAGGTTAGCTTTTCTTGATTTTTGCATGGACACGCACCAGCGAGTGCAAGTAACCAAACGGGGCTCTGGCACATTTGTAAGTGCAAAGTCGAACTGCTTTTCAACATGTGTAGACATGTGATGTACTTACAGTAAAAACAGTCTCTAACTACCCACCATGATTATAATGGCCTGTACCATGTGTAGACATGTGACAATTGACAATTAAAACATACTTTATTGACACTCGTCAATAGTTACATTCAATCAAGAATTAATGGGATTTACAGATTGGGGGGGGGGGGGGAGCATTTCGCTGAGTATGCGCAGGCCCTCACGCACAAAGGGATCCGAGCTCCGAGCGCGCTCAGATGCAGCGCTGACGATCCCGGCAAGAGTGGTTCTCTTCTGAGTGGAGAGGCGCCTGAGGAGAGGTTCCCTATCGTCGGGGAAAATAATTGCCTCTACGATGTCACCCTCTGTGACTCCTATATCGGATAAAGGCTCCGAGTAGCGCTCATCGCTTAATTCATATATTATGTCATTTGCCTGGTCGTAGCAGGCATCAATGAATTCGGTAGACAGTGGAGGTGGAGGTGTCGCGATGTCCGGCGACGTCTTTTCCCCGTGGAGAGCGGGTGGTGTTGGCTTAGAAGGCCAAGGCGCAGGCAGTGTGGGTGTTGGAGGCACTGCTGGTGTTGTCCTGAGCTCGGCCTTGACTTGTCCGAGGACTTTGTACAGGTTGCTGGCTGCTCCGGGTCTCAGGTCCAGGATTTGCCCGATCAGGCCGACGAGGGCGTCGCACTGCGGAGGCGACAGGAGGGGTCCCTTCCTCTGCGCCTTGATCCTCGAGGAGAGGAGGTCCAGGACCTCCTCCCGCCCAAGACCAAGGGCGTCCGTCTTAGCGAAGGACACGCTGGGGTGCCCCTCGATGAACGCATCGAGGTCGACTCTCGTTGCGTTTTTTGCCGATGAAGTGAAGGACGCAAGGGTCTCCTCCACGATGGACATCTCCACGTCCGGTGTTGGGGCCGCAGGCTCGCGACTCCCAGGTGTTTGCAGGGACGGAGCAGGGGTCACTGGTGGAGGGGCAGGAGGCGTCTCCTCCATAGGAAAGGCTGGGGCCGCTGGTGGAGATGGCCGAGGTGCGGATGAGTGGAGCGCAGCTCGGGCCACGGGAGGAGCGCTGCAAACCTCCATGGCTGGATTGGAGGGTGTCGGCGCAGGAGGCTGGGCTGCTGACCGCTGAGGAGGTGCAGGGGTGGTCGGTGGTGGGACGCCAGCAGGAGTGGTCGGTGGGGCCGTTCTGGTGTTGTTGGCCAGCCCTGCAAGCAGGGGGCAGTTGGCCCTGCGGTGCCCCTGACCGTGGCATCTGGAACACTTGATGCCGGTGGAGAGATAAGCGGGCCAGGCCTCGCCTTTGATGGTGATGTTGAGGCGGGTGGGGAGCCTCTCGGTTGTCATTCCTTCGTGAAGGACGATGAACGCCTCGCGACGGCCGTCGGTGTAGGTGTACGGGCCGGCCTTCATCATTTTGGGCGCGATGGATGTGATGCGCCCAAAGGGCCTAAGGGCGTTGATGATGGCTGAGTCCTCCACGAAGAAGGGGAGGTTGCTCACCGTTATCCTTTCCGCTCTTTTAAGGAAAGGAAACGCCCTGAGGAGAGTGCCCTCAACCTCAAGGCCGTTGTTTATGAGGCGCTCGGCGAGGCCTCTGTTGGCCAGACCCAGGAGTTGGTGGCCATTTACCTTGGAGACTTGGACGACTCCGGCGGTTCCTCCAAGCAGTCTGTCCAGCGCCCTCAGGTAGTGGAAGGGCTGTAGCTCGGGGCCGTGTTCCAGGTAGACGCAGTGCTCCTCGGAGGAGGACGCCTGCCGCGCCCGGGCCTCTGTGATATGGGCCCTGGTTGTCGGGATCTCCTGTGCCCGGGGCACCGATCGCGCCGTTGATTGTACTCGGCGACCACTCCTGGCGCGTCCGCTGTTGGAGGATGGTGTAGCGGCCGTAGGCGAATTCGACGATTCGCGGCGCCTCTTCTTAGTTTTCACGACGGTGAAGTCGTCGTCTGTCCCGGGGTTCACGACTTGGTCACAATCTGCCCAGTTTCTAATGGCAAGGGCAGCGCCGTTAGATGACGATGTAGCCGCTACGCCGGAGATGACGTCAACGCGCGCGGCGGCCAGATTTGCATTTCCACCGTCAGCCGGCGGATTTACATATTCTCGAGAAATATAGTTTTCTTTATAGATTTCTCTAAGATAATCGTTTTTCGTTGATTTATTCCCACCAGTAGGAGATGGGATGCTGGGCCTTCCAGGCTCTTGTCCAGCAGATCCCGAGCTCCCTGGCGATGCCGAACTCGACATGCCTAAATGCGTTTTACCGCCCGCCAAAGGCGAAAAACACGGAGCTCGCGCGACGCGTGGCCGCACGGCCGAGTGTAGACATGTGGTGTACTTACAGTAAAAACAGTCACTAACTACCCACCATGATTATAATGGCCTGTACCATGTGTAGACATGTGATGTACTTACAGTAAAAGCAGTCGCTAACTACCCACCATGATTATAATGGCCTGTACCATGTGTAGACATGTGGTGTACTTACAGTAAAAGCAGTTGCTAACTCCCCACAATGATTATCATGGCCTGTACCATATGTAGACATGTGGTGTACTTACAGTAAAAGCAGTCGCCAACTTCTACCCACCATGATTATCATGGCCCGCAGCTTGAGACAGCAGCTTGCTTGGAGTCCACCACGTAGCTTCATTCTTCTTCTCTCTGGCATGAGTTCCTCATCCCTATATGTCCTGGACTTGGACTTTAGCAAGAATCAGAGACCCTTGGAGCATTTTTTTAAATTATAAAAAAGTACCCACAATGCGGGATTCAATCCTGGGTCGTAGAGATTGAAAACCAATAGTTTAGACCACTACTCAACCGAACCCTTGCAAAATATGTAAGAAATGTTTATAAAAAAGTGCCCAATGCGGGATTCGATCCCGGGTCGTAGCGTTTAAAAACCAACGGTTTAGACCACTACACCAGCTACCCCCTATAAAATATGTAAGAAATGTTAATTAAAGCTAACGCCCAACTTATTCTATCACCGACTTGATACATTGTAATGAGACCTCGATATAAAAAGTGAAGGTTTTATTTATGGTTCGGCATGTGGTAGGTAGACATCTCGGAATTATCTACAAGATGAATGAGATAGCTACTGAAGTAATACGTTGTTGAGAAATCCATTGCCATCAGCATACCAACATGTACTGAATGATTATCATTAATTTCTATAGTTTCTCATCAGAATGAGGCGTCTTCTTCTTCCTCTTTCTTATCTCCACTCAATCATATTAGGGTATCATGTTGTGACCCTTGATGGTGTCTGTTTGACAACCATCGTGACTGGGTGAAGTAGTCTGCCTTTGCCGGTCCCAAGCCCGGATGAAAAAGGAGGAGGGGGAGCAGTAACAAGCTCACTAAACAACCTGGGCTCAACTGGCCATGCTGATAACACCCTGTAAGGTCTCCAGGGATACAGGATATACTCCATGTTGGCTGTACATGGTGTCTGTTCCTCATGTCACCATGTCATATTGGAGCTAAGTCAGTGGCCTGCTACTGAGTAGTGCTCCCAGTCTTAATGACAAAGGGGATACAGGATGTACTCCATGTTGGCTGTACATGGTGTCTGTTCCTCATGTCACCATTTCATATTGGAGCTAAGTCAGTGGCCTGCTACTGAGTAGTGCTCCCAGTCTTAATGACAAAGGGGATACAGGATGTACTCCATGTTGGCTGTACATGGTGTCTGTTTCTCATGTCAACATATCATATTGGAGCTAAGTCAGTGGCCTGCTACTGAGTAGTGCTCCCAGTCTTAATGACAAAAGGGATACAGGATGTACTCCATGTTGGCTGTACATGGTGTCTGTTCCTCATGTCACCATTTCATATTGGAGCTAAGTCAGTGGCCTGCTACTGAGTAGTGCTCCCAGTCTTAATGACAAAGGGGATACAGGATGTACTCCATGTTGGCTGTACATGGTGTCTGTTCCTCATGTCACCATTACATATTGGAGCTAAGTCGGCCTGCTACTGAGTAGTGTTCCAAGTCTTAATGACAAAAGGTAGATGCATTCTATTTCACCCAGTCATTTATTTTATTTATTTATTTCAATTCAAAACGCTATGTCCCCCTAGGGACACTTGCGCTAAATGTACATACAAATATAACAAAGAAAATATTCAACATGGAAAGATACACAGAAAGCGATTTAGAAAGATTCAAAAATGTTATTTACATATAGAGATATTCTTTGAATTTTATATACAGTTACATCATTAAATTTAAAAAATATATATATACACACACATATACACGCATACACTTATATATTGTTTACAACCATATAATATGTCCAATATTTCCTTGAGATCGTTACATCAAAGACCATTTTTCTTAATTAAATCCAAAATATATTTACAAAGGAAATTAAATTTTATATATGTGTCCTCACTTGAAATTAAATCACTAGGGCCTAAAGCAATTAAGCAATCCACAGAAACATGTCGAATCTTGCACAGCCTGAATTTTCTTAAGAAAAAACCTGAAATTTCCATGATCTGTGATAAATTGTGAATTATAATAGTTTGGTCGAAAATATTTCGGAATATCATAAGGAAAGAAACTTTGAAATGTTTGATTAGTATTCTTTTTCAGTAAATTAATCCTTGATATATTGAAATCTTTGAGTATACCTGGAATATACAAATCATAAAATTGTTTATCTTCTGTTGATAAATTATTCAACTCATAACCTATAATTCTAGATTCCATATAATCAGTGATCAAAGGAATATTGGCTAAGGTGTGAACACAGTTATAACTGGTTGTTTTATATGTTTGGGTACACTATAGCAGAATTTGATATTGCATTGAGTTCAGTTTGTACTTATATTTTTTGCTAATAAATTCAAACCATATTTCTGTTCCGTAAGTTAACGTTGGTCTTATTATAGATTTATAAAGTGTAAGCTTTTTTGGGTGCTAAGACCCCAAGATTTTCCACATATTGAAAAAAGAAGATTTTTTAATCTTTGAGTTTTGTTTAGTATAATGTTAAGGTGAGGGCCAAAATTCAATTTGTTTTTCCTTCTATGATTCGCAATCGTAATTCCAAGAATTTTAATTTCTTCTACGGGCACAATAATATTGTCTCTAAAATTAATTGAAATTTTGTCTTTATTGTGCAAGTGTAAAATACTAGTTTTATCAAGATTGATATTTAGCTTATTATCATGACACCATTGATCTATCTTTTCCAAATTAAACTCAATCGACTTTTTTAGATTTGTTAGCCCATTATTCCAACATATAATTGTTACATCATCAGCATAGCAAATGATTTCAGAGTTTGGTGATTGCAAATTAATTAGCAGATCATTTAAATATATCAGCCATAACAACGGAGACAATATCTTTCAGAGTTTTTGTCTCAATCCCGATATACATGCTAAAACGTACAACTTCCTTAAGTACTGTCCATGAGTGTATACACACTTGGTTATCTCGTGTGTCTTCAATAAAGGTCACTGTAATATATTTCAGAGTTATTGTCTCAATCCCGATATGCATGCTAAAAGGTACAACTTCCTCAAATTTAAATCCATAAAGTATAGCTTCAATACATCCAAAAAAGTTTTAATTTATAATTCAGTGCCATATGTTGTGGTGAAAAAAAAAAGGGGGGGGAGTTAGGGGAACAATTCTTTAAAATACAAAACCCAATAATAATCCACCCCCCCCCCCCCCCTCCAAACTCCATATATACAATCTGTCCCCATATGCCAATATAACTCTATTTTTAAAAACGTGACTAACTTCAAAGCGGTCTTTATTGATTTGCATAGCGGACGGTGAATGGATTCAAATTTTGAAAAGCGGGTGGGTGGTGAGGGGTGTAGAGAGGGGGGTGACTGTGGTGGGAAAATTAAACAGATGTGGAGCCGTCTGTTGCCATTTTTAAAAACGATTAAAATCAGACGACAACCACTTGACTCAATGGGGACAACCCCAGATGGCCGTTCTTTCTACCGGCCATTGTAAAATGGATATGGGAACTTTTTGTCAACTTTTTTTTTAATAACTAACATATGTCGCGTGTCATACTCCAATTAATCAAATTTCAAACTTGAAAACCTCAGAAAATATGGTACCAAATTTAATAATAAGTAATAACGCGCTATCTTCTTCTTCTTCTTTCTTATCTCCACTCAACAATCATATCAGGATATCAAGTCTGTAGAGCTTGTTGATGGTGTCTGTGCTGGGGATGGGTCTCTTCTTCTTTCTTATCTCCACTCAACAATCATATCAGGGTATCAAGTCTGTAGAGCTTGTTGATGGTGTCTGTGCTGAGGATGAGTCTCTTCTTCTTTCTTATCTCCACTCAACAATCATATCAGGGTATCAAGTCTGTAGAGCTTGTTGATGGTGTTTGTACTGGGGATGAGTCTCTTCTTCTTTCTTATCTCCACTCAACAATCATATCAGGGTATCAAGTCTGTAGAGCTTGTTGATGGTGTCTGTGCTGAGGATGAGTCTCTTCTTCTTTCTTATCTCCACTCAACAATTATATCTGGATATCAAGTCTGTAGAGCTTGTTGATGGTGTCTGTGCTGGGGATGAGTCTCTTCTTCTTTCTTATCTCCACTCAGCAATCATATTAAGGTATCAAGTTTGTAGAGATTGTTGATGGTGTCTGTTCTGTGGATGAGTCTCTTCTTCCTTCTTATCTCCACTCAACAATCATATCAGGGTATCAAGTCTGTAGAGCTTGTTGATGGTGTTTGTACTGGGGATGAGTCTCTTCTTCTTTCTTATCTCCACTCAACAATCATATCAGGGTATCAAGTCGGTAGAGCTTGTTGATGGTGTCTGTGCTGGGGATGAGTCTCTTCTTCTTTCTTATCTCCACTCAACAATCATATCAGGGTATCAAGTCTGTAGAGCTTGTTGATGGTGTCTGTGCTGAGGATGAGTCTCTTCTTCTTTCTTATCTCCACTCAACAATCATATCTGGATATCAAGTCTGTAGAGCTTGTTGATGGTGTCTGTGCTGAATATGAGTCTCTTCTTCTTTCTTATCTCCACTCAACAATCATATCAGGGTATCAAGTCTGTAGAGCTTGTTGATGGTGTCTGTGCTGGGGATGAGTCTCTTCTTCTTTCTTATCTCCACTCAACAATCATATCTGGATATCAAGTCTGTAGAGCTAGTTGATGGTGTCTGTGCTGGGGATGAGTCTCTTCTTCTTTCTTATCTCCACTCAACAATCATATTAAGGTATCAAGTTTGTAGAGCTTGTTGATGGTGTCTGTTCTGTGGATGAGTCTCTTCTTCCTTCTTATCTCCACTCAACAATCATATTAGGGTATCAAGTCTGTAGAGCTTGTTGATGGTGTTTGTACTGGGGATGAGTCTTTTCTTCTTTCTTATCTCCACTCAACAATCATATCAGGGTATCAAGTCTGTAGAGCTTGTTGATGGTGTCTGTGCTGGGGATGAGTCTCTTCTTCTTTCTTATCTCCACTCAACAATCATATCTGGATATCAAGTCTGTAGAGCTTGTTGATGGTGTCTGTGCTGGGGATGAGTCTCTTCTTCTTTCTTATCTCCACTCAACAATCATATCAGGGTATCAAGTCTGTAGAGCTTGTTGATGGTGTCTGTGCTGGGGATGAGTCTCTTCTTCTTTCTTATCTCCACTCAACAATCATATCAGGGTATCAAGTCTGTAGAGCTTGTTGATGGTGTCTGTGCTGGGGATGAGTCTCTTCTTCTTTCTTATCTCCACTCAACAATCATATCAGGGTATCAAGTCTGTAGAGCTTGTTGATAGTTTCTGTGCCGGGGAAGAGTAGAGCTCAAAAATGGATGAGTCAATACAGTTAATAATATGTCTTGAGTTGCAGGTTGACACTTAGTACATAGTGGGAAAACTTTGCAACCATTCTGTCATTGTCTGTAGATGACTTAAGTCTGGAAATCAAAGAATGTTTTACGCGCCATCTACTCGTACATACTAAATGAAAGCATAAATATTTCTTTTATACACAAAACAAACTTCAACTGTCCTTATTGCGAAGAAAGTTGCCTTATAATTAATTTATGTCTAACTGGCCTTGTATCTATTGTTTGCGGAATAACATTACTCGATGTAAATATTTATATGTAATTCTACTGTCCTAAAAGCTTATGTCCATAGTTTACTTAAATACAATTTCTAAGATTCCACCCTTCAGTGTAAGATCCAATACAGTATTAGAACTCTAAAGTAGCGGTCTGGTAGATTAAATTGGTGAAACCGCTGGGAGGGTTAAACAATGATGAGCCAAGCCCTCCCAATATATATATTTTTTTTATTTTATATATATATGTTATAGATTAGAAATTTTTTGTGTGTTTGATTGTTGAAAAGAGGTGCAGTCGTGGAAAAATAAAAATTATTATTTACCTTTCAAGCAGATTTTTATTTTGAATCTCTTGAAGTAAAAATATACATAAAATTATTTATATCACAGTAATATAAAATTTAGAAAATGAATTCTATATTCGTGATTTTCATTAGAAAAGGTAGGGTTCACTTTACATATTTACAACAACAATAATTAAAAGTGCTATTATTTTGAATATATGGTCAAAAATGTATAACAGTCAATGAATGAAAAATAAAATATATGTTTTTAAAATAAAATAAAATATTTGCATTTTTAGATTATATAATATTTCCCCCCTGTGAAAAAGATTTTCAAAAAGTTAAAATTGAAAATAAAAATGGCTATTACAAAAATAATTAATTAAACGAAATCAAAATGTCTATAAAATAATTACAAATTAAACAATAAAAATCAATGTCCATATTTTTTTAAATAAACAAAAGAAAGTTTGTTTACTAATAATTTATATAATTATGAAATTAAAATAAAACTATATATAAGAAATAATGATAGATTGATTGATATAAAAATTTATATGAAGCCAAAAAGGTATTTAAAATATGACCAAACACACCACTTTACTCTTAATTACCCCATATTATTCTCTTCACAGGGGGGAAATGTTATATTAATATATTATTTGAAATGTTATATTGAAATATTTTATTTAAAAATGTTATATGTTAAAATGTTATTTTATTTAAAGTTATAATTTCATTGATATATATACTCTGTTTTAATCGACCGCCAGAGGTCACGCCTTCTTTATAAATAATCATTGTGGTTGTTCTTCCCCGGCTGGTCGGCTCAAACCATATGTAATTATGAAAAACAAAAGAATATTTACATAATTACATATGGTTTGAGCCGACCAGCCGGGGAAGAAGAGAAAATATCTTTATTTACGGGCTACTAACCAAAAGTTATGATTTTTGAGCCCAAAATCGATGTCAGGTGGCAAGGGACCCTAGGATGTGGAAGCAGGAGATGTCTCGCAGGGGTGGTAGAAACGTTGGGCAAGCAGGGGAATAGCGCCAGGGTGCAGTGAGGCGGGTGCGTTGAATAAGCCAGGAATCCAGGAGAAGTGGCAGATGATAATGGAGGCAGAAGGTCCTTGAAGCCTAGAACTTGAGGGCCCTAGACTTCAGGATGGGGCAGCTTGAGGCTCTCGCCTCGTGCTTGTCAGGAAGGAAGCCGGGGAAGAACAACCACAATGATTATTTATAAAGAAGGCGTGACCTCTGGCGGTCGATTAAAACAGAGTATATATATCAATGAAATTATAACTTTAAATAAAATAACATTTTAACATATAACATTTTTAAATAAAATATTTCAATATAACATTTCAAATAATATATTAATATAACATTTCCCCCCCTGTGAAGAGAATAATATGGGGTAATTAAGAGTAAAGTGGTAAAAAAATATAGCTTTAAAAAAGATAAAATGATTAATGGAAAGAAAATAATGTGAGAGGCGATATTCACTTATCACATTTGCTTTTTGTACATAAACTTTTGTCTCAACTTATTGCCTTTTCTCATAAATGCCTTTTTCTTATAATCAACAAATGTTTATAGAATTTCCATATATCTTTGCCAATTATTTTTTATATTGTTTTCTATGTTTTTCTTCTTTATTTTTCATTCACATACTTTTGCAATTATTTTGTTTTTAATGTTATCTTTTCTTTAAATTTTCCGTCCTCATTTTTGATGTTATATATGTGCATTTTTTCTTGCTCTTTCCAATCTATTGGTTAACAATAAACCAATATGATTATGGATTATCACACTTTTATTCACTTTCTCCCAATTGTTTTGTTATTATTCATTTTTATCATTTATATAATTTTGTACTTTCCTGTCTATTGGTTACCATACAAAAACCAATATGATAAGTGAATATCGCCTCTCACATTATTTTCTTTCCATTAATCATTTTATCTTTTTTAAAGCTATATTTTTTACCACTTTACTCTTAATTACCCCATATTATTCTCTTCACAGGGGGGAAATGTTATATTAATATATTATTTGAAATGTTATATTGAAATATTTTATTTAAAAATGTTATATGTTAAAATGTTATTTTATTTAAAGTTATAATTTCATTGATATATATACTCTGTTTTAATCGACCGCCAGAGGTCACGCCTTCTTTATAAATAATCATTGTGGTTGTTCTTCCCCGGTTGCTCCTGCCATGGCTCCTAGGAAGAAGAAGAAGAATGCCGAGAATGCCGAGAAGCCCCTCGTAACCCTCGCCCAACTGGAGATGGAGAACGAAGAGGTGAAGCAGAACTTCGAGCAGAAAATACAGAATACTTACCCTACCTCCCGATTTTATCTGTTCCAAAGCCTAATGGAATTCATCAACTTACGGTCTGAGCAGATCAAGGCCCTCATTGCCGAGGTAGAGAACCTCTCTGGCACCCTCGCGTCCTTTAAGGAACTGGACGAAATCAAGCCACAGACAGCCTGCCACAGCACTCAAACCAGCCCTTCTCCCTCCTGCAAGGAAACCAGCACTCAGACTGACCCCACCAAGCCCGCCACTCCCGCTCCAACCAAAAGGAAGCAGCCTGAGGCTCCCTACCCGCCCGCAAAGAGGACCAACCTCAATGGTCCCGCAAAACCTGCGCCCTCCCGAGTACCCAAGCCTGCGGCCGCCCAAGTGGTCCTCCATGGGGAAAAATCGGCGGCCCACACAGTGGTCATCTCTGATGACCCACAGGCTGACCCAAGAGCAATGCTTAAAGCTGTCCGCGCTGCCCACACTCTACCCCAAGGCGTTTGGGCCTCCCTGCGAACCAAAGGGAAGCTTGTCCTCCACTCCAGCAACCCCGATACCATCCCAGCTGTTACCACCTCCCTGGCCAACAAGCTGGATGGCATAAAGGTCCGCCAACAGAAGGTGATCCTGCCTCGCATCTGCCTCTTCAAAGTGGATGAGGAAACATCCAACTCCACCATTGAAGAGACGCTGCTGGAAACCCCTGCTGTCAGCCAACTCCCTGGGGACAAGGTGGTGCGCGTGGCGCATCGCTCTGCACCCAGAAACGGGACCTGCACCGCCTTCATCGAGGTGGACCTCACGACCTTCAGAGCTCTGGGAAATCGTGGAAGGATCGTGGTGGATGGTGTGATCCTCAACTTCGAGGAGTCCATCCGCGCACGAGTCTGCTTCCGCTGTTGTGGCTTCGGCCACAACTCTGCCCAATGCACCAGAGCTCCCACGTGCTTCCACTGCGGTGAAAGCGGCCATGAAGGCCGTGCCTGCCCCTCAGTTGCCGACTGGCACACTTCCAAGTGCGCCAACTGCTGTGCCAAGGGCCTCCCAGACAAGCACGAGGCGAGAGCCTCAAGCTGCCCCATCTTGAAGCTTAGAGCCCTCAAGTTCTAGGCTTCCAGGACCTCCTGCCTCCTCAACTGGCCTCCATCCAGGCTTCTCACCCATCAAGGCGCTGTTTCCTTGACCTCTCCAGCTTCCTCCCCCCTGCGATGACACCTCCACTGCCAGATCCTAGGATCCCTTGCGATGATCCCTGGCCACCCATCCCCAGGCCCCCCAACTATGCTTTGTATATATTCCGCTTTATGCGTCCATCGGGGCTCAAAAATCATTCATTTTGGTTAGCAGCCCCGTAAAATAAAGATATTTTCTCTCTGTTCTTCCCCGGCTGGTCGGCTCAAACCATATGTAATTATGTAAATATTCTTTTGTTTTTTTCATATTTTTTATTCTTACGCCTTAAGGCAGGCTGTACTTGTACAAAATTATGTTTTTAATATGAATTCATTTCTCAGCTCAATAAAGCAATATCTGATCAAGACCATTTTATTATTATTCTTTTAAGAAATTTAGCCACGACTGCAAACGATACCATTAAGTAATCATGTACTCAAAAGAACCAGCAATTGATCTCTATCTCAAAATAATATTTATTATAACATATATATGGTAATTTAAAACAACAACCTCATATTGTGTAGATAACTTATAATAAGATTGTCATGTTGTATATAGAGACACATCTATAAATAATTATGCGCATGATTAATCTGTGTCATAGCATCGCCCTATGTAATGTAATTTGTACAAAGTGGATAAATAAATAAAATCTGTAATAGATTTAAGAGTTGAGCTAGGGCAGAGATCGAACATATAGTATTGCCAAAACAACAGAGTCTAAAGATGGAAGTCATAAATCAGGTAGATTCACAGTTCCCACGACAGGCCACCCACACTGTCACATGTGGTGGAATGCAGAGACCCCTCTCACACCTGGACAGGTAAAGGCGCCCTTTCTCAAACGCCCCTGTCACATAAGGTCACCCCGTCTTTAACCTATAAATCATCACCTTACAGTCTCTTGACAGTTCAGTCAGTTCAGTTCAGTTTAGTTTAGTTCACCCTTAGTGCAAGCCGCGTCGGTCGTATGTTATGTCGATCTCATCCAACATGTAGTTAGGAAGAACTCGTCTATCTCCATCTTGCGCTTCTAGCTCAGCTTTTATCTGTTTACGGAACTTTCTTAGTGCAACTGTGTCTTCGTTTTTTGTGTGGATATCCCCAAGCTTTTCCACTCTGCCTCGACCACGACTGCCTGTACTTTGTGAGAACTTTTAAAGGTCTTCCAAGGTGCAGAGAGGTACTGGAAAACTCTACATCCTGACTGTTCCTCTTGGTCAACACAGTACAACAAGAGCTACCAGGACTTCAACTCTTATTTCATATATATATTATATATACTGTATAAAGAAGCTCCTCTTCATACTTTATTTCATACTAATATATATATATATTTTTTTTTCATCGCAGTAAGAACAGTAGAAGTTTGATTTATTTGTGAAAAGAAACATTCGTGTCTTAATATCTCCATTCGGTATACCAAACGGTAAATCAACATAATAACCACTTCGTAAACATATATAAATTTTTTATTCTTTTTTTTTCCGTAAATTTTTCTTTCTTTTCAACGAAGACCTCATATACACTTATAGACAAAACTTTATGTGGAAAGTCTTTGATGTCAGCGTTCGTTTATTTTTTTTTATTTTTTTGAAGGTAGAGAGATTGTTTACATATTTAGTTATTTCGTGTATCTTCAATAAAGGTCACTGTGTATAGAGGTCACCAACTTAAGTTGGTTATCTCTAAGAGAGTGGACGTATGGAAATAATTCAGGTGAGAGAATAGAAAAACATTGAGGCAAAATTACTTAGTTAACAGCGGGAAGCTGTGATTGTCCCAATGTAGAACCAAAGGTCATATATTCCTGACACAAGTCACCATAGCGGTGATTGTACCACGGGACATACACGGTGAATGTACCACGGGACATACACGGTGAATGTACCACAGACATACACGGTGATTGTACCACAGACCATACACGGTGAATGTACCACAGACCATACACGGTGAATGTACTACAGACATGCACGGTGATTGTACCACGGGACATACACGGTGAATGTACCACGGGACATACACGGTGAATGTACCACAGACATACACGGTGATTGTACCACAGACCATACACGGTGAATGTACCACAGACCATACACGGTGAATGTACCACAGACATACACGGTGATTGTACCACAGACCATACACGGTGAATGTACCACAGACCATACACGGTGAATGTACTACAGACATGCACGGTGATTGTACCACGGGACATACACGGTGAATGTACCACAGACATACATGGTGAATGTACCACAGACATACACGGTGAATGTACCACGGGACATACACGGTGAATGTACCACAGACATACACGGTGAATGTACCACGGGACATACACGGTGAATGTACCACAGGACATACACGGTGAATGTACCACGGGACATACACGGTGAATGTACCACAGACATACACGGTGAATGTACCACGGGACATACACGGTGAATGTACCACAGACATACACGGTGAATGTACCACGGGGCATACACGGTGAATGTACCACGGGACATACACGGTGAATGTACCACAGACATACAAGGTGAATGTACCACAGACATACACGGTGAATGTACCATAGACATTCACGACTGTACCACAGACATACACGGTGGATATACCACAGACATACACGACTGTACCGTGCAGGAACCGTGGTACAATGACCGGACACTCCCACACTCCAACGGAAATCGCCATGACGGCCATCTGGGCTGAAACTTCCGTCTACTTGGGACAATCCTCCTGTGTCAACTGTCATTTACCTACTGGACACGCAGCGTGTCTCTCATGGGAATTGTCTAGACCATGATGAAATATTACATACAGAGTAGCAATGGCTATAGATGAGCTCTTGTGTTTGTAAAATCTCTCTTGTATAAGATATATTATCATTAAAAATCAAATCTTTTTTATTTAACATATCAGACGTGATATCCCAGCTTGGGATACTTGCGCCTAAATACATTTTAGCAACTTATATACAAGCTTATATACTTGTACAATTCATTTTATATACAATTCAATCCGATAGTCAACAAATATATAACTGGATGAATGATGTTTGATCAAGTTCTTTGGTTTATATAAATTCTACAAGGCCGCAGTTCGGAGGAGATTAATAGAATCGCCGAATGTCGTGGTCCATTTGGATGAGGAAAGTGAAGACTAGAACGTGGCTGATTCCACACTTGTCTTTTCTGTGATACGTTAACCTTGACATGGTGTGGTCACTGGACATGTGTCGGACCTGGAGACTGTTGTTGGGTGCTGTGCTGCCTGGAGTATATCTATGCTTCCTTCCTGTGGTGAATCTGTATAAGACCGGTGGTCTTAATAAAGCTGTATGTGTGTATTCTGTTATAACGTCGGACCTGGAGGCTGTTGTTGGGTTCTGTGCTGCCTGGAGTATATCTATGCTTCCTTCCTGTGGTGAATCTGTATAAGACCGGTGGTCTTAATAAAGCTGTATGTGTGTATTCTGTTATAACGTCGGACCTGGAGGCTGTTGTTGGGTTCTGTGCTGCCTGGAGTATATCTATGCTTCCTTCCTTCCTGCGGTGAATCTGTATAAGACTGGTGGTCTTAATAAAGCTGTATGTGTGTATTCTGTTATAACGTCGGACCTGGAGGCTGTTGTTGGGTTCTGTGCTGTCTGGAGTATATCTATGCTTCCTTCCTGTGGTGAATCTGTATAAGACCGGTGGTCTTAATAAAGCTGTATGTGTGTATTCTGTTATAACGTCGGACCTGGAGGCTGTTGTTGGGTTCTGTGCTGCCTGGAGTATATCTATGCTTCCTTCCTGTGGTGAATCTGTATAAGACCGGTGGTCTTAATAAAGCTGTATGTGTGTATTCTGTTATAACGTCGGACCTGGAGGCTGTTGTTGGGTTCTGTGCTGCCTGGAGTATATCTATGCTTCCTTCCTTCCTGCGGTGAATCTGTATAAGACTGGTGGTCTTAATAAAGCTGTAGGTGTGTATTCTGTTATAACGTCGGACCTGGAGGTTGTTGTTGGGTTCTGTGCTGCCTGGAGTATATCTGTGCTTCCTTTCTGTGGTGAATCTGTATAAGACCGGTGGTCTTAATAAAGCTGTATGTTTCTATAGGTAAACTCCGTATAATTGTTACAATTGCACAACGAATCACAAGTTTTACGAAGGAGCTTCTTTATTTATACTTGAGCTAGCTTTCGAACCTTTCGGTTCTTCGACAGGCGTGGCTAGTATGACTATACTAACAGGGTATAAGCGCGCTTGAGCCATTATATACAACATATATTTACATGCGAAGTGATATTTCAAATATAATTAAAATAGAAATAAGAATTATGACTATGAAATATAAAACTATGCAAATGACTTTAAAAATTTAAAATTTAGATAAAATTTTGGAAAATATACGCTAAAAGTTAAGTAAAATTATAATATTCACTGTATGCAAGTAGTGTGACACTTTAAAATTTGTAAAGTTTAAAACTAGTAAAATTTAAAACACCTCAACACAGAAAAGCCAAGCGGGGGTCCACTCCAACCCGACCACTCTCCAGAGCATATTAGGGGATAACTATTGAGATAATATATGATATATTTCCTGTAGATCTATTTTCCTATTGATGCTGTTTGTTTGTGATGATATGATAGACTCTAGTACCAATCTGTGCTGCTTATTGTTTATGTGTTGGTATAGTACTTTAGGATGATCTAAGTTAAAGCTATGACCAGTGTTTGAAATATGTTGGTATATAAGTGACTTCGGGTCTCTATTGTTAATGTTTCTTTTGTGTTCGGTGATTCTGATATACGCGGTTCTGCCAGTCTCCCCCACATAGGAGGCCGGGCAATCCTGGCAAGAAACCGCGTATACTGCTCCGGTGGAGTGGATGCATACATATATGGTGCTCCTAAAATACACAAGTCTGGGGTACCACTCCGACCCATCATAGCATACCACCTCTCTCCGGCACACACTTTAGCTAAATATCTGGCCCAGCTGTTGTCCCCCATCATGAAGAGCAATCCTAACCAATACAACATCACGCACCCACCCAGTTTTATTCAAGAGATCACACAAATGCAGCTACCCGCACATCACACTATGGTTTCATTTGATGTTACAGCGCTATACCTCTCCCTTCCACACACCCTCATTTTAAACAAATTACAGTCCTTTCTCAAGTCGGCAGGTATTCAAGATCAAACAATAACCCTGATAACCCAGCTAACGTCCTTATGTCTTTCCATTAGTACCTTTACATTTAACCACCAGAATTATAAGCAGATCAGAGGCACCCCAATGGGCAGCCCTCTTTCATCCATAGTGGCTGAAGTCGTGATGGGGTCCTTGGACCGGTGGATCAATCAGACGCATTCTTCCGACATCCATTATTGGAGGAGGTATGTGGACGACATCTACTGTATACTCAAACCGAATAAACTCCAACCCATTCTTGACACTCTACATTCCTTTCACGCAGATATCAAATTTACATATGAAACAGAAACAAACCTAGTATTACCTTTTCTGGACATTCTCATTATTCGCACTCCACACAGATTACACACAACAGTTTATCACAAAAAGAATATCCCGCCCCTATACACCCATTTCTCCTCCAATAGCCCGGTAGCCTATAAAATAAATACAGTCAGGACCTTAACCAAAAGAATACATACGCATTGCTCATTACCTATATTCAAAGCCATAGAAAAAAAAACAGAATTACCACCCTTCTAACCACTGCAGGATACCCGAAAAAATTCATAGATAAACACACGTTTGATCCCACTGCTCCGAGGACCTCCACGACTTATAGAGCCGTATGCTATCTTCCATATTCCTCGTTCTCTGTTACCATTTCCAGAATCCTTCGCCCATATGGCATCCAAGTTTACTTTAACAGCCCCCCCAATCTTGCTGCCCTTCTCAGGAATCCTATCACCAAATCAGACATACCCAGCAATCCCATCCACTCCACCGGAGCAGTATACGCGGTTTCTTGCCAGGATTGCCCGGCCTCCTATGTGGGGGAGACTGGCAGAACCGCGTATATCAGAATCACCGAACACAAAAGAAACATTAACAATAGAGACCCGAAGTCACTTATATACCAACATATTTCAAACACTGGTCATAGCTTTAACTTAGATCATCCTAAAGTACTATACCAACACATAAACAATAAGCAGCACAGATTGGTACTAGAGTCTATCATATCATCACAAACAAACAGCATCAATAGGAAAATAGATCTACCGGAAATATATCATATATTATCTCAATAGTTATCCCCTAATATGCTCTGGAGAGTGGTCGGGTTGGAGTGGACCCCCGCTTGGCTTTTCTGTGTTGAGGTGTTTTAAATTTTACTAGTTTTAAACTTTACAAATTTTAAAGTGTCACACTACTTGCATACAGTGAATATCATAATTTTACTTAACTTTTAGCGTATATTTTCCAAAATTTTATCTAAATTTTAAATTTTTAAAGCATTTGCATAGTTTTATATTTCATAGTCATAATTCTTATTTCTATTTTAATTATATTTGAAATATCACTTCGCATGTAAATATATGTTGTATATAATGGCTCAAGCGCGCTTATACCCTGTTAGTATAGTCATACTAGCCACGCCTGTCGAAGAACCGAAAGGTTCGAAAGCTAGCTCAAGTATAAATAAAGAAGCTCCTTCGTAAAACTTGTGATTCGTTGTGCAAAAGCTGTATGTGTGTATTCTGTTATAACGTCGGACCTGGAGGCTGTTGTTGGGTTCTGTGCTGCCTGGAGTATATCTATGCTTCCTTCCTTTGGTGAATCTGTATAAGACTGGTGGTCTTAATAAAGCTGCATGTGTGTATTCTGTTATAACGTCGGACCTGGAGGCTGTTGTTGGGTTCTGTGCTGTCTGGAGTATATCTATGCTTCCTTCCTGTGGTCAATCTGTATAAGACCGGTGGTCTTAATAAAGCTGTATGTGTGTGTATTCTGTTATAACGTCGGACCTGGAGGCTGTTGTTGGGTTCTGTGCTGCCTGGAGTATATCTATGCTTCCTTCCTGCGGTGAATCTGTATAAGACCGGTGGTCTTAATAAAGCTTTGTGTGTGTGTGTATACAATTCAATAGCCCGACTAAAAACATAATTAAAACTGAAACGATGGTTTTGCTCAAACAGAAGAGAAAATCTAAAATAAATTTACAAAAAATTATTGTATTTTGTCGTCTTTGATTCTTTTTAAAAAATTAAACAATTTTCTACTGGCCTTACTGCAATGGAAAAATAAATAGTAAGGACTGGATCATCAGTGGTGAACTCTCCTAGCGGTTTCGCCAGTTTAATCTACCATTTCTGTGTTTCACATACATGCTAAGTTTGTTTAGTATCTTTACTATTAAAAATAAATAATAGGCAAAGTGTTATGTGCAATAAATGCAATAAAAATAATGTGCAATTGTGTTATGCACTGTTTAATAGGTTAAAAAAAAAAGATAATAATTAAAAAAAGAAATGCCAATGTGAGCCTGGTCAAGATATGCCTTTTTTAAAAATGAAAATTCGAAACTAATATAGACACGTATAATTATTTTTAAAAATTAAACAATTTCTACTGTCCTTACTGCGATATCGAAAAATTAATAGGAAGGCCTGGCTCATCAATGGTGAACCCTACCAGCGGTTTCGCCAGTTTAATCTACCATTTCTGTATTTTACACAAATACTTTAAAATGTTATAATACATTGATAAAGGTTGGCGTTCAGCCAACTGAAATATTGGTAAAATAAGTTATATTTTGATCCAATATATGTCTTTTTAATTAAAGATTTATTTATGGATTGCCCTTTTTTTATATCCTTACTAATTAATAATAAATAATATGTAAAGTTAAAAGGTTACGAATTCATCTTTCATACTAAGTTTAATATGAAAAAACAATAGAAAAAAAAAAGTGGGTCAGGTGTTGATATTAAAAACAAAGTAAGCATATCCTGACCAGGAGCACATGTGCTTTACAGAAGGCAGAGCGCCATCTGGTGGGACAGAAATCAACTAAACAATGATTTAGCCTGTTCCATGATATTTGGCCAACCCAATTTCTTGATAAATCAAGAAAAGCCATCCACGAACGCGTTTCGCGCTGTTGGCGCTCGTCAGTGTGGAGTTTAATATGTGAAAAACAATTTTAAAAAGAAAGAGAAATGCCCATATGAGCCTGTCCAGGATATGCTTTTTTTGTTTGTTTTTTTTAAGTTCAATATATATATCATTTTCAAAATACGAAACTATTATAGACACGTATGATTCTTTTCAAAAATAAAACAATTTCTACTGTCCTTACTGCAATGGAAAATTTAATAGGAGGGCCTGGCTCATCAGTGGTAAACCCTCCCAGCGGTTTCGCCAGTTTAATCTACCATACCACTGTTATATTTCTTGGTGTGGAACTAACACCTACTCACATATTCTCATGTCCAGCAATGGCCGCAGCCTTGCAGAAAATTGACTTAGATCCAGAGCAGCAGCTTTACACACCCAATATAGAGGACATTGCTGCTGCTGTGATGGAGATGTATGGAGACATCTGAGGCTCTTCATTGGACATGACAACAACAACAACATTGACCCAGAACAGCAGCTTTACACACCCAAGAACATTACGACTGCTGTGATAGAGATGTATGGAGACATCTGAGGCTCTCCATTGGACATGACAACAACAACAACTGTTATATTGCATTTTTGGAACTTCCTTTTATAGTGATACTGATGCTAGATTCTTCATAATATAATATGTCATTTTAATAATAACAAATCTCTACTGTGCAATAAATTGATAAAGAGGGAAAAATCTCTCGAAATATTTTAAGAAAAAAATGTTTTTTTTATACGCCCTTTTTATATAAACTCCTTACATTTCTAATACCCAGTCATGATGGTTGTCAGCTGTATTGACTCATCCATTTATAATCTCTACTTTTCCCCGGTAGACACAATCAACAAGCTCTACAAGCTTGATACCTTAGTGTGATTGAGTGGAGATAAGAAAAAAGAAGAGACACATCCCCAGCACAGACACCATCAACAAGCTCTACAGACTTGATACCCTGATATGATTGTTGAGTGGAGATAAGAAAGAAGAAGAGACTCATCCCCAGCACAGACACCATCAACAAGCTCTACAGACTTGATACCCTGATATGATTGTTGAGTGGAGCTAAGAAAGAAGAAGAGACTCATCCCCAGCACAGACACCATCAACAAGCTCTACAAGCTTGATACCCTGATATGATTGTTGAGTGGAGATAAGAAAGAAGAAGAGACTCATCCCCAGCACAGACACCATCAACAAGCTCTACAAGCTTGATACCCTGATATGATTGTTGAGTGGAGATAAGAAAGAAGAAGAGACACATCCCCAGCACAGACACCATCAACAAGCTCTACAAGCTTGATACCCTGATATTATTGTTGAGTGGAGATAAGAAAGAAGAAGAGACACATCCCCAGCACAGACACCATCAACAAGCTCTACAAGCTTGATACCCTGATATGGTTGTTGAGTGTAGATAAGAAAGAAGAAGACATTTCTTTTTAAAAAACTTCCATTTCTGAATAGTCAAAACTTAAGGTTTCATATTTTGTTGTTATTTGTTATTCCCCAATACTATCTCTACGTTACTTGACTTGGGAAAATTGGCAGGAAGAAAGGACAAAGGTTGACAAGAATGGATGAAGCGAAGATTTCTAAACAAGATTGTTTTTTTCAATAAATTTCCAATATTAAATATCATATAAAATGAAAGGATTCATGCACGAATGTTTCTTTTATACGCAATACAAACTCTACTGTCCTTATTGCGATGAAAAAAATATATTGGGAAGGCTTGGCTTATCAGTGGTAAACCCTCCCAGCGGTTTCACCAATTTAATCTACCATACCGCTTCTTTAGGGTTCTAATACTGTATTGTATCATTCTGTTTATATATGTTACACTGAAGGGTGGAATCTTAGAAATGGTATTTAAGTAAACTATGGACATAAGCTTTTAGGACAGTAGAATTACATTTAAATATTTACATCGAGCAATGTTCTTCCGTAAACTATAAAGACAAGGTCAAGACAATATCATGTAATTGTTTATCCTCTGAAGAGACAAAAGCTAAAAAGTGACGAGTTTCTTTATTAAGAAGCTATAAGCTTGGTGAGAGCTTTCAGACAATTAAATCCTTTAACAGGCTGTAATAGGGATACATGAAACTAGAGGAGCAAGAAAACACTTGGTTATCTCGTGTGTCTTCAATAAAGGTCACTGTAATATCTTTCAGGGTTATTGTCTCAATCCCGATATACATGCTAAAAGGTACAACTTCCTTAAGTTTTGTCCATGAGTGTATACACACTTGGTTATCTCGTGTGTCTTCAATAAAGGTCACTGTAATATATTTCAGAATTATTGTCTCAATCCCGATATACATGCTAAAAGGTACAACTTCCTTAAGTTTTGTTCATGAGTGTATGCACACTTGGTTATCTCGTGTGTCTTCAATAAAGGTCACTGTAATATCTTTCAAAGTTATTGTCTCAATCCCGATATACATGCTAAGAGGTACAACTTCCTTAAGTTTTGTCCATGAGTGTATTTATCTTAATTGTAATCTATCCTGTTCCCTTCATTAAGATTACATTTTTAGATAAATTAGAATCTATGTAAAATCTTACCTTGCTTTGTTGATGGCTTAAGTCAACACTCAAATTTGTCCTTTTCGATATCAAGTCTTTCCTTGCTTGGTAGGTGAATTTATGTCTCAACAGTTTAAACTTGTTCATACCGACATGTACAAAACTTTCCTTGCTTGGTAGATGTGCTTTCAACACAAGTTTCGTTCATTTCTTGACGTTTAAGCACATGTAACTTGAAGCAGTAAAAACGGATGTAAACTTTAGTCATTTCTTAAAGAATCACACACAAAGGTTTGTATCATTTAACTTGAGAGAAGCAGTAAAAAAAGTATGCAAAGTTAAATCCATTTCTTATAATCAAATCTTTGTATCATTCAACTTGAAGTGACTAAAAAGTTTGTATGTCTATTTCTTAGTAAAATGTTTCTTTCATTGAACTTGAAGCGGTGAAAATGGATTTAAAGTTTAGTCCATTTCTTAGAGTCATATGTTTGTATCATTAAAGTGGTAAAAAAGGATGCCAATTTGAGTCCATATCATAGAGGTAAAGAGAGAGAAAATAGAGGTAACCCGGGCTCCTGGAGCATAAATCGCCAACTACCCGGGCTGTACAGCTACAGTCTATAAGTCTAGTCATGGGAGGAAGGGGGGAGGGGGGGGGTAGAGGTAAATATTTGCAACATTTAACTTGAAGCGATAAAAAAAAAAAGTATGCATATTTATTCCATTTCTTATAGGTAAACATTTTCAATATTCAACTTGAGATGGGAAATATGTAACTTTGAGATCATTTCTTTGAATCAAATGTTTTTTTTTTCATTCATTTGAAGTGGTAAAAAAGGATGCAAAGTTAAATATCTTTCTTATAATCAAATTTCTGTATTATTAGACTTGAAGCGATAAAAAAAAGTATGTAAAGTTAGTCTATTAGTCAAATGTTTCTTTCATTTAACTTGAAGCGGGGGGAAAGAATATAAAACTTATGCATTTCTTAGAACCATATATCATTAAAGCTGTAAAAAAAAAAGTATGCAAAGTTGAGTCCATTTCTCAGAGGTAAACATTTTCAATATTCAACTTGAGGCGGAAAATATGTAAATTTGAACCCATTTCTTAGAATCAAAATTTTGTATCATTCAACTTGAAGCGATAAAAAAAGTATGCAAATTTAGTCCATTTCTTAAAGGTAAACATTTGCAATATTCAACTTGAAATGGAAAATATGTAGATTTGAACCCATTTCTTAGAATCAAATTTTTATATCATTCAACTTGAAGCGATAAAAAAGTATGAAAATTTGAATTCATTAAGAGTTAAACTGCTTCATTGTTTAACTTGAGTTTTCACGAATAAGACTTTTTGTTTCAGTTTCAGAATTCAAAGAAAAGAAACATTTTTTTTTTTGCTTATCCCTAAGTACACGTGGTACAAGCCATGATAATCATGGTGGGTAGTTAGCGACTGTTTTTACTGTAAGTACACCACATGTCTACACATGTGAAAAGCAGTTCGACTTTGCTTGCTTGAAATTTTAACCGCCTCCCAAAAGAAGAGAATTTTCACCTCTGGCGAGCGGAGGAATGTCGCTGGAAGCGACGAATTTGGTATGGGCTGGAAGCCCTCACCGAGCTGAACATGAGCCTGCAGGGCTCGGCTCCGAAAGTGAAGCCGTTGCGGATTTATCCGCGGAAAACCATTTTCAAGGTGAAGATTCGAGAATGGCTGACGCAAGCGCCAACTATGCAAATCTGCCAATCGACAGAAGCCATGCAAATTTTGCCGCGGCGTGTATCGCTGACGTCACGCCATCAACAAGCGGCGCCTTGGCCGCTGCGACGAACTGGGCCGAGCAAATGGAGGCTGCGGAATCAGGTGAAGATAGCTTCACCGTAGTTAAACACAAGCGGAGACGCAGGGAGTCGCCCTGTCGAACAACGTTCCAGCGGTGTCGCGGCCTCCAGAAGGACCGGCGCAACCCCGCGAAGACGGCCAACTGCGGGAGGAGCTACGGTGGCCCAGGAAATCAGGGCTACCCGGGCCGACATCGCCGATGCCAGAGTACAACAGCGCTCTTCAACTGAGGATAACTGCGTCTTCGTGGAACACTGCCCAGACTTCGGATACACCCATTACCTACAGGCGGTAGAAGAGCTGGTCGGAGGAGCCGGGAATGTGCTTCAAGTGATGAAAATGGACGGCCACATGCTGGTGGGCCTGTCCACCAAGGCCCTGGCGGAGCGACTTCTAAGGGACGGCCTTGAAATCGGGCATACCCACCTCAGGGCCTTCCCCTTTAAGAAAAGGGCGGAGAGGATCACCGTCGCAAACCTGCCCTTTTTCGTAGACGACGCCGCCGTCATCGAGGCCCTCAAGCCCTTCGGTGACGTGTCTTCCATTGCCCCTATCCGGCTAAGAGCCGGAAGGTATACCTTCACGGATGGCCGACGCGAGGTATTCATCCTCCTAAAGGAGGGCTTTACCCTGGAAAAGATTCCGACCCGCGTCGTCATCAGAAACAAAGGAAACGTCCTCTCGGCCTTCATATCATATGGAGTCAAGTGCTCCAGATGCGGCCGGCAGGGTCACCGTAGGGCCAACTGCCCTATCAATCCTGGGAGAGCCTCCAACAACGGCCAGCCACAACCTGCACCCCTTCCACCTGGTGCTTCGTCCACCGTGTCCCGGCAGCAGAGCCGTCCGACACCAGCGGCCCCGGCCTTGCCTATGGAGGAAACGCCTTCTGCCCCTCCACCTGTGACCCCTGCTCCGCCCCTGCAGGCGCCTGAGGGTCCCGTGGGCCCTCGCCCGGCCGGTTCACAACATCCTGAGCCGCCTCCCGCTCGGCCGGACCTCGTTGCCCCGCTTGGCCCTCTGCCCGCCCAGAAGACCCTCGGACCTGCGGCCCCAACACCGGACGTGGAGATGTCCATCGTGGAGGAGACCTTTGCGTCCTCCACGTCATCGGCAAAGAACGCAACGAGAGTCGACCTCGATGCGTTCATCGAGGGGCACCCCAGCGTGTCCTTCGCTGAGACGGACGCCCTTGGTCTTGGGCGGGAGGAGGTCCTGGACCTCCTCTCCTCGAGGACCAAGGCGCAGAGGAAAGGACCCCTCCTGTCGCCTCCGCAGTGCGACGCCCTCGCCGGCCTGATCAGGCATATATTGGATCTGAGGCCCGGAGCTGCCAGCAACCTCTACAAAGTCCTCGGGCAAGTCAAAGCTGAGCTGAGGACAACACCAACTGCAGTGTCTCCAACACCCCCACTGCCTGCGCCTCGGCCTGCTGAGCCAACACCGCCCGCTCCCCATGGGAAAATGACAACACCGGCCCTGGCGACATCTCCACTGTTTCAAGTGGAGGAGGATCTGACGTCGAAGCGCTGGGATGAAGCAGCTGATATAATTTATAAATTGTGCAATGAACGCTACTCGGGGCCCTTGACTGATTTGGGAATCACAGAGGGTGACATCACGGATGCGGTCATATACCCCGAGGACAGGGAGCCTCTCCTCAGGACCTGCTCCACCCAGAAGAAAAACCTTATCACCGAAATCATCAGTGCTACAATTGAGCGCGCTCGGGACTCAGATCCCTTTGTACGTGAGGGCTTATACGCGCTCAGGAGGATGTTACTCCCCTGACGGAGTCCAGACTACCCTTGGCAGGGGAACCTCCAGATGTGAATATTTAAATTGTAAATATTTAACTGCCTAACTCTCCGGAGTGTAACAATTGACTGAGTTGTCAATAAATGTGTTTTTAATTGTCAAAAAATTGTCACTCTCTGGTGAGGCTGGATTTTGCAAGAATCGGGGGCGATTGGAGTATATATATATATATTTTTTTTTTTTTTAATCAGAAAAAAGTGTCCAATGCGGGAATCGAACCCGGGTCGTAGTGGTCGAAAACCAAACAGTTTAACCAGCCTTCCACCGACCCCCAGAGAAAGAAACATGATTAATGATAAGAATGGAATCATTTTGTTAACATTTAACTAGGAGGGCAATTTGGCAATTGATAAGATAGCTCCCAAATATTTGTTCTTCTTTTTCCAAAATCACCAAGTACCGCTCAAAAAGAACAACCTAGTTTATGATAATTTACAACAATGAATAATATGTGTGAAGGTTATTCACATATTAAAACAAAGGGTCAAATACGGGATTCAATCCCGGTTCATGGCTGTTGGGAATCGTACACTGACTTCTCTATATGCTCCATAATCTACGACTTCGTTCATTCTCAGCAGACGATAGACCTCCAAGAACATCGAACAAACTACTTGACTAGGTCCATTGTTGACTATTTTGTTATGGTATCTTTTAAATAGTTTGTTTTGATATTGGATTCCCCCATTTCTACCTGTTTCGGATATGATCACTGCTTCACTTACTAAGCTCGGAAAGCTTGCCGCATCCTGGATATGTCTGGCCATATCTAAATAGATTTGTTGTTTCTTATCCCATTATGTAAATATTACACGAATTCCATGAGTTCATGCTCCTCCAGCTGTTTTATGATAAGCAGCAGCCTCTCCCAAAGGTCCTTTTTAGTTCAAACAACAAGTCCAGACACAGTGTGAGGACAGGAAGATACAACCACTCACTAGGAGTCCGCTGCAGGGACCCAGAAGAAGTGGAAGAAGAAGCATCGCTGGCCTCCAGTAAAGGATCCGGTCTAGGCCTGATCCGCGACCGTCTGTATCCCGGTGCTATGGTAGGGCTGGGAGTGGCGATGGGCTTGCGGGTCCGTCGCCTGCCTTCCAACATGTTCTAAATCTAAATAGTTGTGACAGACTGTATCTTCTTGCCAGACTTCTTCTGGTCTCCAACCGAAGTATATTTACTTCCTTAAAAGTGTCCACAACACCCTGATGATACTAATAATTCACCAACACCTGATTTATAACTGACACACCTTTATTAAACTTCCTTATATACAGAATTATATTTCAAATATGTAAATCTTCTGGGTGAATATGCAAAAAAAAAAAAAAGAGATAAATTTACATAACCGGCGTCTCCACTACCTTTTAGCCACTTATCTTTAGAAGATACCCTGGGGTCGGTAGAAGAATGGTCTAAACCGTTGGTTTTTGACCGCTACGACCCAAGATCGATTCCCGTACTGAGCACTTTTTTTCTGATAAAAAAAAAATGTTCCAACGACCCCCGATTCTGGCAAAAGTCCAACCCCAACAGCAAGTACAAATAACCAAACAGAGCTCTGGCACATTTGTTAAGTGTAAAGTCTGCTTTTCACATGTGTAGACATGTGGTGTACTTACAGTAAAAGCAGTCACCTATTTCTACCCACCATGATTATCATGGCCTTTCTTTTAAAAAGAAACCTAGTCCCTTAGTGATTTTGTTAAAGTGTAAAAGCCTATTGTATGTTTATGTACTTTTGTATAAGTTAGGACTATACGCTTAAATATATATGTTATGACCGAAACAGTACTAAACAGCCCCAACAGGGACCGAAATAACCCTACACCGCCCAACAGTGACCGAAATAACCCTACAACTCTCTAAAATGGACTGAAACAGCACTAAATAGCCCAAACAGGGACCGAAATAACGCCACAAGAGTGACCGAAATAACCCTATACCTCTCTAAAATCGACTGAAACAACCCTACACCGCCCAACAGGGACAAAGACAACCTTACACCGCTCCAATGAGGACCGAAATAACCTTACACCGCCCCACAGTGACCGAAACAACCCTACACCTCTCTAAAATGGACTGAAACAACATTAAACAGCCCCAACAGTGACCGAAACAACCCTACACCGCCCCAACAAGGACCGAAACAACCCTACACCGCCCAACAGGGACAAAGACAACCTTACACCGCTCCAATGAGGACCGAAATAACCTTACACCCCCCACAATGACCGAAACAACCCTACACCTCTCTAAAATGGACTGAAACAACATTAAACAGCCCCAACAGTGACCGAAACAACCCTACACCGCCCCAACAACCACCGAAACAACCCTACACCGCCCAACAGGGACAAAGACAACCTTACACCGCCCCAATAAGGACCGAAACAACCCTACACCGCCCCACAGTGACCGAAACAACCCTACACCGCCCCACAGAGACCGTAATAACCCTGCACCTCTCTAAAATGGACTGAAACAACACTAAACAGCCCCAACAGGGACCGAAACAAAACCAAACAGCCCCAACAGTGACCGAAACAACCCTACACCGCCCCACAGAGACCTAATAACCAATGATTACCCAACAATCCCGCCATTACTAAGGTCAACGCGCCCCCGCCATGGTATATTGGCCACAAACAAAAGATCACAGAATAATTAAGGTGAAATTTGACCATCGCTTACCTACACACCAAGTTCACTCATCCCAAACGATCTGACTCACTCATCCCTTGTTCCCATCTTTCTTTTGGCTTCTTACTTTCTTTTTTATAGGTTGGTTAGATGGAAATACAATTTTAAAATGTTCGAAAAAGTTCATAAAAAGTATTTATGACAATTAAACCCATAAACAGATTGGTGTGGGTAAATCCGAGGAAAAGAACAAGATAAAAAATAAAATAATTACTGGACGATGAGCCTTACTGCCTAAATACCTAAATATTCTTTTTAAAAAGAAGCCACCTCTCCCGTCAAAATAGACGCCAAAAACTAGCCAGTCTTGTACTGACGAGGGCCTTTACCCTGAAACAATGGTCTCTAGGTGGACACTTCTCAGTTTACCAAAGCTGGTGTTGTGGCTTTGTCACCGACCTGAGGCCGCTAGTTTATGGCGACGGTTAACAAACTGTAAACAACAAGGTCTCAGCTTGTTAATATTATCAAAACCAGAAGAGAGTAGAAAATTTACCATAAAAAAAAAACGCTAAAACTAAGTGTAATAATTCTGGAATAATTAAAAATCAACGAGAATAGTTGATATTTATTCCGATAGATGGCGCCAGCCATCAGCAACTTTCAGTTGCACGATAAGGAGATGCCTTTTTCTTAATTTATGCACCTTATCCCAGTACAATGTTACATTTGTACTATTTTTTCACATAAGTGTAATCCATTAACCGTTTTAACATACTATCGGACTCGGAACTGTGACAAAGCCACCATATTTTGTCAAACTCAAAAAGGAGATAAAATCTCTATAAAATAAGTGTATAAAACAGTAGCAATGCGTTTCTTTATTTTTGAAAAGTACAAGACATAGCTTTTTTTTTTTTTTATTAAAAAGACATATATTGGATCAAAATATCATTTATTTTACCAATATTTCAGTTGGCTGAATGCCAACCTTTATCAAGGTGTTATAACATATTTTAATACCACACTAACTAACACATATTAAATATGTTATAATACCTTGATAAAGAAAAAGGCATCTCCTTATCGTGCAACTGAAAGTTGCTGATGGCTTGCGCCATCTATCGGAATAAATATCAACTATTCTCGTTGATTTTTAATTATTCCAGCTTTTTTTTTTTTTTTTTTTTGTTCACCAGGTGAGGCAGTTCCCCAAATATAATTGATATTTATTCCGATTTATTTATTTATTTGACATATCGGACGCGATATCCCAGCTCTGGATATATGCGCCTAAATACATTTTAGTAGATTATATACAATTCATTTTATACAATTTAATAACCGGACTGAAAACATAATTGAAACTTAAACGATAGTACAGTGGTACCTCGATATACGAGTTTAATTCGTTCCGCAACCTTGCTCGTATCTTGAATTACTCGTATCTCGAAGCAAATTTCCCCATACAAAACAATTGAACTACCATTAATCCGTTCCAACCTCCAAATGTCACACAAGTTATTTTTGTTACGTGGTTTTAAATAATAAAAACGTATTTATAAATATCAAATATTTATTGTACAAAAACAAAAAAGAGAATGTAAAGAAATAAATTAGATATCCTCCCTGCTCTTTGCCTTTTTCGTTACATTTTTCTCGCTTTCACCTGTAGGCCGTTTAGAAAAAAAAAAACATGTCCAAGGAGGTTTGTTTCTTCCTCCCTCTCAGAATGTTCCGGAAATGAGTTAGGCAAGTGTCATTAACTCGAACACCTTGCTCATGTTTTTCTATAATTTCACGTTTTAATTCAATACTCATCATCTTTTTCTTAGCACTTAACTTTTACAAACTTTCTTCCGATCCATGGTTATAAAAATAAATGAACTAAAACTGTAAATGTAAACGCAACACAAAACGCGAACACAAAACACAACTTATCACAGCGGAAGCACGCTGCTAACTGATCGTGATGGCGCGACTGCGTGTTACTACCGAACCGAACTCGTATCTCGAATTTCGCTCGTAACTAAAAGCAAAAAATCACTTGCTCGTCGGCTCGTATCTCGAAAAACTCGTATGTTGGGGCGCTCGTATGTCGAGGTACCACTGTACTCCAAAACAGAAGAGAAAATCTAAAATGGATTATTTTAGCAACCTATGTACAATTCATTATATACAACTCAATAACCGACTAAAAACACAATTAAAACTGAAACGATGGTTCTCCCAAACAGAAGAGAAAATCTAAAATAAATTATTTTAGCAACCTATATACAATTCATTATATACAACTCAATAACCGACTAAAAACACAATTAAAACTGAAACGATGGTTTTCTCAAACAGAAGAGAAAATCCAAAATGAATTTACAAAAATTATTGAATTTTACATAAGTGTCTTTGTTATATACAAATTCGCAAATTTCTTCGATGGGATAAAAATGATTACTTCTGTAGCTGTGAAATATCGGACAATCTATTAATAAATGTATTGAGTCTTGGTTTTCTTTTCCACAGAAACAGCTAGGATCATCCGTTGCCCCGATTTTCGACAAATTTTCTCCAAAATTACCATGACCCGTGACGAACTGTGAGTTATAAAAATTCGGACGAAAATAAAAAGGAATTCCAAATGGGAAAAATATTTCAGATCCATAGGTTAGTATTGCCTGAAAAGAGTTTTATATAAAATTAATCTTTTTTTAGCATCCAATCCCCA
Source organism: Cordylochernes scorpioides (assembly GCA_030710605.1). Lineage (NCBI taxonomy): Eukaryota > Metazoa > Arthropoda > Arachnida > Pseudoscorpiones > Chernetidae > Cordylochernes > Cordylochernes scorpioides. Next base: position 63,693,632 of record CP092870.1, on the reverse strand, counting down.
CATTTTCCCACAGATTGAAAATAACAGATTTTTCATACGGTTGATTTTACAAAGAATATCATTAATGTGGGGTGTGAAGTTAATTTTTGACTTAATTCTGTGATTAGAAAATTTTATACCTAAAATTTTTACTTCTTTCACTGGTTTTATTATGAAGTTTGGAGTTCCCATTGGAATATTTTGTTTGCCGTGCATATGTATTAAGCCGGTTTTCTCCGGGCTTAGTTTTAGCTTATTTCTTGTACACCATTGTATTACATAATTTAAAGTACTTTCTGTTTCATTTTTTAACCCTTCTATGGTCTTGTGCCAGCAAACAATTGAAACATCATCCGCATAACAGATTATTTCAGAATTTGGGGATGCGAAGTTGATCAACAAATCATTCAGGACTATATTCCACAATAAAGGTGATAGTGGTCCGCCTTGAGGACATCCCTTTGATAAATATTTTGAAATTGTTGTATTCGAGAAGGTGAGACTTGTTTTTCTTCTCCGATTTAAAAATGATTGGATGATTTTTATAAGAACTGCTGGGACGTGGTCTTCGTCCATTCTTTTTATTAAGGCAGGCCACCACGCATTATCAAACGCACCACTTATATCAATGGCAACCAATGCAACCAATTCGTTTTGTTTGTGTTTCAGTATGGTCTCGGTTATTTTGTCCAATGCCGTTATTGTAGATTTTCTTTTCGTAAATCCATGCTGTCTATGGCTCAGTAAGTTATTATGATTATAATAATTGAGTATTTTATTTTTAATGATCGTTTCAAATATTTTTGAGAAATTTGATGTTAGTGAAATTGGGCGATAGCTATTAATTGCTTCGTAGTCAGCTTTTTGCGGTTTCGTAATAATTTTTAATACCGAATGTTTCCAGCTTTCAGGATAGTAACCCAGCACCAGACACTCATTAAAGAGTTTGACTAAACTGGGTAGGATTGATAATAATGAGTGCTTAATCATATAATTACTCACGTTATCTGGACCAGGAGCCTTTCTGATATTAAGATTCGAGCACAAATCCTTTATTTCCTTTTCAGTAATAAAAATGATTTCCCTGTTGGTAAAACTTGGGATGTGATTTCTAATTAAAGTGTGTTCTTCATTGTCCAACCGCACATCATCATCAGGAAAAAATGCTGTTAGCATTTCCTTCATCTTTTGCTCTCTCATGCACTCTGCAGTTTTATTCAGTAATGGTATGCCCACTTGAATGTCGGTCGATCTTAACCGTTTAAAAATCCTGTATGCATTCCCGAAAGCATTCGTAGACTCATTTTCTTCAATAAATATTTTCCACGACGTCTTTTTTGCTCTATTAATGGCTCTTAAGTATTTATTTCTTGCCGCTCTGTAAATACTCGGATTCAGGTTACCCCCTCTATAATACCTTTATTATTCCGATAGATGGCGCAAGCCATCAGCAACTATAGTTGATATTTATTCCGATAGATGGCGCAAGCCATCAGCAACTTTCAGTTGCACGATAAGGAGATGCCTTTTTCTTAATTTATGCACCTTATCCCAGTACAATATCAAATTTGTACTATTTTTTCACCTTGATAAATATTGGTAAAATAAATAATCACGAAGCAATAACACGCCTTCTATACATAAAAAATGAAAGGATTTAAAAGCACGAATGTTTCTTTTATACATAATACAAACTCTACTGTACTTACTGCGATGAAAAAATTATATTGGGAGGGTTTGGCTCTTCAGTGGTGAACCCTCTCATTAAATTGGCGAAACCGCTGGGAGGGTTCACCACTGATGAACCAAGCCCTCCCAATATATTTTTTCATCGCAGTAAGGACAGTAGAAGTTTGTATAATGTATAAAAGAAACATTCGTGCTTCTAAATCCTTTCATTTTGGTAAAATACATGATATTTTGATCCAATATATGTCTTTTTAATAAAGATTTATTTATGGATTGCTCTATTTTCAAGACATAGCTATAAGTTGATTGATTAAGAATATATAAATATACAATATTATTTAACGAATGAAGACATTAAGACACGGATGTTTCTTTTCACAAATATATCAAACTTCTACTGTCCTTACTGCGATGAAAAAATTAAATTGGGAGGGCTTGGTTCATCAGTGGTGAACCCTCCCAGCGGTTTCGCCAATTCAATCTACCAGACCGCTTCTTTAGAGCTCTAATACTGTATTGGATCATTCTGTTTATATATGTTACACTGAAGGGTGGAATATTAGAAATGGTATTTAAGTAAACTATGGACATAAGCTTTTAGGACAGTAGAATTACAAACCCTCCCAGCAGTTTCGCCAATTCAATCTACCAGACCGCTTCTTTAGAGCTCTAATACTGTATTGGATCATTCTGTTTATATATGTTACACTGAAGGGTGGAATCTTAGAAATGGTATTTAAGTAAACTATGGACATAAGCTTTTAGGACAGTAGAATTACCAGCGGTTTCACCAGTTTAATCTACCAGACCGCTTCTTTAGAGCTCTAATACTGTATTGAATCATTCTGTTTATATATGTTACACTGAAGGGTGGAATCTTAGAAATGGTATTTAAGTAAACTATGGACATAAGCTTTTAGGACAGTAGAATTACCAGCAGTTTCGCCAATTCAATCTACCAGACCGCTTCTTTAGAGCTCTAATACTGTATTGGATCATTCTGTTTATATATGTTACACTGAAGGGTGGAATCTTAGAAATGGTATTTAAGTAAACTATGGACATAAGCTTTTAGGACAGTAGAATTACCAGCAGTTTCGCCAATTCAATCTACCAGACCGCTTCTTTAGAGCTCTAATACTGTATTGGATCATTCTGTTTATATATGTTACACTGAAGGGTGGAATCTTAGAAATGGTATTTAAGTAAACTATGGACATAAGCTTTTAGGACAGTAGAATTACCAGCAGTTTCGCCAATTCAATCTACCAGACCGCTTCTTTAGAGCTCTAATACTGTATTGGATCATTCTGTTTATATATGTTACACTGAAGGGTGGAATCTTAGAAATGGTATTTAAGTAAACTATGGACATAAGCTTTTAGGACAGTAGAATTACCAGCAGTTTCGCCAATTCAATCTACCAGACCGCTTCTTTAGAGCTCTAATACTGTATTGGATCATTCTGTTTATATATGTTACACTTTAAAGCTCTAAAGAAGCGGTCTGGTAGATTAAATTGCCGCTGGGAGGGTTCACTACTGATGAGCCAAGCCCTCCCAATATTTTTTTCATCGCAGTAAGGACAGTAGAAGTTATATTTATTTGTGAAAAGAAACATTCGTGTCTTAATGTCTTCATTTGTATTATATATAGATGGCGTGTGTTTGCTTTGTATAAAATATTATTTACAAATATATTTAAAGGCACAATATTTAAATATATGTAAATATATCTTAAAAGACAAGGGTGGCCTCTCCCGTCAAAATAGACGTCTAAAACTAGACGCCATCTATTGACCGTCGCCGCAACTAGCGGCTTCGAGTCGGTGACAAAGCCACAACACCAGCTTTGGCAAACTGAAAAGCATCAACTTAGATGGCGTCTGGTTTTAGACGTCTATTTTGACGGGAGAGGCGACCCTTTTAAGATCAATTTCCTCTCGGCAAAAATTTCCATGTAAAAAATATTGTATATTTATATATTCTTATGTTCTCTCAACTTATAGCTATGTCTGTGGAAAGATTATAAAGATCTGAAAGCTTGTACTTTGCCCAAATAAAGAAACGCATTGCTACTGTTTTGCATTTTTATTTTATAATTTATAGCAATTTTCTCTTATTACGACTCTTTAATCCAAGGATATTCATTATTCCATGAAATCCATCAGGGATCCATGAAGACTTCAGAATTTGTTAAAGAGGTGTTTATCTGGTAAAATAAAATGGCTAGGCCAAATAGATATTTAGTTTTAGCGTTTATTTTGACGGAAAAGATTACCTTAATTTTATAGATCAATATTTTTCTGGAAAAATTCTAATCTATATATTTTTATCCCAAAAGAGATTTTTAAAAAAATACGTAAATATTATAAATATTAACAATTATCCGAGTATTTTTATAATTAGTTCTTTAAATGTTCGATAGATGGCAGAAGGTGTTTGGATAGATATTAATCCATCGAGAAGTAGGAAATTTATTTTTCCTTTTTTTTTTTTTTTCAAATATTTTCTAATATTTTCTTAATTTTTAAAATCTCTTTAAAAATTTTATATTTTGATATTCTTAATCAAATAAATAAATATCTATTGAATTTATATAATTATTAAATAATTTGTTTTATATAAAAAGTCATAATGTATTTAAAAGGAAATTTTATATATTTTTAATATGGTTGGCATAATTTTTTTTACATTGACAAAAAGAAATAAAATTATCAAAAGAGGAAGCTTCAACACATAATTTATTAAAACAGTAACATAATTTGTCGATAGATGGTGCCACTCAACACTACTCAACAATAAACATTTTAATCATAAAAATATAAATTAAAAACATGATAACAATACTTATTATATTATTTCAAAATGTTGTAAATATAAATACGATTATAAATCAAAGATAGAAGCTATATTTCTTTAACTACCCATTTGAGAATATGTTTGCCAAGTGCGGGCTATATAAGGCGAATCCGCCCTTAACAAAATGTACACGCTTGTTCGGCGGTACATATACTAAAATTGGAACGATACAGAGAAGATTAGCATGGCCCCTGCGCAAGGATGACACGCAAAATCGTGAAGCGTTCCATATTTTTTTGCACTTTTATATTATAAACTTTTTTTTAGATAGAATATGTATTTACTAACAAATATTAGATGTTGAACTTATCGGAAAAATACATTTCTAAGAACTTACACAACATTATTTTTCTCTCTCCTTTATTATGAATAAAATAATAACAATTACTATTATGAAAAAAAGGCACTCCTGATCATGCATCTAAAAGTTGCTGATGGCTTGCGCCATCTATCGGGGAAAAAAACTAATCCTTGATTTTTTTTTTTTGGTATTATTCCAGAATTGGCCAAAATACCCATTCTTGATTAATCAAATAAAGCTAACCACATACGCGTTACGGGCTGTTGGCCCTCATCAGCGTGGTGCAAGCTGTACCTCAACGACCAAAAACTGGTCATTCAGGTATCTTGAAAAATCATGAAACGGGTAGTTAAGGCGGAAAGGGCGTGAAAACACCAAACAATGAGAAAAAATAGCACAAAAGTTAAAAGCTTTTCTTGATCAATCAAAAAAGGATATTTTTGGACAATTCTGGATTAATTAAAAATCAAATAGTAGAACGAAGTTTAACAAGTTTTACCGCAAATGTTTCTTTTAAATGAAAAATCAAAATTTATTTTAAGAAGAAATAACGATTATTTCTATCCTTAGGGATGAAGTATGAAAGGATGAATTGTGAAGAGTAATGATGAACGGAAAAATAAAGTTAAGAAAAAGGCATCTCCTTATCATGCAACTGAAAGTTGCTGATGGCTTGCGCCATCTATCAGAATAAATATTAACTATTCTCGTTGATTTTTAATTATTCCAGAATTGGCCAAATACCCATTCTTGATTAATCAAGAAAAGCTAACCACGGACACGTTTCAGACTGTTGGCCCTCATCAGCGTGGTGCAAGCTTTACCTCAACGACCAAAAATTTGGTCATTAAGGCATTCTGAAAAATCACGAAACGGGTAGTTAAGGCCAGAATTGTGTGAGAACGCTACACAATGTGAAAAAAAAAATAGTACAAATGTGATATTGTACTGGGATAAGGTGCATAAATTAAGAAAAAGGCATCTCCTTATCATGCAACTGAAAGTTGGAAAAATAAAGTGTCCATGGGATGGGAATCGAACCCACAGTGTTCCGTTTATCATTACTCTTCACAATTCATCCTTTCGGGGGGTCGGTGGAAGGATGGTCTAAACCTTTGGTTTTCGACCACTACGACCCGGGTTCGATTCCAGCATTGGGCACTTTTTTGTGTTTAAAAAAAAAATGCTCCAATGACCCCCGATTCTTGCAAAAGTCGAACCCCACCAGTGAGTGCAAGTAACCAAACGGGGCTCTGGCACATTTGTAAGTGCAAAGTCGAACTGCTTTTCACGTGTGTAGACATGTGGTGTACTTACAGTAAAAGCAGTCGCCTACTTCTGCCCACCATGATTATCATGGCCTGTACCACATGTACTTGGGATAAGCAAAAAAAAATCATTCTTTCATACTTCATCCCTAAGGTTAGAAATAATCGTTATTTCTCCTTAAAATAAATTTCGATATTACGTTCAAAAGAAACATTTGCGGTAAAATTGTCAAACTTCGTTCTACAATCATAAGCCGCATTATATTGTATTATAAATCAAAGATTATAGTTGATATTTATTCCGATAGATGGCGCAAACCATCAGCAACTTTTAGTTACGCGATCAGGAGATACCTTTTTTTTTAAATTAATTTATCCATTTAATTCTAGTATAATTCACTTTTGTATTGTTTTTTAAACATTTATCATTATAAAGAGACAAAGGTCGCCTCTCCCGTCAAAATAGACGTCAAAACTAGACACCATCTATTGACCGTCGCCGCAAACTAGCGGCCTCGGGTCGGTGACAAAGCCACAACATCAGCTTTGGTAAACTTAAAAGCGTTCACCTAGAGACCATGGTTTCGGGCTAGATGGACGCTTTTTAGTTTACCAAAGCTGGTGTTGTGGCTTTGTCACCGACCCGAGTCCGTTAGTTTGCGGCGACGGTCAATAGTTGGTGTCTAGTTTTGACGTCTATTTTGACGGGAGTCTCTTTATATCAATATCCTCCCGGCAAAATTTCCATCTGTATTTATTATTATGCAAATGAAAACACTAAAACGTTTCTTTTCACAAATAAACCAAACCTCTACTGTCCTTACAGCGATGAAAATATATTTATATGTAATTCTACTGTCCTAAAAGCTTATGTCCATAGTTTACTTAAATACCATTTCTAAGATTCCACCCTTCAGTGTAACATATATAAACAGAATGATCCAATACAGTATTAGAGCTCTAAAGAAGTGGTCTGGTAGATTAAATTGGTGAAACTGCTGGTAATTCTACTGTCCTAAAAGCTTATGTCCATAGTTTACTTAAATACCATTTCTAAGATTCCACCCTTCAATTTAACATATATAAACAGAATGATCCAATACAGTATTAAAGCTCTAAAGAAGCAATCTGGTAGATTAAATTGGCGAAAACGCTGGGAAGGTTCACCACTGATAAGTCAAGCCCTCCCAATATATTTTTTCATCACAGTAAGGACAGTAGAAGTTTGATATATTTGTGAAAAGAAACATTCGTGTCTTAATGTCTTCATTTGTATTATATATAGATGGCGTGTTATTGCTTTATATTATTTTCCCAAGTACAACGTGGTACAGGCCATGATAATCACAGTTGGTGACTGTTTTATTGTAAGTACACCAAATGACTACACATGTGGGGGGGTCGGTGGAAGGCTGGTTAAACCGTTTGGTTTTCGACCACTACGACCCGGGTTCAATTCCCGCATTGGACACTTTTTTCTGTTTAAAAAAAAAATGCTCCAATGGCCCCCCGATTCTTGCAAAAGTCCAACCCCACCAGCGAGTGCAAGTAACCAAACGGGGCTCTGGCATATTTGTAAGTGTAAAGTCGAACTGTTTTCACATGTGTAGACATGTGGTGCGCTTACAGTAAAAAAGCAGTCGCTAACTACCCACCATGATTATCATGGCCTGTACCACGTGTACTAGGAATAAGCAAAAAAAACTACACATGTATGTTTTAAAACTATTTATTCAGACATTAACTACATAGCCTTATTTACATAGAAATATTTACATAAGAAAATAACAATGTCTATACTACACATGTTTAAAAAAAAACTCTTAAAAACACCTTCTGGAGATTTAGCAACCCACTGAAGACGCTGAGAAGTATTTCAGAAAAGAAAAATATATAGCAATAGAACTCTATAATTTCTACAGATCAATTGTAAATAGATTCATACACAAAAGAGGTAGTGAGGAAAGTTTTAGAACAGATGTGTAAATAAATCCCTTTTCAAACAAAGGCTCACGTGCACATGGAGAAAGGGAGAAAAAAAAATTACTGTATTGTTTTGTTGTTGTATGGCGAATCCATACAGGGCAATGGGGCCTAATAAAAGCCTTGTTGTTGTTGTATTGAAAGTACAGTTTAACTTTTACATTTACTGGTATCAATCTTCGTTGAACTTTTACAAGAATCGGGAATTTTTTGAAAAAAAAAGTGACCAATGCAAGACTCGAACCAGGGTCGTGACTATCACCAAAAAATAAAATAAAAAACAACGACGTTTTATGCCACTGACTTTGATATTTTTTATTTTTCTATATTGTGAAACTTCCCTCTTTGCCTCAATGGTTGTGGGGGCCGAGAGACTTCTTTCCAGCCTGCTGGGATGACAGACCACAGCAAACATACAAGCGGGGCCTGGAAATAGTACTGATGGCCACCGCTACATGGCGCGGCATATAGGCGGAAGTCAATCAGAACCCAATAGACATTCTAGGGTGCTGTCCTGTGGGCGGCATGGATTTCTAAGCGGATTCAGACAACAATTTATCGTAAAATCAACTTTTAATTACATTTATTTAATACAAATTATCAGAAGTATTGTTGTATACTACATGTTGATGTTCTTTTTGTATCTGTGTGTGGTGGTCAAATATCATTTCTAGATTATAAAATGTTAGATATATGTGTTTGATATATTATAGTATAAATATTTATATTTTATTTGATTTATATTTAGAATGATGTATAATTATTTTTATTATATCAATATGACAACAAATAATGTGATATCAATGTTAATTTATATAATTTTAATAAAGTATATTTTATGAGCATTATATATTTATAAGATGAGTATTTTAATTTAATATTTAAATTAAATAGTTATTAAACAAATTAAAACTTATAATGAAAATAAGAAAAGTTAATATTTGGGAGCCGCTACAGTCCTTTTGTCTTTCTTTATCAAATTCCTATAAAAATGTGAATACTAATAAACACTAACTTTGAAATATTTTCTGGGCCATCGCTGGATTTAATAAATCGACAAACCACATGGTATTTTAATAAGTTTTAACTTGTTTTGCATTATACAAATTGCTTTGTCATTCAGAGGTATGTCTTCTTTAATTTCTACATAACATTTTGATGGATATGTTGGGAATATTAGGGAAGACACAAACTGAACATCATCAAGCAGACCATGAAGCCATGGGTGCTGTGAAACATATCCTGCTTTTGACACCATAATTCCACTGCCATGTCAAAGCCAAGACTTCCCTATAAGAAGGCAATATTTTTATAGACAATACGACGACAAAGCCTTTCTTTATGCCGCGAAAAAAAGGACGTGAAGCGACTAGGGACAAACTTCCAAGACTTCGAGGAAATCCTTGGCAGAAACACATAAGATCCTTAGGAAATATCTTTATTTACGGAGCTGCTAACCAAAATGAATGATTTTTGAGCCCCGATGGACGCATAAAGCGGAATATATATAAAGCCCAGTTGGAGGGGCCTGGGGATGGGTGGCCAGGGAATCATCGCCAGGTGAGGCCAGGAGGGCCGGGATGTAGAGGAGGATCAGGGGGGCAGGGATTAGATCCTTAGATCCCGTGTCTGTAGTAAGAAAATATGAATAACAACTCCTTTAGGGATGAAGCTATTTAGAAAAATCGGTCTATGAATTTTTGCTACATTATAGACTCTCCTCTCTTTGATATTCTAAAAGTTTTAATTGTAAACCACGCCTCCTTTTTATTTACTCAGCCTTCCAATACCAAATATTCCAAGCAACCATTTTCCTAGGAACCACGAAACTAAACCCAACCAGGAATCCCTGAAAAATCTCCCAAGAAATAAATTTGCTTGGAGTCACTTCATGGATTGAACCTCAAATAAAAATAATTTATTAAAAATTAACTTAGTATAATTAATCTATCTAAAGGAGCACAAAGCTATGATACTGCGCTCCAGGAACCTAGATTATGAATATCTTTCTCTACAGCTTTACAAGCTGAAAAGTACATTCCACAGATAAGAGATTCAAAGGAGAATATAAAGACATGACATAAGAACAGATAATATGCAAATGTAGAGTCAATTAGATAAAGCGTTCAATGCTAAAATATGAGAATTTGGGGCATTTTGGAGAACAAAAGACTTATTGAACTGTTGAGTAAAAGCCTGAATATTGAAGGAAATAGCTCAATTTTGCTGAAGGCTAGAGCAGATGCCCTTCATGTTTATAAAGGTATAATAATAATAAAATGGGGCCTTCCATTAATTAGAAAGCGAGCTTTTGTGTGCCTAATTGTTTGACAGTTTCTCAGGAAAAAAAAAGAAAGTAAAGTGATCGCAGAAGAACTTCTTGCTCGAAATTGGAATGACCCAGAGTTTCTGGAAAGGATTTTTTGTCTTCTTCTTTCTTATCTCCACTCAATCATATTTGGGTATCAAGTTGTGACCCTTGATGGTGTCTGTTTGACAACCATCATGACTGGGTGAAGTAGAATGCGTCTGCCTTTGTCATAAAGACCGGGAGCACTACTCAGTGCCAGGAGGACTTAGTTCCAAAAGAAATGGTCGCCTCTGACATGAGAAACATACGCCATGTGCAGCGGCTCCTAACAAGGAATACAAACACTGCTCATCTTGTATCCCTGGAGCCTTTATAGGGTACTATCAGCCGGCCAGCTGAACCCAGGTTTTTTAGCGAGCTTGTTACTTCTCCCCCTCCTCCTTTTTCATCCAGACTTGGGACCGGCAAAGGCGGAGTCCCTTTTTTGTAAAATTTGATAGTTCATGCATGAACTTCACTTCCAGACTCTAACCTTTTGCTTAAGGCTATCAAAAAAAAGTGTCCAGGACTTCCCTCTTATGGAGAGATGTCTTTGCAGTTACAAAACAACTTATTATTGCATCCCTAAATTAGGTACTTTTGACTAAACATGTTTAGTCCTTTAAAGAGAAGCATATGAGGCCGCCTTTCACCTGGGGGAAGACAAGATCGTTCTTTAATGCCAGAATTAAATTTATACTCAAATTGTAGGAGATATATGCTACTGGTTTAATGGCTATTGTTTTTAATACAATAATATTATAATTTAATTCTTTGATGTTATTAAATTTATTTAATGAAAACACCTATTATAAAAACTTAAAATAAGACACCATATTCAATTTTGTCCTGTAAAATTATTTTATTTATTTTAGAGAAAACTTCAAAATGGGTGACATGTAATAAAAATAGTTTGATATTATTCAGTAAAATTTTATGAAAATCTGGTTAAATATTTAAAGAAAAGATAAGTGTCTTGATATCTTTTAATATATATTTGTTCAAAAATAAATTTGTCCAATAAATAAATTACATTTTGGAGAGAGAAACACAATTTTTTTTCAAGTATTTTGAAAAATGTTAAAGTTGGTTTTCTTATTTTCTACCCAAAATCACGCAATAATTTTGATTTTGGAAATAACATAAAATAACTTACAGAACTATTCTTAAAATTTCTTATTTCAAAGCAAACTCATTATTAGGCGCTGATCAATACTAATTTAATGAGTGCCAACCTATTATTTTGTTAACATAACTTAAAGCGGACATAATATCTTAATTATATTAGAAGTTCTATATTTTTTATGTATGAATATTTTAATTTATAATTTCAAATTTGATATTTAAATAAATAAAAAAAGGTTTTATGAACTTATTGATTCTGTGAACATCATTGTTGACCTCTAAAAATAACGCATGCGTAAATCAGTGTTGTTAATCGATTTTAACTGTATTATCTGGATGTCTGTATTTTGTGTATATGCACTTTAACCTAAGAGAATTAGAGCCCCCGTAAAAATCAAGCAAGATGTCTGGAAATGAGGGGATGGAACATCTTATACCTATTGTCAACAAACTTCAAGATGCATTTACAAACTTAGGAGTTAGCCTTTCACTAGATTTGCCACAAATAGCAGTAGTTGGTGGGCAGAGTGCTGGGAAAAGTAGCGTACTTGAAAACTTTGTTGGAAGGTAAGTTTATTAATATTAATACTTTGTAATTTAGTAAAATACACCTTAAACACTTTAAAATTCTTTCGGTTCAAAGACCTCATCTAAATACGTTAGTCATTCCAGACAAAAGAGGGGAGGATACATCATCGTTTGTTTATATATTTCCGAAAAAGTTTTGTGTTTATATTTAAAATAAATATTTGATTCATAAAAACTCTAGTAAAAAATAGTAAAGATGCGATCATTTATTAACCATTGAAATTTAAATGGCACTAGAATTTATAATTTGAAACAAAAGTAAGAAAAAATAATTTTTGGAATAGTAAAAATATGATTTTAATAAATGGTATTCAAACTAACCCTTTCTCCTTTATGTAGGTCACATTTAAGGATATATTGATTTTTTTTATACATATAAAACTTGAAGTTGAAAAAGTCATTAAATTACTTAGAATTTTTTCTTCATCTTTTAGTGTGCAGAAGACACTTAAAAAACATATTTAGAATATAAAACTTAATTAGATATTAAATTATTTTTCACTATTCTTGAAACTGTTAAGAGAAATAAATATATATCTTTTAAATTTATAAAAAAAACTTGTTAAAATTTTTTTATAACTAGATAAAATAAAAATCAGAAAAGACAAATCAAAAGGGTTATAAAATTTCCAATTTATTGATTGATTGAGAGTATAATAATATCATTAACTAAAATATTAATGATTTTCTTTATTAAAATTAATAATATATATATATAATAATAGTTTTATATTCAAACTATTTTTTACCAAAAGAAAAATTGTTCCAAATTTTAGCTTAACAAAAAGAGAAAAATTTCAATCAATTTTGACAAGTCATGTTCTATTAGCATGTGTATTCATATTTTAGATAAAAAAATAACCTTTTTACCAAGCAATATTGTGAAAATATGTGATTTTAGAATAGTGAATTACAATTAGATATAGTTATGAAAGAAAGTGAAAATTTGAAACTATTATAGATGCGTATGATTCTTTTAAAAATCAAACAATTTCTACTACCCTTACTGCAATGGAAAAATTAATGGGAGGGCCTGGTTCATCAGTGGTGAACCCTCCCAGCAGTTTCGCTAGTTTAAAGAAGACAGTCAGGAAGTTTTGATTAAAGTTTTATTTCAAAACTTATCATTTAAGACTTGTTAAGGCCTGTATATCGCCGCCAATCTTGTGGAATTGGTAGGCGGACTTGACTATGGGTTCTTGAGATCCAAATCCATGGTAAAATCAAGTCCATAGGAAAATAAAGTCCATGGGAAAATCAAATCCATGGTAAAAATCACCATTGTCGACAGGTAGGGGTTACCAATCCTTACTTGGGCACATAATGATAAGGTACAATTTGTGGATTATAGATTATAAACACAAGGTAATAAAACACCAAATCCAAATAAATAAATATTGTGTGATGTTTCAGTAACAGCGTTGTTACCATCTTCAGATACCTTGTGTTTATAATCTATAATCCAAATTGTACCTTATCATTCAGTACTTTTGTTTGAAGATGGTAACAACACTGTTACTGAAACATCACACACTATTTATTTATTTTGTGTCTTACTACCTTATGTTTATAATCTATAATCCAAATTGTACCTTATCATTCAGTACTTTTGTCTGAAGATGGTAACAACACTGTTACTGAAACATCACACACTATTTATTTATTTGGATTTTGTGTCTTATTACCTTGTGTTTGAGTACATCTTGTTACACTGCCCACTCCTATGTTATCAGTTAGTGCCTAACATCACATCCAAATATTCTATGGTCAAATCATTCATTACAAAATAATTATAGAAAGCCCATAATTTGGTTAATTGCACTCACAGGTGGGGTTGGACTTTTGCAAGAATCTGGTGACTATGCGGAAAATAAATGCCCAATGTGGGATTCGATCCCAGTAAATGTCAAAAATAAAATATTTATATCACTTCTCCACAGACTTTTAAATTCTATGAAATAATGTTTAAATCTTTTTTGGGAGGAGGTGATGCTTGCCTCATTCTGTGATTGTATATATGTAAAAGTTACATAGAGCCCAAGTTGCACATCAAATGTCTATACCACACATCCAAATTCTATATGTAAAAGTTGCATAGCCCAAGTTGCACATCAAATGTGTATGCCACTCATCCAAAGTCTTTAAAATTCTATGAAATAATGCTAAAATCTTTTTTTGGGAGAATGTGATGCCTCATTCTGTGACATAAGTAAAAGTTGCATAGAACCCAAGTTGCATATCGTGTGTTTATACTACTCATCCACTGTCTTTAAAATTCTATGAAATAATGTGTAAATAAAAGAAGAAACACAAGTTGGGAAGAAAAGCTTCTTTTATACAACAACAACAAAAAGCTTTATTAAGACATTTCAGTCTTATACAGATTCTCCAAGCACAGAAATGTAGGATACATATAGGAATAACAGTAATAGTACCAGTAATCAACAACAACAACAAAGAGCTTTATTAAGACATTTCAGTCTTATACAGATTCTCCAAGCATAGAAATGTAGGGTACATTCAGGAATAACAGTAATAGTACCAGTAATCAACAACAACAAAAACCTTTATTAAGACATTTCAGTCTTATACAGATTCTCCAAGCACAGAAATGTAGGGTACATACAGGAAAAACAGTAATAGTACCAGTAATCAACAACAACAAAAAGCTTTATCAAGACCTTTCAGTCTTATACAGATTCTCCAAGCACAGAAATGTAGGGTACATACAGGAATAACAGTAATAGTACCAGTAATCAACAACAACAAAAACCTTTATTAAGACATTTCAGTCTTATACAGATTCTCCAAGCACAGAAATGTAGGGTACATACAGGAATAACAGTAATAGTACCAGTAATCAACAACAACAAAAGCTTTATTAAGACATTTCAGTCTTATACAGATTCTCCAAGCACAGAAATATAGGGTACATACAGGAATAACAGTAATAGTACCAGTAATCAACAACAACAAAGAGCTTTATTAAGACCTTTTAGTCTTATGCAGATTCTCCAAGCACAGAAATGTAGGGTACATACAGGAACAACAGTAATAGTACCAGTAATCAACAACAACAAAAAGCTTTAATAAAATCCTTTTAGTCTTATACAGATTCTCCAAGCAAAGAAATGTAGGGTACATACAGGAATAACAGTAATAGTACCAGTAATCAGCATTAACAAAAAGCTCTATTAAGACCTTTCAGACTTATACAGATTCTCCAAGCACAGAAATGTAGGGTACATACAGGAAAAACAGTAATAGTACCAGTAATCAACAATAACAAAAAGCTTTATTAAGACCTTTTAGTCTTATACAGATTCTCCAAGCAAAGAAATGTAGGGTACATACAGGAATAACAGGAATAGTACCAGTAATCAACAACAACAAAAAGCTCTATTAAGACCTTTCAGTCTTATACAGATTCTCCAAGTACAGAAATGTAGGGTACATACAGGAAAAACAGTAATAGTACCAGTAATCAACAACAACAAAAAGCTTTATCAATACCTTTCAGTCTTATACAGATTCTCCAAGCACAGAAATGTAGGGTACATACAGGAATAACAGTAATAGTACCAGTAATCAACAACAACAAAAAGCTTTAATAAGACCTTTCAGTCTTATACAGATTCTCCAATCACAGAAATGTAGGGTACATACAGGAAAAACAGTAATAGTACCAGTAATCATCAACAACAAAAAGCTTTATCAAGACCTTTCAGTCTTATACAGATTCTCCAATCACAGAAATGTAGGGTACATACAGGAAAAACAGTAATAGTACCAGTAATCATCAACAACAAAAAGCTCTATTAAGACCTTTCAGTCTTATACAGATTCTCCAAGTACAGAAATGTAGGGTACATACAGGAAAAACAGTAATAGTACCAGTAATCATCAACAACAAATAGCTCTATTAAGACCTTTCAGTCTTATACAGATTCTCCAAGCACAGAAATGTAGGGTACATACAGGAATAACAGTAATAGTACCAGTAATCATCAACAACAAATAGCTCTATTAAGACCTTTCAGTCTTATACTGATTCTCCAAGTACAGAAATGTAGGGTACATACAGGAATAACAGTAGATACAGGAATAACAGTAATAGTACCAGTAATCAGCAATGTATTAATATTATTTTTAAAGATAAAATCAATAACAATGCTTATTACTGGTACTATTACTGTTATTCCTGTATGTACCCTACATTTCTGTGCTTGGAGAATCTATATAAGACTGAAAGGTCTTAATAAAGTTTTTGTTGTTGTTGTTTAAAGATAAAAGGTAATATGAATATATAAGACAATCAAGCTATTAAATATATTAGTCTGGGCAAATTGGAGGAAAATATAAATTTCTTTTCTAATAATTCATAATATAAAGAATCTCTTCTTTCCATGACTTAATGTGATGCCTCATTCTGTGACATATGTAAAAGTTGCATAGAGCCCAAGTTGCATATCAAATGTCTATACTACTCCTCTACCGACTTTAAAATTCTATAAAATAATGTTTAAATCTTTTTTGTTTGTTTGGGAGGATTTGATGCCTCATTCTATGATTGTACATATGTAAAAGTTGCATAGATCCCAATTTGCATATCTTGGTGAGTTTGTGATTCAGCAGTGAGTTTACAAATTTCATTCTTTGAGGGGGTTTGCATATCTAGATGATTGATTAGACACATCAGCACAATTACAATAAATTATACAATTACATGATAAGGTACATTTTGGTGTCTTATTACCTTGTGTTTATTGCTGATTATTGTTACAATTGCTTTGTTATTCCTGTATATACCCTGTTCTACTCAGAGAATCTGTTTAAGACCAAAAGGTCTTAATAAAGCTTTTTAGTTATCTTCTTCTTTCTTATCTCAACTCAATCATATTAGGGTATCAAGCTTTGACAACCATCATGACTGGGTGAAGTAGAATGCGTCTGCCTTTGTCATTAAGACTGGGAGCACTACTCAGTGGCAGGCCGACTTAGCTCCAAAAGAAATGGTGACATGAGGAACAGACACCATGTGCAACTGCTCCTAACATGGAGTACAAACGCTGCTCATCCTGTATCCCTGGAGTCCTTACAGGGTACTATCAGCATGGCCAGCTGAGCCCAGGTTTTTTAGTGAGCTTGTTACTGCTCCCCCTCCTCTTTTTTCATCCGGGCTTGGGACTAGCAAAGGCGGAGTTATAGCTTTTTAGTTATATATATATATAGAAGTGTCTGACGGGCTCCCTTAAAAAGTTGGATATGGTTTGCCGACCTCTTTTTACAAAAAGCCTTTCTATTCAACTCCTCCCTTCCCCCCCCCCCCCCCTCCCTCTCTCTGCCCCTTTTGAAGATGAAGTAACAAAATGCTGTAACCCAATTACCTAACTCACAGGGGCTCTATGGAAAAATGGTCTAAACCATTGGTTTTCGACCGCTACGACCCAGGTTCAATTCCCACATTAGGCACTTTTTTTAAAAAAAAAAAATGCTCCAATGGCTCCTGGGTCTTTCAAAAATCTAACCCCACCAGGCTCTGGCGATGTGTAAGGCCCTCCCATTAATTTTCCCATTGCAGTAAGGACAGTAGAAATTGTTTTATTTTAAAAAGAATCATACGCATCTATAATAGTTTCAAATTTTTCATAGTAAATAATATGATAAAACTCTATATGGCTCGATTCCGGGTCACGTAACTGTCATAAATCCACGATTCATACCATTTATCCACTATGTATTAAGTGTCAACCTACAACCCCAAAACACATTATTGACTGTATTGACTCATCCATTGATGAGTCCTACTCATCCCCAGTACAGACACCATCAACAAGCTTTACAAGCTTGATACCTTTAGTGTGATTGAGTGGAGATAAGAAAGAAGAAGAGACTCATCCCCAGCACAGACACCATCAACAAGCTTTACAAGCTTGATACCCTGATATGATTGTTGAGTGGAGATAAGAAAGGAGAAGAGACTCATCCCCAGCACAGACACCATCAACAAGCTTCACATGCTTGACACCTTAGTATGATTGAGTGGAGATAAGAAAGAAGAGACACATCCCCAGCACAGACACCATCAACAAGCTTTACAAGCTTGATACCTTAGTGTTATTGAGTGGAGATAAGAAAGCAGAAGACAAGGTAATAAGACTAAATCCAAATTGTACCTTATTACCATTTATCTATGAATAAATGAAAAAAAAAAAAGGTATACAATGAATAAAGAGATTTAATTGTGGTCATTGGCCACTTGAGGAAAACTGGTGTTGAGGAAGGGGAAATTGACTGCAGGAAACTGTGGCGGAGATAAAGAAAGTGCTATCATCTCTAAATCTATTAGAACGAGGTGTGAATCTGCCATGTTTGATTGGAATGTAATGTCGGCCATGTTTGAAATGTCGGCCATGTTTGATTGGAATGTAGTGTCGGCCATGTTTGAAATGTCGGCCATGTTTGAAATGTCGGCCATGTTTGATTGGAATGTAGTGTTGGCCATGTTTGATTGGAATGTAGTGTCGGCCATGTTTGAAATGTCGGCCATGTTTGTATGGAATGTAGTGTTGGCCATGTTTGAATGTCGGCCATGTTTTTAAGGAATGAAGTTTCGGCCCTTTTTGAATGGACTGAAGTGTTGGCCATGTTTGGAGTTTCGGCCATGTTTGAATATCGGCCATGTTTGTAAGGAATGAAGTTTCTGCCATGTTTGAATGGACTGAAGTATCGGCCATGTTTAAAGTGTCGGACATGTTTGGAGTTTCAGCCATATTTGAATGTTGGCCATGTTTGT
Source organism: Cordylochernes scorpioides (assembly GCA_030710605.1). NCBI lineage: Eukaryota > Metazoa > Arthropoda > Arachnida > Pseudoscorpiones > Chernetidae > Cordylochernes > Cordylochernes scorpioides. The sequence continues at coordinate 63,674,692 of CP092870.1, read as the reverse complement.
AAGGAATGAAGTTTCGGCCATGTTTGAATGGATTGAAGTATCGGCCATGTTTGTAAGGAATGAAGTTTCGGCCATGTTTGTAAGGAATGAAGTTTCGTCCATGTTTGAATGGACTGAAGTTTCGGCCATGTTTAAAGTGTCGGCCATGTTTGGAGAGTCAGACATGTTTGGAGTTTCGGCCATGTTTGAATGTCTGCCATGTTTGTAAGGAACGAAGTGTCGGTCATGTTTGAATGGAACGAATTGACGGCTATGTTTGAATGGTACTAAAAGTCGGCTATGTTTGATTGTTGGCCATGTTTGTATGGAGTGAAGTGTCAGCCATGTTTAAAGTTTTGGCCATATTTGAATGTCGGCCATATTTGTAAGGAATAAAGTTTCGGCCATGTTTGAATGAATTGAAGTATCGGCCATGTTTCAATGAAAGGAAGTGTCGGGAGTGTTTGAATGGAATGTACTGTCGGCAGACCTTCTGTTCTGAAAAAAAACTTGTTTCGATTGTTGTTCAAGCTGTGTGGATGCAATCAATTATTATAAAAGACTACCAATGAGAAACAAAAGGTAATAACACACCAAATCCAAATAGTGTATGACGTATCGGTAACAGTGTTGTTACAATCACAAAAGAATAAATTTTTTTCACATTCTGTAGCGTTCTCACACAATTCTGGCCATAACTACCCGTTTCATGATTTTTTAGGATGCCTTAATGACCAATTTTTTGGTCGTTGAGGTACAGCTTGCGCCACCCTGATTGAGCCCCGATGGACGCATAAAGAGGAATATATACAAAGCAGAAATGAGAAAAAATATCACAGCATGTTCTTAAATAGTACTGTTATCAAGTGGGTAAACAAGATAGCAGATATGAAAAAAAAGAATAAAAAATAATATTTTAGGTTTGTCTTAGAATTTTTTTTTCTTATCTGCTATCTTGTTTACACACTTGATAACAGTGCTATTTAAAAACATGCTGTGGTATTTTTTTCTCATGAAACACAAGGTAATAAGGCACCAAATAAATAAATAGTGTGTGACGTTTCAGTAACAGTGTTTTTATAGATTCAGATACAGTACTTTTGTCTGAAGATGGTAACAACACTGTTACTGAAACATCACACACTATTTATTTATTTGGTGTCTTATTACCTTGTGTTTATAATCTATAATCCAAATTGTACCTTATAATTCAGTACTTTTGTCTGAAGATGGTAACAACGCTGTTACTGAAACATCACACACTATTTATTTATTTGGTGTCTTATTACCTTGTGTTTATAATCTATAATCCAAATTGTACCTTATCATTCAGTACTTTTGTCTGAAGATGGTAACAACACTGTTACTGAAACATCACACACTATTTATTTGGTGTCTTATTACCTTGTGTTTATAATCTATAATCCAAATTGTACCTTATCATTCAGTACTTTTGTCTGAAGATGGTAACAACGCTGTTACTGAAACATAACACATTATTTATTTATTTGGATTTGGTGTCTTATTACCTTGTGTTTATAATCTATAGCCCAAATTGTACCTTATAATTCAGTACTTTTGTCTGAAGATGGTAACAACGCTGTTACTGAAACATCACACACTATTTATTTATTTGGTGTCTTATTACCTTGTGTTTATAATCTATAATCCAAATTGTACCTTATCATTCAGTACTTTTGTCTGAAGATGGTAACAACACTGTTACTGAAACATCACACACTATTTATTTATTTGGTGTCTTATTACCTTGTGTTTATAATCTATAATCCAAATTGTACCTTATAATTCAGTACTTTTGTCTGAAGATGGTAACAACGCTGTTACTGAAACATAACACATTATTTATTTATTTGGATTTGGTGTCTTATTACCTTGTGTTTATAATCTATAGCCCAAATTGTACCTCATCATTCAGTACTTTTGTCTGAAGATGGTAACAACACTGTTACTGAAACATCACACACTATTTATTTATTTGGTGTCTTATTACCTTGTGTTTATAATCTATAATCCAAATTGTACCTTATAATTCAGTACTTTTGTCTGAAGATGGTAACAACGCTGTTACTGAAACATCACACATTATTTATTTATTCGGATTTGGTGTCTTATTACCTTGTGTTTATAATCTATAGTCCAAATTGTACCTCATCATTCAGTACTTTTGTCTGAAGATGGTAACAACACTGTTACTGAAACATCACACATTATTTATTTGGTGTCTTATTACCTCATAGTTAGGGAGAGTAAATAAAAACTTCTCCAATATTCACAAATTGGTACTTCTTGGTTTCAGCTGTATATATTTCCTGGTTCAGCGTCCTGCAAACAATTTGACTATTTCCTCCATACCATACTTACATATTTACCTCTTTCTCTCTCTCTCTTCTCTCTTAACCTAATGATTTAACAATTAATATAAATAACATCGGACCAAGGCTCTACACATACAAACCCATCAAACTCAATTAAATGATGAGTAAGAGGATTAACGTTTATGATCTTCATTGTCTTCTTCTCTCTTATCTCCAATCAACAATCATATCAGGGTATCAAGTCTGTAGAGCTTGTTGATGGTGTCTGTGCTGGGGATGAGTCTCTTCTTCTTTCTTATCTCCACTCAACAATCATATCAGGGTATCAAGTCTGTAGAGCTTGTTGATGGTGTCTGTGCTGGGGATGAGTCTCTTCTTCTTTCTTATCTTCACTCAACAATCATATCAGGGTATCACATCTGTAGAGCTTGTTGATGGTGTCTGTGCTGGGGATGTGTCTCTTCTTCTTTCTTATCTCCACTCAACAATCATATCAGGGTATCAAGTCTGTAGAGCTTGTTGATGGTGTCTGTGCTGGGGATGAGTCTCTTCTTCTTTCTTATCTCCACTCAACAATCATATCAGGGTATCAAGTCTGTAGAGTTTGTTGATGGTGTCTGTGTTGGGGATGTGTCTCTTCTTCTTTCTTATCTCCACTCAACAATCATATCAGGGTATCAAGTCTGTAGAGCTTGTTGATGGTGTCTGTGTTGGGGATGAGTCTCTTCTTCTTTCTTATCTCCACTCAACAATCATATCAGGGTATCAAGTCTGTAGAGCTTGTTAATGGTGTCTGTGCTGGGGATGGGTCTCTTTTTCTTTCTTATCTCCACTCAACAATCATATCAGGGTATCAAGTCTGTAGAGCTTGTTAATGGTGTCTGTGCTGGGGATGGGTCTCTTCTTCTTTCTTATCTCCACTCAACAATCATATCAGGGTATCAAGTCTGTAGAGCTTGTTAATGGTGTCTGTGCTGGGGATGTGTCTCTTCTTCTTTCTTATCTCCACTCAACAATCATATCAGGGTATCAAGTCTGTAGAGCTTGTTGATGGTGTCTGTGCTGGGGATGAGTCTCTTCTTTTTTTTTCTCCACTCAACTATCATATCAGGATATCAAGTCTGTTACCAAAACATTAAACAAGCATTCAATTAATATTAGATTTGGTCACAAGAGGGTCATTTTAATGAGGTTCCACTGTATTATTTAATTGGCTTTCCCTTGGGTTTAATTAGTTAGGCCCATTTCTGTTAGGAGATCTGTCTTTCTCATTGGGGCAGTCTCCGTGAAAATCTTTCTTTATTATTATCTCTCTCCTTTGTGTGGCTTTGTCACCGACCCCAGGCTTCTAGTTTGTGGAGACTGTCAATAGATGACGTCTATTTTGATGAGAGAGGTGACCTTTTCTTTTATTCATCAACTATACATCAATAACAAGCCATTAGCCCAAAACCATGGGCTCCGTTTTTCACCTTTCTCTGTTGACAAAGCAGATGCAGGCTGCTAGTTTCTGATGACTTTCGATAGATGGAGTCTAGTTTTGACGTCTATTTTGACAGGAGAGGTGACCTTTTGCTTTTATACATCAATTTTCATCCCAGCAAAATTCCCATCTTATATATTTACTCATAGATTTGACCCAGCCACTTTGCCAGCTAAACACCTCTTTGTCAGATTGTGAAGATTTCATTAGATCCCGTGTGGATCTCATGGAATAAAGACTACTCTAGACTGACGAGGGCCATTAACCAGAAACCATGGTCTCTAGGTGGATGCTTTTCAGTTTGACAAAGCTTGTGTTGTAGCTTTGTCACTGACCCTAGCAGCTTGTTTGTGGCAATGGTCTATAGATGGCATATAGCTTTGACGTTTATTTTGATGGGAAAGATGACCTTTTTTTTTATAGATTTATTTTTCTCTCTGAAAAATTCCCATCTTATATTTTTTGGGCCATAGATAAAGCCACTTTACCAGCTAAACACCTCTTTGACAGATTGTGAAGATTCCATTAGATCCCTTGTGCATCACAAGGATAAAAGGGTTGTTACCATCATCAGACAAAAGTACAGTAGAAGTAAAAAGTACTTTTGTCTGATGATGGTAACAATGCTGTTACCGAAATGTCACACACTATTTATTTATTTGGATTTGGTGTCTTATTACCTTGTAGTTCTAATCTAGAATCCAAATTGTACCTTATCATTCAGTACTTTTGTCTGATGATGGTGACAACGCTGTTACCCAAACATCACACACTATTTATTTATTTGGATTTGGTGTCTTGTTACCTTGTGCTTATAATCTAGAATCCAAATTGTACCTTATCATTCAGTACTTTTGTCTGAAGATGGTAACAACACTGTTACTGAAACATCACACACTATTTATTTATTAGGATTTGGTGTCTTATTACCTTGTGTTTATAATCTATAATCCAAATTGTACCTCATCATTCAGTACTTTTGTTTGAAGATGGTAACAACACTGTTACTGAAACATCACACACTATTTATTTATTTGGATTTGGTGTCTTGTTACCTTGTGCTTATAATCTATAATCCAAATTGTACCTTATCATTCAGTACTTTTGTCTGAAGATGGTAACAACACTGTTACTGAAACATCACACACTATTTATTTATTTGGATTTGGTGTCTTGTTACCTTGTGCTTATAATCTATAATCCAAATTGTACCTTATCAACTGTTAGAAAAATGAAAGAACCAATCAACTAATTCAGCCATCCTAACAGGTCTCAGTCTTTAGAAACCTTTTTTTTTCATTTTTTTTTGCTTATCCCTAGTACACGTGGTACAGGCCATGATAATCATGGTGGGTAGAAGTAGGCGACTGCTTTTACTATAAGTGCACCACATGTGTACATATGTGAAAATAGTTTGACTTTTGCACTTACAAATGTACGAAAGCCCTGTTTGGTTACTTGCACTCTCTGGTAGGGTTGGACTTTTGCAAGAATCGGGAGCCATTGGACCATTTTTTTTAAATCAGAAAAAAAAGTGTCCAACATGGAATTCAATCCCAGGTCGTAGCAGTCAAAAACCAACAGTTTGGACCATCCTTCCACCAACCCCCTCTTTTTTTCCTTAATCCCTCAGAACAAAAGAAAAATCCTTGGCCATCTTTTTAATCAGGTAAAAAAAAAGTATGGAATAAAGAAATTAAAGTGTGTAGCTTGCTAGTGTTATAGGCTTCCATCAACAAATAGGGGGCATGTCCTTTATTGATCTATTGGTAATCAATTCCTCCCGTGTCAATCTGCCTTCTTCCTTCAGCTGTGATCAGCCTGCCACTAGTGCCCTGTCAGTTTCTCCAGTACCTAGCAGTACTGGCTGGCAGATTCTCCTTTGATCTAATTGGTTGAAAGGAAAAAATAAAAAGGCATCTTCATTTCTTATTGTCTCTTTATATCAATTTCCTCCCGGCAAAATTTCCATCTATATTTTAGCCATAGATATGGCCCAGCCACTTTGCCAGCTAAACACCTCTTTGGTAGATTGTCAAGATTCCATTAGATCCCGTGTGGATCTCATGGAATAAAGTCCACCCTAGACTGACAAGGGCCATTAGCCCGAAACCATGGTCTCTAGGTGGATGCTTCTCAGTTTACCAAAGCTGGTGTTGTGGCTTTGTCACCGACCCGAGGCCGCTAGTTTGCGGTGACGGTCAATAGATGGCGTCTGGTTTTAGACGTCTATTTTGACGGGAGAGGCAACCCTTGTCTCTTTAGATCAATTTCCTCCCAGAAAAAATTCCATCTATATATATATATATATATATTTTTTTTAATTTTCCTAGTACATATGGTACAGGCCATTATAATCATGGTGGGTAGTTAGCGACTGATTTTACTGTAAGTACACCACATGTCTATACATGGTACAGGCCATTATAATCATGGTGGATAGTTAGCGACTGATTTTACAGTAAGTACACCACATGTCTACACATGGTACAGGTCATGATAATCATGGTGTTTTAGACAAAAGCACTGAATGATAACGTACAATTTGGATTAGAAATTATAAACACAAGGTAATAAGACGCCAAATCCAAATAAATAGTGTGTGACATTTTAGTATACATAAAAAATTTCTCCAATTGATTGTCATAAAATAATGTATTAGAGTTGGTTGGTGCTCCTTGTCAACCATCAAGATGAATATTCAATGAGAATCATCAAGAGCCAATTAAAAAGCAGCACTGAGAGTCACCGCTACTAATGATCCTTGGTTCTCTCACCATTGTTTCTGATTGGTCTTCGATGATCAGTCAAGGCCACCAATCACAGCAGTTATCTCTCCCTTCCCACTCTATCCTCTCTTATCCTAGCTCTTCTAATGATGGCTGCTGTGTGCATCAATGATGATTCTTTTTTGTTTTACTTATCCCTAGTACATGTGGTACACACAATGACTATAATACAATATAATGCGGCTTATGATTGTAAAACAACATTTGAAAATTATCCCGAATGCGTTTCTTTTAAATGAAAAATCAAAATTTATTTTTAAGGAGAAATAACGATTATTTCTAACCTTTAGGGGTGAAGTATGAAAGGATGAATTATGAAGAGTAATGATAAACAGAAAAATAAGAGTCCAGGGATGGGAATCGAACCCACAGTGTTCCGCTTACCGGACAGATGCCATGTCCACTAGGCTACCCTGGACAAATTTCTCCGTTAATGCCTGGTAAGCGGAAAACTGTGGGTTCGATTCCCATTCCTGGACACTTTTATTTTTCCGTTTATCATTACTCTTCACAATTCATCCTTTCATACTTCATCCCTAAGGTTAGAAATAACCGTTATTTCTCTTTAAAAATAAATTTCGATTTTTTGTTTAAAAGAAATACATATGGGATAATTTTCAAATGTCGTTTAACAGACAATGATTATCATGATGGGTAGTTAGCAACAAATTTTTACTGTAAATGTAGGAACCCTATTGTGTGACACCATAGTCATATCATAGTATGTGACACTTCAGTAACAGTATTGTTACCATCTTCAGACAAAAGTACTGAATGATAGGTACAATTTGGATTATAGATTATAAACACAAGGTAATAAGACACCAAATCCAAATAAATAAATAGTATGTGATGTTTCAGTAACATCCTTGTTTCCATCATCAGACAAATTTTTTTGTCTGATGATGGTAACAATGCTGTTGCGGAAACGTCACATACTATTTTCTTGTATCTATAAAATTCTGAATCATTTACTCTGATGATTGTAACAATGTTAGATGGAAAATTTGCCAGGAGGAAATTGATCCATAGAAGCACAGGTCACCTCTCCCATCAAAATAAATGTCAAAACTAGACGCCATCTATTGACTGTCTCCATAAACTAGCCGCCTCGGGTCGATGACAAAGCCACAACACCAGCTTTGACAAACTGAGAAGTGTCCACCTAGAGACCATGGTTTCTGGCTAATGGCCCTCGTCAGTCTAGGGCGGACTTTATTCCATGAGATCCACACGGGATCTAACAGCGACGGTCAATAGATGGCGTCAGATTTTGAAGTTGATTTCGACGGGAGAGGGGCCCTGTGCTTCTATGTAACAACACTGTTACTGAAACGTCACACACTTTTTATTTTATTCGGATTTGGTGTCTTATTACCTTGTAGTTTGTACATACAAGTGTGACATCTGTTTGGTTACTTGCACTTACTGACTGTGTTTGTACTGTTCCAAGAATCAGTGAGAGAGGAGGGCATTGAAGCAATTCTTTAGGGGGGGCAGTGAAAGGATGGTCTAAACCGTTGGTTTTCGACTGCTACAATGCTGAGATTGAATCCCGAATTGGGCACTTTTTTCTAATTGAAAGAAAAAAAAAAGCTAAATGACTTTAGATTCTTCCAAAAGTCCAAACCCACCAGCGAGTGCAAGTAACTAAATGGGGCTCTGGCACATTTGCAAATGCTAAAGTCGAACTGTTTTTTTACATGTGTAGACATGTTGTGTATTTACAGTAAAAGCAGTCGCCAACTTCTTCCCACCATGATTTTCATGGCCTGTGCCATGTGTAGACATGTGGTGTACTTACAGTAAAAGTAGTCGTCAACTTCTACCCACCAGGATTATCATGACCTGTACCATGTGTAGACATGTGGTGTACTTACAGTAAAAGCAGTCGCTAACTACCCACCATGATTATCATGGCCTGTACCATGTGTAGACATGTGGTGTACTTACAGTAAAAGACAGTCGCTAACTACCCACCAGGATTATCATGACCTGTACCATGTGTAGACATGTGGTGTACTTACAGTAAAAGCAGTCGCTAACTACCCACCATGATTATCATGGCCTGTACCATGTGTAGACATGTGGTGTACTTACAGTAAAAGCAGTCGCTAACTACCCACCATGATTATCATGGCCTGTACCATGTGTAGACATGTGGTGTACTTACAGTAAAAGACAGTTGCTAACAAACCACCATGATTATCATAGCCTGTACCATGTGTAGACATGTGGTGTACTTACAGTAAAAACAGTCGGCAACTTCTTTCCACCATGATAATCATGGCATATAATAAGTATAATAATAAAAAACAAAGAATTCTTTAGAAAAAAAAAAGTGCCATCGATGCAGGATTTGAACCTAGGATGTCAGTATATCGACAGTTTGGTCCACCAACCTCTACTAAATGATGCTAATGATGAGTGATTACCCCCGGCTTAAAGAGAGATGATTCACTGAGACATTGTTGTCCCGCTGTGGAATATGTGACCACCACTTCCTGTTGATTCCATCTTGATCACTTCTTAGTCAGGATTCCTCCGCTGGAACACAAAGACCTGTCATGCTCTCTTTTACTTTCATACTCATTTCACCATTCATTCATAATCTTCTTCATCTCCACTCAATCATATTACGGTATCAAGCTTGTAAAGTTGACAACCATCATGACTGGGTGAAGTAGAATGTGTCTGCCTATGTCATTAAGACTGGGAGCACTACTCAGTGGCAGGCCACTGACTTAGCTCCAAAATAAAATGGCCGCCTCTGACATGAGGAACAGACACCATGTACAGCCGCTCCTAACATGGAGTACAAACACTACTCATCCTGTATCCCTGGAGACCTTACAGGGTACTATCAGCCGGGCCAGCTGAGCCCAGGTTTTTTAGTGAGCTTGTTACTGCTCCCTCTCCTCCTTTTTTATCCGGGCTTGGGACTGGAAAAAGTGGAGTTTTCACTCATAATAAAATAGGTTACCATATTGACCTCCGATTCTCACTTGCAGAAGTCAAACCCAATCAATGAACGCAAGTAATTAGTATTGAATGCAAGTTTACTCTGATGCAAAAATATTGTTGCGTGTTTCCCCTCTGGTTCTTCGCGACGATCACATTTTTTTCTCTATCATCAAACCTGGCTCTATTGTTTCATCACTACAGCTCTACCCTGTAGACAGCCCAAAGACTCTCTGAGAACCACCACTTAAGTGGATCTCCTTTCCTCTGGCAGTATCTCTACCACTGGTGGGGGACACCAGAAGTACTGTGGTGTTAGCGAGAGAGTCACAACAGAAACTGGGAACAAGTCCTTCACCTCTTTATTGTAATCTTTTATCCATATTACATATAAGAACTCAAATATCAATTAACAGGTATTTACAGTAATTTACAAATGGCAATGTGATAAATTTGGCTTCTTTGTTTTTTGCACTTTAGATTATGAATTAAAGTATTATTCTCATATTTTTGGTTTCATGTCTTCTATTATTCTATCTATCAATTTGATGGGAAAATCTTCATTGATTAGATCTTTTTTGATGTTGTTAATTTCTATATTTCTTTTAATTGTATCATTAATGAGCGTAAAAGTTCTATATATAAGACCTTTTACTAATATTTACTAATATAAATATTGGAACTATAGCTCACAGCACCATTTCAGCCAAAAAGTAAGATTAGTAAAAGGTCTTATATATAGAACTTTTACACTCATTAATGATACAATTAAAATAAATATAGAAATTAACAAAAATCAAAAAAGAACTAATCAATGAAGATATTCCCATCAAATTGATAGATAGAATAATAGAAGACATGAAACCAAAAATATGAGAATAATACTTTAATTCAAAATCTAAAGTGCAAAAACAAAGAAGCCAAATTTATCACATTAAACCAAAAGTTTGCAAGAAATTTTTACTAATATATTCAAACAGTAATTTACTTCCTACAACCAATATAAAGATTGTAAAGATAGAGTTTGCCTGGCCCCCCGGCATTCATATTTCTTTAAAAACTAGACAATACAGCCAGTTAAAGTTTTATTTTATCAACGCTTCAACAAAAATCTTTTATCTTCGTCACAGGATAATATAAAGATATATTTAAAATCATTAGCCATCGAAAAACAGGATTACCGAAGTAGGCCACACATCAACCCTAGACCTTCTTCTTCTTTCTTATCTCCACTCAATCATATTAGGGTATCAAGTTGTGACCCTTGATGGTGTCTGTTTGACAGCCATAGTGACTGGGTGAAGTAGAATGCATCTGCCTTTGTCATTAAGACTGGGAGCACTACTCAGTGGCAGGAGGCCACTGACTTAACTCCAAAAGAAATGGCCGCTTCTGACATGAGGAACAGACACCATGTGCAGCCGCTCCTAACATGGAGTACAAACGCTGCTCATCTTGTATCCCTGGAGCCCTTACAGGGTACTATCAGCCGGGCCAGCTGAGCCCAGGTTTTTTTTAGCAAAGTCCAGTAAGAGGATATCTCTCCTTAAAGGACACTTTGGCTCTGTAACTAGGTGTTGTCCTTTACAGAGAGGTAGTTCTCCTGTATTTAGTAACTCTCCAGTAAGAGGACATCTCTCCCTAAAGGACACTTTGGCTCTGTAACTAGGTGTTGTCCTTTACAGAGAGGTAGTTCTCCTGTATTTAGTAACTCTCCAGTAAGAGGACATCTCTCCCTAAAGGACACTTTGGCTCTGTAACTAGGTGTTGTCCTTTACAGAGAGGTAGTTCTCCTGTATTTAGTAACTCTCCAGTAAGAGGACATCTCTCCCTAAAGGACACTTTGGCTCTGTAACTAGGTGTTGTCCTTTACAGAGAGGTAGTTCTCCTGTATTTAGTAACTCTCCAGTAAGAGGACATCTCTCCCTAAAGGACACTTTGGCTCTGTAACTAGGTGTTGTCCTTTACAGAGAGGTAGTTCTCCTGTATTTAGTAACTCTCCAGTAAGAGGACATCTCTCCCTAAAGGACACTTTGGCTCTGTAACTAGGTGTTGTCCTTTACAGAGAGGTAGTTCTACTGTATTTAGTAACTCTCCAGTAAGAGGACATCTCTCCCTAAAGGACACTTTGGCTCTGTAACTAGGTGTTGTCCTTTACAGAGAGGTAGTTCTACTGTATTTAGTAACTCTCCAGTAAGAGGACATCTCTCCCTAAAGGACACTTTGGCTCTGTAACTAAGTGTTGTCCTTTACAGAGAGGTAGTTCTACTGTATTTAGTAACTCTCCAGTAAGAGGACATCTCTCCCTAAAGGACACTTTGGCTCTGTAACTAAGTGTTGTCCTTTACAGAGAGGTAGTTCTACTGTATTTAGTAACTCTCCAGTAAGAGGACATCTCTCCCTAAAGGACACTTTGGCTCTGTAACTAAGTGTTGTCCTTTACAGAGAGGTAGTTCTACTGTATTTAGTAACTCTCCAGTAAGAGGACATCTCTCCCTAAAGGACACTATAGCTCTGTAACTAGGTGTTGTCCCTTACAGAGAGGTAGTTCTACTGTATTTAGCAACTCTCCAGTAAAAGGACATCTCTCCCTAAAGGACACTCTGTAACTAGGTGTTGTCCATTACAGGCTGTTAGATCTACTGTATTTAAGATAAGCTAACTCCAACAATTCTCTGCTATTTCTCCCACACCAGCCACCAGTTGAAGGTTGTTGGTGATGGTGGGACAAGGAACTTGTGCCAGGCCGTGATTTACTGGCAAGTCTCCAAAACCGCCAGACTCTGAAATTCCCATTCTCCTTGGCCTTTCCTAATTGTTAACTTTTTTTTTTCTTTCTTTCTTCTTCTTCTTTCTTCCGTCTTTTTTTACACCCACATCACATCAAGGAATATCCAAGCCATAGTGAAATGTGACTATTCTATGATACTCATTGAGCTCCAAGCTTTCTATGATTCTCCGAAACTCTTATTTTGTTATTAGCTTCCATTTTGACGGATGAGGTGACCTTTATTCTTATAGATTAATCTTGTCTTGACAAAAATTCTATCTATATTCATGGACTTAAGGAAATGAAAAGTCTTTGATGTCGCTGGTTGTCTGTTTTTTTGAAAGGAGACAGACAATTTGGTTCACACTTGGTTATCTGGTGTGTCTTCAATAAAGGGCACTGTAATATCTTTTAGAGTTATTGTCTCAACCCTGATATACATGCTAAAAGGTACAACTTCCTTAAGTTTTGTCCATGAGTGTATACAGACTTGGTTATCTCGTGTGTCTTCAATAAAGGTCACTGTAATATCTTTCCGAGTTATTGTCTCAATCCCGATATACATGCTAAAAGGTACAACTTCCTTAAGTTTGTCCATGAGTGTATACAGACTTGGTTATCTCGTATGTCTTCAATAAAGGTCACTGTAATATCTTTCCGAGTTATTGTCTCAATCCCGATATACATGCTAAAAGGTACAACTTCCTTAAGTTTGTCCATGAGTGTATACACACTTGGTTATCTCGTGTGTCTTCAAAAAGGTCACTGTAATATCTTTCAGAGTTATTGTCTGAATCCCGATATACATGCTGAAAGGTACAACTTCCTTAAGTTTTGTCCATGAGTGTATACACACTTGGTTATCTCGTGTGTCTTCAATAAAGGTCACTGTAATATCTTTCAGAGTTATTGTGTCAATCCCGATATACATGCTAACTACAACAACAACTGTACAACTCCCTTAAGGTTTGTTCATGAGTGAGGCTACAGAGCCAAAGTGTCCTTTTGGGAGAGGTGTCCTCTTACTGGAGAGTTGCTAAATACAGTAGAACTATCTCTCTGTAAAGGACAACACCTAGTTACAGAGCCAAAATGTCCTTTAGGGAGAGGTGTTCTCTTACTGGAGAGTTTCTAAATACAGTAGAACTACCTCTCTGTAAAAGACAACACCTAGTTACAGAGCCAAAGTGTCCTTTAGGGAGAGGTGTCCTCTTACTGGAGTTACTAAATACAGTAGAACTACCTCTCTGTAAAGGATAACACCTAGTTACAGAGCCAAAGTATCCTTTAGGGAGAGGTGTCCTCTTACTGGAGAGTTACTAAATACAGTAGAACTATCTCCCTGTAAAGGACAACACCTAGTTACAGATCCAAAGTATCCTTTAGGGAGAGGTGTCCTCTTACTGGAGAGTTACTAAATAATAAAAATGGTAATTTTACAAATGGAAACTGTCCTTTGTAGAGAGGTGTCCTCTAGCAGGAAGGTCCTCTCATGGAGATTGTTCTAATGTATTAGTGAGAGGGCTTTGACACTCTGATAAAGACTTCCCCAAACAACAAGGTACTCATCAGTATTATGTGGTCAGGGACTTTCTGCCTCGCGGGTCGGGGATTGTTACCAGACGGCCCCTGGTGCTCCAGCTCATCAACAGTAATGTTGGTAAGTTGTACCATCCATTGTCCCATCTCCCTGTTCCCAATATTGACTCCCCCCTTGGACTACAGAGTACGCGGAATTTCTCCACCAGCGAGGCAAGAAATACCCAGATTTTGACCAAGTCCGCAAAGAAATCGAGGATGAGACGGATCGTGTGACCGGCAGCAATAAAGGCATCTCTAACGTGCCCATTAACCTCAGAGTCTATTCTCCTAATGGTAGGTACCTTCTTATCTCTGCTCAATCATTCTAAAGTGTCATCAAATCTGTGGAATCTGGAGCTATTTTGATATTAGAACTTATCAATGGATAAGCCAATACAGTCCATGTTGTGGTTTGGAGGTTACAGGTTGACACTGGGTCGGTGGAATGCTGGTTAAACCCTTTGGTTTTCGACCACTACGACCCGGGTTCGATCCCCACATTGAACACTTTTTCTGATTAAAAAAAAAAAAAATGCTCAAATGTCCCCCGATTCTTGCAAAAGTCCAACCCCACCAGCGAGTGCAAGTAACCAAACAGGGCTCTGGCATATTTGTAAGTGCAAAGTCGAACTGCTTTTCACATGTGTAGTAGACATGTGGTGTACTTACAGTAAAAGCAGTCTCTAACTACCCACCATGATTATCATGGCCTGTACCACGTGTACTAGAGATAATTAAAAAAAAAAAGGGTGAAAAGTCTGTGAATCTTGATATGATTATGTCTGTGCTGGGGATGAGTAGAACTTATTAATGGGGAGCCAATACAGTTAAAGATGTGGTTTGGGATTGTAAGCTGAGAATTACACGTAGTATCTATAGTGGGAAAACTTTGTAACTTTTCTGGAAGGTCTCTATTCCATCCTATAAGGGTGAAAAGTCTTTGGATCTTGAGCTTTTATGATTGTCAGTGCTGAGGGAAAAGTAGAGCGTATCAATGGATCAGCTAATACAGTCAAAGATGTGGTTTGTGGGTGTTAGGTTGTGAATTACACGTAGTACCTATAGTGGGAAAACTTTGTAACTTTTCTGGAAGGTCTCCACTCAATCCTATCAAGATATCGTGGAATCTGAGATCTTTGATGGTGTCTGCTGGGAATGAGCTCATCAATGGATGAGCCAATACAGTCAATGATGTGGTTTGTGGTTTTGGGTTGAGATTTACTCTTGGTACACATTGGGGAATCTTGCAACCATTCTAGAAGGTCTCTATTCAATCCTATCAAGATATCAAGTTTTTGATCTTTTATGTCTGTGTTGGGAATGAGTAGAACTCATTAATGTGGATGAGTCAATGCAGTCAATGATGTGGTTTGGGGTTACAGGTTGACACTGAGTACATAATGGGAAAACTTTGCAACCATTCTGGAAGGTCTTCATTCAATATTATCAGGGTGTCAAGTCTGTGGATCTTTGATGGTGTCTGCTGGGGATGAGTAGAACCCATCAATAGATGAGCTAATACAGTCAATGATGTGGTTTGTGGGATTACAGGTTGAGAGTTACACTTGGTACATAGTGGGGAAACCCCTCATAACCATTCTGGAAAGTCCATTGTTCGTTTTCAGAAAAAAAGTTCCCAATACTGGGTTTGATCTCAGGTAGTGGTTGTTGAAAATAAAGGGAAAACCTCGTGAACCATTCTGGAAAGTTGAGTTTGGACTTTAGCAAGAATCAGGAGGCCTTTGGAGGAGTAATTTATCCTTCAGAAAAAAAAAACAATCCAAGAATCCAATCTCTTAGGTAGTTACTATTATTAAAGTTGTACCACTCTACCCATATTCCTATGTAAACACATTTGTGTGTCTGTCCAGTGTACCACTCTACCATCAAATCCCCCATGTAAACACACATGTGTGTTCAGTGTTGAACTTGACCCTGATTGATCTCCCGGGAATGACCAAGGTCCCAGTGGGGGACCAGCCAGCGGACATTGAGAACCTCATCCGCTCCATGCTCCTCCAGTTCATCACCAAGGAGAACTGTCTCATCCTGGCTGTTTCTTCGGCCAACCAGGACCTGGCCACCTCAGACGCCCTCAAACTGGCCAAGGAGGTTGATCCTGAGGGTAAAAATCATATCTCACATCCTTAGTACAGTTAAACCTGTCTATAGCGCCCACTCTTGGGACTCACCAAAATATGGTGCTATAGAGAGGGCATGCTATAGAGAGGGTGTGCTATAGACAGGTCACTTTTAATGTAAATCGCATCGTACTACAGTTAAACCTGTCTATAGCGACCCTTCTTGGGACTCACCAAAATAGGGTGCTATAGAGAGGGGATGCTATAGACATGTCACTTTTAATGTACAGTTAAACCTGTCTATAGCGCCCCTTCTTGGGACTCACCAAAATAGGGTGCTATAGAGAGGGGATGCTATAGACAGGTCACTTTTAATGTACAGTTAAACCTGTCTATAGCGCACTCTCTTGAGACTCATCAAAATAGGGTGCTATAGAGAGGGGGTGTTATAGACAGGTCACTTTTAATGTAAAATGTTTACATTTTAATGTTTAAAATCGGGCGCTATAGAGAGGGAGGCGCTCTTTAGAGGGGTCGCTATAGACAGGTTTAACTGTATATTGTTGAGGTTCCTACCTCAAGCAGTAGATAGGAGTTAGTACACACTGGCAGTGGCTGTCTCATCTTCTTCTTCTTTCTTATCTCCACACAATTATATTAAAGTATCAAGCTTGTAAAGCTTCAGACTTTTGATGGTGTCTGCTTTGTTAACCATCATGACTGGGAGAAGTAGAATGCCTTTGTCATTAAGACTGGGAGCACTTCTCAGTAGCAGGCCACTGACTTAGCTCCAATATGAAATGGTGACATGAGGAACAGACACCATGTACAGCCAACATGGAGTACATCCTGTATCCCCTTTGTCATTAAGACTGGGAGCACTACTCAGTAGCAGGCCACTGACTTAGCTCCAATATGAAATGGTGACATGAGGAACAGACACCATGTACAGCCAACATGGAGTACATCCTATATCCCCTTTGTCATTAAGACTGGGAGCACTACTCAGTAGCAGGCCACTGACTTAGCTCCAATATGAAATGGTGACATGAGGAACAGACACCATGTACAGCCAACATGGAGTACATCCTGTATTCCCTTTGTCATTAAGACTGGGGGAAGCGGGAGAAGCAGAAAACACACCACGATAAGACAGCAAAGACAACCCGAAGCTTCAAGGAAGGTGAAAAGATAATGCTGAAACAGCATCACCGTGAATGGATCCCTGCCAGAGTTACCCAAGAAGTAGCTCCAAGATCATATAAAGTGCAAACACCTACTGGTGAGTACCGCCGCAACAGCTCCTTCATGCGACATACGAATCTGGAGAGTCCAAAGCAACAGCGAAGGAGAATCCCGGAGATCCCCAAGTCAACTCTACCGGAAGGACCTGGCCCGAGCGGTGATAAGGAACAGGCTCAAGTTCCTGAAGAACTCAATACTTCTCCAAGAGCATTCTCAGGCCAAGAACCCAGGAGTGATCACCAGAACGCGGAGCACAAGAACGGCACCCTGCCCATTACAACAAGGTCCTGGCGAATCATCAAGCCACCCAAACGATTTGAAGAATGAATTTCTTCAAAGGGGGAGATGTAACGGCAGCTGGCGTGCCTATATAGTAAATTATCAGTGAGCACATATTTATCACTGATGATACTCTGTGCAGTTGCCTTTTGGACGTATTGTAATATATACCACATGTAAACATGTCTGATAATTAATATGCTATATCTGATGTTGGCCTAAAAGAAATAAAATATTTCTTTTTAAACTTCCAAGTACTTCTTGCTGATTAACGTCAACCAACAAATATGAGGACGTTACAATGTACAGCCAACATGGAGTACATCCTGTATCCCCTTTGTCATTAAGACTGGGAGCACTACTCAGTAGCAGGCCACTGACTTAGCTCCAATATGTAATGGTGACATGAGGAACAGACACCATGTACAGCCAACATGGAGTACATCCTGTATCCCCTTTGTCATTAAGACTGGGAGCACTACTCAGTAGCAGGCCACTGACTTAGCTCCAATATGTAATGGTGACATGAGGAACAGACACCATGTACTGCCAACATGGAGTACATCCTGTATCCCCTTTGTCATTAAGACTGGGAGTACTACTCAGTAGCAGGCCACTGACATAGCTCCAATATGAAATGGCCGCCTCTGACATGAGGAACAGACGCCATGTGCAGCCGCTCCTAACATGGAGTACAAACGCTGCTCATCTTGTATCCCTGGAGACCTTACAGGGTACTATCAGCATGGCCAGCTGAACCCAGGTAGTTTAGTGAGCTTGTTACTGCTCCCCCTCCTCTTTTTTCATCCGGGCTTGGGACCGTCAAAGGCGGAGTTGGGCTGTCTCATTAAAACCTCAAATAGCATTGAGAATAATCCCCAATATTGTCTTCTCCCACTACCACCACCATTTCTATCCCAGTTGGTATAACAGCAAGGTTGTGTATAGGACTACGGACTATCGGAGTCATCACCAAGTTGGACTTGATGGATGAAGGTACAGATGCTAGGGAGATCCTGGAGAACAAGTTACTCCCCCTACGACGAGGTAAGAACAACCATAGTCCTGTTTGTGGTTCGTGCTAACAGCGTGGTGACCATAGGCTATATTGGAGTGGTCAACCGCAGTCAGAAGGATATTGAAGGCCGCAAGGATATCAGGGCAGCTCTGGACGCAGAAAGAAGATTCTTCCTTAGTCATCCTTCCTACAAGTAAGTCCGCTTTTCCGTCCTGAGCTTGTTCTGGAACTCATATTTCCTCATTTCACCCTTCCCCTTTACCATCATTTAATGCTTCTATATCTTTAGACATCTCATTGAAAGACAAAGTAAGCAGGAACATAATTGGTTATCTCCAAAAACTCTCAAAAATTCACCTTCAATGGATACCCTCACATGTTGACATTGAAGGTAATGAAGCTGCTGATGTGCTAGCGGAAAAAGGCACACGAGAACACTTGCCACCAAAAAATAAACTTACTTTTAAAGAAATAGAAACAGTAGCCAAAACAAAAATAAACAAGAACTGGAGGATCCCAACTAAGCACAGTTGGTACAGTGGAGTTAACCCAGGAGGAGCTCTGGACATCAGAAATAGACACCATCAAACAACAAGATTTAGAACAGGCCATCTAAAGCCATTGAAGATAGAAAATAACAACAAAATCTACCCCACTTGTCCTAAATGTAGCTTGGCACCTGCAGCTCCATTTTGGCTTTCATTAGATGTACTAAACAGGACCTTTGGGAGAGGCAACTGCTTATCATAAAACAGCTTGAGGAGCATGAACTCATGGAATTAGTGTAATCTTTACACAAGGGGATAAGAAACAACAACAACATATCTTTAGAGATGGGGGTCGGTGGAAATGATGGTCTAAACCATTGGTTTTAGACCGCTTCGACCCGGTTTCATTTCTCGCATTAGGCACTTTTTTTCTGATAAAAAAAAAAATTGCCCCAATGGGGGCCCCTGTCCAACCCTACCAGCGAGTGTAAGTAATCAAACGGGGCTCTGGCATATTTGTAAGTGCAAAAGTCAAACTGCTTTTCACATGTGTAGATATGTGGTGTACTTATAGTAAAAGCGGTCGATTACTTCTTACCCACCATGATTATCATGGCCTGTACCATGTGTACTAGGGATAAGCGAAATATATATATATATATCTTTGGAGGGACAAGCACCAATTCAGTACTGCCAAAAGGGACAAAAGTCTTTGATTTCCAGACTTGAGTCTGTGGTCTTCCCCTTTTTTAAATACGGTTTTCTTATCTTTCTTGAAATAGGTAATTAGGCATTTTAATCTTGTGTGTGTGTGTGTGTCGATACATGTCTTGATTCTTATCTCCACCCAATCATATTAGGGTATCAAGTTGTGACCCATGATGGTGTCTGTTTGGCAACCATAATGACTGGGTGAAGTAGAATGTGTCTGTCATTAAGACTGGGAGCACTACTCAGTAGCAGGCCACTGACTTGGCTCCAATATGAAATGGTGACATGAGGAACAGACACCATGTACAGCCAACACTTCTTTTTTCTAGATTTGGTTCATTTTGTCTCCTCTCTAATTGTAAAGATGTAGCTGTATCACCTCATAAGCATAAATAAATAAATGGAGTACATCCTATATCCCCTTTGTCATTAAGACTGGGAGCACTACTCAGTAGCAGGCCACTGACTTAGCTCCAATATGAAATGGTGACATGAGGAACAGACACCATGTACTGCCAACATGGAGTACATCCTGTATCCCCTTTGTCATTAAGACTGGGTGCACTACTCAGTAGCAGGCCACTGACTTAGCTCCAATATGAAATGGTGACATGAGGAACAGACACCATGTACAGCCAACATGGAGTACATCCTGTATCCCCTTTGTCATTAAGACTGGGAGCACTACTCAGTAGCAGGCCACTGACTTAGCTCCAATATGTAATGGTGACATGAGGAACAGACACCATGTACAGCCAACATGGAGTACATCCTGTATCCCCTTTGTCATTAAGACTGGGAGCACTACTCAGTAGCAGGCCACTGACTTAGCTCCAATATGTAATGGTGACATGAGGAACAGACACCATGTACAGCCAACATGGAGTACATCCTGTATCCCCTTTGTCATTAAGACTGGGAGCACTACTCAGTAGCAGGCCACTGACTTAGCTCCAATATGAAATGGTGACATGAGGAACAGACACCATGTACAGCCAACATGGAGTACATCCTGTTTCCCCTTTGTCATTAAGACTGGGAGCACTACTCAGTAGCAGGCCACTGACTTAGCTCCAATATGAAATGGTGACATGAGGAACAGACACCATGTACAGCCAACATGGAGTACATCCTGTTTCCCCTTTGTCATTAAGACTGGGAGCACTACTCAGTAGCAGGCCACTGACTTAGCTCCAATATGTAATGGTGACATGAGGAACAGACACCATGTACAGCCGCTCATAACATGGAGTACAAACGCTGCTCATCCTGTATCCCTGGAGTCCTTACAGCTGGTACTATCAGCATGGCCAACTGAGCCCAGGTTGTTTAGTGAGCTTGTTACTGCTCCCCTTCCTCCTTTTTCATCATGGACATGGACCGGTAAAGAGATGTATGATAGTAACAACACTGTTACCGAAATGTCACACACTTTTTAGAATTGTTCTTATTATATCTTGTGTTTCTAATCTATAATCCAAATTGTACCTAATCATAAGGATCAATGGAAAAAATAAATTAAGATTGTTATGGAGGAGGTGGATAATCAACGGAGGCGGCAGGTGAGAGGGTGGAAAAATTAAAGGAGATAATTTAATCAAATGTTGATATGATCTACATGCTCTCTCTATCTCCTTATCCTTCCTAGGAGTTGGTTGTCTCAATCCAGATGTACTTGCTGATAGGTACAACTTCTATATAAAGCAAATACCTCACCATCTATTTATAGTAGAACAACCTCCATGAGAGGACACTCCAGCTACAGGACAACTCTCTACAAAGGACAGTTTTCAATATGTCAAAATTACGATTTTTACTATTTAATAGCTCTCCAGTAAGAGGACACCTATCCCTAAAGGACACTTTGGCTCTGTAACTAGGTGTTACCCTTAAGTTTATGTCCATAGTTTACTTAAATACCATTTCTAAGATTCCACCCTTCAGTGTAACATATATAAACAGAATGATCCAATACAGTATTAGAACTCTAAGAAGCGGTCTGGTAGATTAAATTGGTGAAACTGCTGGTAATTCTACTGTCCTAAAAGTTTATGTCCATAGTTTACTTAAATACCATTTCTAAGATTCCACCCTTCAGTGTAACATATATAAACAGAATGATCCAATACAGTATTAGAACTCTAAGAAGCAGTCTGGTAGATTAAATTGGTGAAACCGCTGGGAGAGTTCAACACTGATGAGCAAAGCCCTCCCAATATATTTTTTTATCGCAGTAGAAGTTTGTATTGTGTATAAAAGAAACATTCATGCTTTTAAATCTTTTCTTTTTAATAAATTATTGTGTGTAAACAAATGTCATTTTTTTCTTAGAAGATTTTTCAATGTTTGTATGGCTCTCTCTACCTGGCCATTAGAGGCAGCGTGATATGGAGCTCAGAGACACTGTCTAATACAGTCTATTAATACGCGAGATGTTGCGCAGACACATGGCAGACAAGATGGGCACACCGTACCTCCAGCGTATCCTGAACCAACAGCTGACCAACCACATCCGCGACACGTTGCCCAGCCTGCGTGACAAGATGCAACGCCAGCTCCTCACCATGGAGAAAGAAGTGGAGGAGTACAAGCACTTCCGGCCGGACGACCCTTCCAGGAAGACCAAGGCCATGCTACAGTGAGTAGACACTTACTCTACAAGTCCACTTTCTTTCCTCTCGTTTGTTCTACCTCTTTCTTTTCTGGTATAGTTATCCCTACTCCTTAGATTGTAACCAAACAGGGCTCTGGCATTTTTGTAAGTGCGAAGTTGAACTGCTTTTCACAATGGTAGATATGTGGTCCACTTACAGTAAAAGTAGTCGCCAACTTCAACCCACCATGATTATCATGGCCTGTACCATATATAGACATGTGGTGTACTTTTAGTAATAGCAGTCAACTACTTCTACCCACCATGATTATCATGGCCTGCAGTGAGTAGAGACTTACAATACAAGTCCACTTTCTTTCCTCCTTCATTCTACCTCTTTCTTTTCAGATAGTAATCTCTACTCATAAGATTGTAACCAAACAGGGCTCTGGCACATTTGTAAGTGCAAAGTCGAACTGCTTTTCATATGTGTAGACATGTGTTGCACATTTGCGGGAAAATTGTCAAACGTTGTTTTAGAAATCTCTATGCCTATATAAGATTTATCATAGCTTTGTTAGTGGCTGGCCATCAAGTTTTGGTTGCCAGGTTTTCTCATTATGTACTAAGTGCAATTCTCCACTGTCCCACCAAAGTTGTCCACTACAGGTACTGTGTGTTCCAGGATGATACAGCAGCTTCAGACAGACTTTGAGAGGAACATCGAAGGCTCCGGTTCTGCCGCCATCAACACCAGTGAGCTCTCAGGTGGAGCCCGCATCAACAGAATATTCCATGAGAGATTTCCCTTTGAGATTGTCAAGGTAAATATTATCTTTCTCTCTTTAACTAAAGTCTCTCTCTTAACCTGGCGACCACATTGGAACACTTCCCCGTTAATATAATGAATCTGCGTGCCCTCTGTTATATCTCTTCTTTCTTATCTCCACTCAATCATATCAGGGTATCAAGTCTGTAGAGCTTGTTGATGGTGTCTGTGCTGGGGATGAGTGTCTTCTTCTTTCTTATCTCCACTCAACAATCATATCAGGGTATCAAGTCTGTAGAGTTTGTTGATGGTGTCTGTGCTGGGGATGGGTCTCTTCTTCTTACTTATCTCTACTCAACAATCATATCAAGGTATCAAGCTTGTAGAGTTTGTTGATGGTGTCTGTGCTGGGGATGGGTCTCTTCTTCTTTCTTATCTCTACTCAACAATCATATCAAGGTATCAAGCTTGTAGAGTTTGTTGATGGTGTCTGTGCTGGGGATGAGTCTCTTCTTCTTTCTTATCTCCACTCAACAATCATATCAGGGTATCAAGTCTGTAGAGTTTGTTGATGGTGTCTGTGCTGGGGATGGGTCTCTTCTTCTTTCTTATCTCTACTCAACAATCATATCAAGGTATCAAGCTTGTAGAGTTTGTTGATGGTGTCTGTGCTGGGGATGAGTCTCTTCTTCTTTCTTATCTCCACTCAACAATCATATCAGGGTATCAAGTCTGTAGAGCTTGTTGATGGTGTCTGTGCTGGGGATGGGTCTCTTCTTCTTTCTTATCTCCACTCAACAATCATATCAGGGTATCAAGCTTGTAGAGTTTGTTGATGGTGTCTGTGCTGGGGATGGGTCTCTTCTTTCTTATCTCTACTCAACAATCATATCAAGGTATCAAGCTTGTAGAGTTTGTTGATGGTGTCTGTGCTGGGGATGAGTCTCTTCTTCTTTCTTATCTCCACTCAACAATCATATCAGGGTATCAAGTCTGTAGAGCTTGTTGATGGTGTCTGTGCTGGGGATGTGTCTCTTCTTCTTTCTTATCTCCACTCAACAATCATATCAGGGTATCAAGCTTGTAGAGTTTGTTGATGGTGTCTGTGCTGGGGATGGGTCTCTTCTTCTTTCTTATCTCTACTCAACAATCATATCAAGGTATCAAGCTTGTAGAGTTTGTTGATGGTGTCTGTGCTGGGGATGAGTCTCTTCTTCTTTCTTATCTCCACTCAACAATCATATCAGGGTATCAAGTCTGTAGAGCTTGTTGATGGTGTCTGTGCTGGGGATGGGTATAACTCATCAATGGACTCTGAGCACTACTCAGTAGCAGGCCACTGACTTAGCTTCAAAAGAAATGGCCGCCTCTGGCATGAGGAACAGATTCCATGTACAGCTGCTCCTAACATGGAGTACAAACGCTGCTCATCCTGTATCCCTGGATTAGGAGTCCTTACAGGGTACTCTCAGCTGAGCCCAGGTTTTTTAGCAAGCTTGTTACTGCTCCCCCTCCTCCTTTTTAATCCGGGGTTGGCAAAGGCAGAGTTCCATCTGTTTTATGAAACAAGGGAATGTACCCGGCTTTGCCCGGTTTTTACCTGAGTAAAAGTTTGCCTAACAAACATTTGTTAAGATGATTCAAGCAAACATCTAATCCCTACTGAATCTATACTTGTCTATATATATATATTACCTAGAGAACCAATTAATATTGATTTTATTCAACTTATCGAGTATTTTTCAAGAGACCGGGAAAAATATCAAATTATCGAGAGTATAGACAAGTATAGATTCAGTAGGGATTGGATGTTTGCTAGATTGATTTTAACAAATGTTCGTTAGGCAAACTTTTACTCTGGTAAAAACCAGGTACATTCGCTAAATACAGTTATTCATAAATGCTCGTTTA
This sequence comes from Cordylochernes scorpioides, assembly GCA_030710605.1. NCBI lineage: Eukaryota > Metazoa > Arthropoda > Arachnida > Pseudoscorpiones > Chernetidae > Cordylochernes > Cordylochernes scorpioides. Next base: position 63,649,698 of record CP092870.1, on the reverse strand, counting down.
TGGCAAGATACTATTCCTTCAATTTCAAATTACCGAGTAGACCAGTTAATATTGATTTTATTCAACTTATCAAGTATTTTTCAAATTATCGAGAGTATATATATATATATATATATACTCTCGATAATTTGAAAAATTTTCCCAGTCCCTTGAAAAATACTTGATATTATTGTATATATATATACTCTCGATAATTTGAAAAATTTTCCCAGTCCCTTGAAAAATACTTGATAAGTTGAATAAAATCAATATTAACTGGTCTACTCGGTAATTTGAAATTGAAGGAATAGTATCTTGCCATAAACGAGCATTTATGAATAACTGTATTTAGCGAATGTACCTGGTTTTTACCAGAGTAAAAGTTTGCCTAACGAACATTTGTTAAAATCAATCTAGCAAACATCCAATCCCTACTGAATCTATACTTGTCTATACTCTCGATAATTTGATATTTTTCCCGGTCTCTTGAAAAATACTCGATAAGTTGAATAAAATCAATATTAATTGGTTCTCTAGGTAATTGGAAGTTGAAGGAATAGTATCTTACCATAAACAAACATTTGTAAATAACTGTATTTAGCGAATGTACCTGGTTTTTACCCGAGTAAAAGTTTGCCTAACAAACATTTGTTAAAACGATTCTAGGAAACATCCAACAATCCCTACTGAATCTATACTTGTCAAGATGTTTGATACTCTGCTCCACCTAGCTGTTCACATGTTGCTGTGTTTGAATAAAAAGGCAGTTTTGATACCTCCCATAGTCCTTCCTTCCCACACAGAACAACACATAGTCATCCCTCCAATCTTCCTCCAATTTTCTCTGAAATCTTGTCCTTGTCATCCATTATACAATATGGGGGTATTTTTAATTCTAAGAAGAATATTTCAAGTTGACTTAAAAAAACTATTTTCCTTATCTGTTATCTTGTTTAAACATTTGATAACAGTACTATTTAAGAACTTGCTGTGATATTTTTCTCTCATTTATTCTTTTGTCTGATGATGGTGACAATGTTGGTGCCCAAACGTCACACACTAATAAATTATTAGGATTAGGTGTCTTTTTTTTTCTTTTATTAATATGGGGGGCAATCATGGGAGTCGGTGGAAGGATGGTCTAAACCATTGGTTTTCGACCGCTATGACCCAGGTTCAAATCCCGCATTGGAAACTTTTTTCTGATTAAAAAAAAAAAAAAAAAATGCTCCAATGGCCCCCGTTTCTTTCTTTTTCTTTTTTATGCTTATCCCAAGTACACGTGGTACAGGCCATGATAATCATGGTGGGTAGAAGTTGGCGACTGCTTTTCCTGTAAGTACACCACATGTCTACACATGTGAAAGGCAGTTCGAAGTTTTTTGCAAAATTCCAACCCCACCAGTGCAAGTAACCAAACGGGGGCTCTGGCACATTTGTAAGTGCAAAGTTGAACTGCTTTTCACATATGTAGACATGTGGTGTACTTACAGTAAAAGCAGTCGCCTACTTCTACCCACCATGATTATCATGGCCTGTACCATGTGTAGACATGTGGTGTACTTACAGTAAAAGAAGTCGCCTATTTCTACCCACCATGATTATCATGGACTGTACCACGTGTACAGGGGACAAGCAAAAAAATAAAATAAAAATAATATGTACAAAACATAGATATACATAGTTGATGGTAGAATAAACATGTTTCTTCATTTGTGATATTAAACAACATTGTAAACGAATTTCAATTGGACAATAATTTTGTAATTATTAAATATCATCATGAAAGTGTCTAAATTATAAAGAAAAATAATAAATTTAAAATATCTAATTAAAAGTTATAAAAACCTATACAGTAAAACCCCGCTAATACAAACCCTGGATGTAGCGAACCTTCCCTTATAATGAACCCACGGCGATTCCCGATTACATTCCATTGAAAATACCATCTTTATAATGAACTTTGCGATTTTTAGAATAACGAACTACCCCTATAACGAACCCATTTTCGGTCCCAAAATGATAAAATCTATTAAAAATACTATGCTTATAACGAACTTAAAATTGTGAATAAAAAAAAATTAAAACAACAAAATTTTGAGCATCTTTCAGCTCACGGATCGCGATTTCAAAACAAAAAAATTATCGGCATTGTTTGTTTTCATTTCCATTCTATTTTTGCTGTATGTTGTATAAATTTTTACACATTATACTTTTATTTATTAGAATATCTTTGCATTCAACAATTTTGAAATAGAAGAAAAATGCAAATGGCATTCTAAAAAAAAAAAAACAGTGGCAGCATGCCCTTTTTGAAGCGTTCTATATAAAGTTTAACCTAGGCTAAAAAATAATTCCAAATAATTTTAAAGCCAGAAATGGTTTGAATAACAGGTTAAAAACAAAATTTAATATACACTTCAGAAGAATATGTGGAAACTGGAATTGGAAGAAGAAGAAAAAAAAAAAAACAGTTCTCCCAAGTTCCCCGTGTCTCATGAGCCACAAACAAATCGACTTATAAATTCTCAAAAACTACCACTACAGTACTATTTTTTAGAATGGAATTCTTGTTAGGTATATGACTCATTCAGGGTTTGCTGATATTCCCCCTTGCCGGCTGTTTCCCTACCGATTTGGTGTTTGCAAATTGGCGTTTTTTATTCGCAAATTTACCGATCGCGCTATCGTATCAACATGTTTCGCGTCCGATTTTTCTGAATTGGATACTTTTGATTCATCCTCAATTGATTCAGAATACACAGAGCTTTATTCCTTTGATGGAAATAAAGATATTTTAAGACAATTCTGATTTTCAAATTTTACTTTTCACTTTCAAACAAGGTATTAGAGGCATTTTTTCAAATAAATTTAGTATTATATTATTTGAGGAAGATGTTCTAAAATACTCTTATACCTTTCAAATATATAATTAATAATGTTTTGCCTAGGGGATTTGGCTTAATTTTTAAATAATACATAGGTTTATATATAAACATATTTGCTAATGATAAGAAGAACCTATTATCAAATGACTTCTTTTGATATTCAGCATTACTGTAAAGAAATAGGTCAATTTAGGGAATTAAAACAAAGTGACCAATATTAAGTGGCTGCCTTTTCTTGTGTGTATGGCTGTTTTTTAATTATACGGTCAAAAAAATTAGAAAAGTTAAAAAAAAAGGCCAAATGGTGGCTATAGTGAACCAAAAGCTCTGTCCCATTGGGGTTCACTATAGAGGGGTTTTACTCTATATAGATTTATAAACTTGTGCTTGCACTTTGTGTTTTTGGTAAAAATTTTAGTTAGTATTTTCTTTTATATATATTTTGTTATTTTTATTTATTTTTTAATACGAAAATCTTTTTTACACATAGTACAAATAATTATAAATATAAAATAGGCGTTATTGTTAATTTTCAAAATATTCACACCTATATTTTACAAAATTTATTTTGTCCATAATATAAATATATATATAAAAAATTTTCTCCCCATTGAATATAACAAAATATTTTTAAAACTTAATTCTGTTGACGTTATGTGGCGCTGAGTTTGTTGTTGACACACATTAAATATGTTATAACACCTTGATAAAGGTTGGCGTTCAGCCAACTGAAATATTGGTAAAATAAATGATATTTTGACCCAATATATGCCTTTTTATTTAAAGATTTATAAACGTATATAAATATTGTTATATGCGCTTAACTATATTTTTGAAACACATTTATTTTTTTTGAAAACATTCATTAAATTTTAAATAAGATGTTTTCTTATAATATATAATAATATGAAATGTCAAGTTTTTTTTACAACATCATTGGAATATTATATTACTAAATCCTCAAATTAAATTTATTATGCTTAGAACACATTTTAGCATTTTTGCAATTTATAAATGTAATTTCACCAGATGCCGCAAGAGGCGCTGCTTGCGAGTGAAAGTAGAAAATTTGCAAATAAATTGCAACAAATATTTCAAATCAAATTCAAACCAGAAACCTTCCTGGTAGTATAGTAAATAACTTCCTAAAGTTTCACGGCGACTGGATGTATGGTTTTTGAATTTATCGAGTACAGACAGAGAGGCATAAGTATACCACATGTCTACACATGGTACAGGCCATGATAATCATGGTGGGTAGTTAGAGACTGCTTTTACTGTAAGTACACCACATGTCTATACATGGTACAGGCCATGATAATCATGATGGGTAGAAGTAGATGACTGCTTATACTGTAAGTACACCACATGTCTATACATGGTACAGGCCATGATAATCATGGTGGGTAGAATTAGATGACTGCTTTTTACAGTAAGTACACCACATGTCTACACATGGTACAGGCCATGATAATCATGGTGGGTAGAAGTAGATGACTGCTTTTTACAGTAAGTACACCACATGTCTACACATGGTACAGGCCATGATAATCATGGTGGGTAGAAGTAGATGACTGCTTTTTACTGTAAGTACACCACATGTCTACACATGGTACAGGCCATGATAATCATGGTGGGTAGAAGTAGATGACTGCTTTTTACTGTAAGTATACCACATGTCTACACATGTGAAAGAGTTATGTTGTAGATGAGTAGAGCTAACTGAGCCGATGTTACAGATGGAGTTTGATGAGAAAGAACTCAGGAGGGAGATTGCTTTTGCCATCAGAAACATCCATGGTATCAGGTGGGTAACTTGTTTCTTATCCCCTTGTGTAAAGATTACACCAATTCCATGAGTCCATGCTCCTCCAGCTGTTTTATGATAAGCAGCGGCCTCTCCCAAAAGTCCTGTTTAGTGCATCTAATACAAGTCAAAATATGTTCTAGAGCTGCAGGTGCCAAGCTACATTTAGGACAAGTGGGGTAGATTTTGTTATTATTTTCTATCTTCAATGGCTTGAGATGGCCTGTTCTAAATCTGTCTATTTCTGGGGTTCAAAGCTCCTCCTGGGTTCACTCCACTGTACCAGTTGTGTTTAGGTGGGATCCTCCAGTTCTTGTTTTTTTTTTGGCTACTGTCTCTATTTCTTTAAAAGTAAGTTTATTTTTCCATAGCAAGGGTTCTTTTGTGTTTTTTTTCGCTAGCACATCAGCAGCTTCATTGCCTTCAATGCCAACGTGTGAGGGTATCCATTGAAGGTGAATTTTTGAGAGTTTTTTGGAGATAACCAATTATGTTCCTGCTTACTTTGTCTCTGAGTTCCCCTGTGTGACTCAAGTGTTGTATGGCACTTCTACTATCAGTAAGAATCCAGATATCTTGATAATTAGTATTTATGATGGATTTTAAGGCTTCATAGATGGCTATAAGTTCTCATCTGAAGACTGAGCAAAAATCTGGGTTTCTTCTGTTCATTTTCTCAATGTCATTTGTGGATTTAATGAGAAGAGAGGTGTTCTTTACAAGGAGGTTCTACTGAATTTCAACATAGGACCAATAGCATGATAATCATTGAGGGTAGTTCACAACGGCTTTACTGTAAATGCATCACATGTCTAACGCCTGGTAAGGTACAATTTTATTATAGATTATAAACACAAGGTAATAAGACACCAAATCCAAATAAATAAACACTGTCTGTTACAGAAACATCACACACTATTTATTTATTTGGATTTGGTGTCTTATTACCTTATGTCTAATGCCTAGTACTAGCTGTATGGTGAAATGACAAAACCCATGGTTGCAGGGTGGGACTGTTTACCCCCGACATGGCTTTCGAAGCCATAGTAAAGAAACAGATTGCCAAGCTGAAGGAGCCCTCACTGAAATGCGTGGATCTGGTGGTGGCTGAACTGGGCAATGTGGTACGCCGCTGCGCGGAGAAGATGAGTCGATACCCTAGCCTGCGCGAGGAGACTGAACGCATCATTACCACCCACATCAGAGAGAGGGAACAACACACCAAGGAACAGATCTCTCTCCTGGTAGAGGTGGAACTGGCGTATATGAACACCAATCATGAGGACTTCATTGGATTCACTAAGTAAGTTAACTTCTTCTTTCTTATCTCCACTCAATCATTGTATGGTATCAAGCTTGTAGAATGTGGTAACCATAATTTAAAATGAGCACACCACATGTCTACACATGGTACAGGCCATGATAATCATGGTGGGTAGTTAGCGACTGCTTTTACTGTAATTACACCACATGTCTACACATGTTAAAAGCAGTTCGACTTTTGCACTTACAAATGTGCCAGAGTCCCTTTTGGGTACTTGTACTTTCTGGTGGGGTTAGACTTTTTGAAAGAATTCAGGAGCCTTTGGAGCATTTTTTTTTTTTTTTTCAATTAGAAAAAAAAAAGTGCTCAATGTGGAAAATATACTATTATTGTGCCTTCTACAAGCTTCGGTAAGCTTTTTAAGGCATAACTCATAGTTAGGTGTCTCCGAGCAACCCGCCGCAGAGGAGCGCCAAGGAGAGGGCTGGAGAGGCGACGGCGAGGCCGTGGGCGCCCCGGGGGAGAAGAGGGCTAATGCACGCCGTTTTGAGGGAACCAAGGCAGCGCCAAGCACAACTAAAGCGCTGCAGGCTTCAAAAATAGTCAAGAAATCATTTCGGGTATCAAGATCAGGCGATAGAGACCCAGATCTCAGGAGGTCTGGCTTTTATCGTCTGGCTTTAATCTCTCCTCAATGTGGAAATAGAATCTGAGTCGCAGTGGACAAAAACCAACGGTTTAGACCATCCTTCCACCGACCCCCAGGTTTAACTCTATTTTTATATGAAGTTTTCTTATTTCTTCTTCTTTCTTATCTCCACTCAATCGTATTAGGGTGTTAAGCTTGTGAGCTGTGTGCAAGCTGTGAGTAGTGCTCCCAGTCTTAATGATGAAGGCAGATACATTCAACTTCACCCAGTCATGATGGTTGACAATTCTCAAGTTCTACAAGCTTGATACCCTAATATGATTGAGTGGAGATAAGAAAGAAAGAAAGATTTGCTTCTTCTATCCCACTTTCTTTACATTTTGGTTTAGTTTAGAGGTTGCGTAGGACTCCACTCTGGTATTTTAGAATTGTGTAGATACCAGAAGTGATTAAAGTGTCTAGCGTAAACAATGGTTCAACATCACGTATGTGTACAGCGCCCAGCAAACTGCGGAAGCCAACGCAGGCAAGAGAAAGTTAGGCAACCAGGTGAGTTGTGTTACTACCCCCCTGTTATTGTTGTGTGGTGAGATGTCCCCTGGTGTGATCCGTGGTTGTTTGCAAGCCCAACCTCGGAATCCAGGTACTGGCTTCCTGCCTGAACTATCTATCTTCTATTTATTTGCATACTTACCCACTGTCTGTCTGTCTTATATTGGCCGTCCATATCTAAGCAGCTTGGTGCGGGATTGTCCCAATTTGTTGCTTTCTCTCTGCCTCAATATCTTACTCAACCTACTACTCTTCATGTGTAAAAAACAACAAAAAAAAAAAAAAAAGAAAAAATCTGAAAAAGGTCATTTGTTGATTGACAATTTAGATTATTCTATATACAGTTACGAGCGTCATGCGTCATCTCTGTCACTGTTTGCTTGGAATGGCGCTCTCCTATTGGTTGGCTACGATCACATGGCTACGATGGCGCCGCCACTACGCGAGACACTTTGTTTTTGACTTTGCCCCCCCCACTCGCTTTTTGGTGTTTGTAACTATTGTGTTGGAGCGGGTCGCTCCTTAAATAAATGCATATATTAGTTAATAACTAAATGGAATCCTCTCTTTCTTTTTCCCAGTAAGAGACCCCTACGGAAGCCAACAGTACATAGACAGATAAAGCACATAGGCTATAGTTATTAACTAATATATGCATTTATTTAAGGCGCCAATTTATAATTGTAACAAATAGTATTTGAATCAAAACATTCAATTGGGTAAAACACGGGCGTTGCCCGGGTCATTCGGCTAGTCTATATATATATATATATATTAAAAATGGCATATCCTGACCAGGAGCACATGTGCTTTTCAGAAGGCAGAGCGCCATCTGGTGGAACAGAAATCAACTATTCATTGATTTAGCCTGTTCCCTGATATTTGGCCAACCCAATTTCTTGATAAATCAAGAAAAGCCATCCACGAATATATATATATAAATATATATATATAAAAATGAATGTCTGTCTGTCTGTGTGTGTGTGTACTCTATAGATTCAAAAACCATACATCCAATCACCGTGAAATTTTGGGATATTATTAGGTATATCCCCGGAAAGGTTTTTGAAAAAAATTTCTTGAATATTTTGAATATCCTTAGAGTTATTTGCAGATTTGTAGCTTTAACTCGCAAGCAGCGCCACCTTGCGACGGAAATAGGCTTAGGTCTGCCCCACCCCCTGTCGAGAGAATGTAATCGTCCGGCCGCCGGCCGGATGGACAGTCCAAGTACCCACCGTCCAATCAGAGGGGTCAAGAGATCCTGGCACGCGGGGGCAGAGTTCGTGACACAGCTGTGCCAAGTAGACAAGAAAAAAGCCTCGCGGGGGCTTGCCCAAGATGACCTCCGGGAACTTCGTCCATCTTCCATAAACAACCATGCTTTTATTCAACTTATCGAGTATTTTTCAAGGGACCGTGAAAAAATGTTCACTAGATAAAACGATAATTTTGTAATGTAGAAAATTAGACAAAATCCAGGATGACACAGCACACAGGGGCCGGGAAAAAATGATCACTTTATCGAGAGATTCAAATTTACGAGTTTCAGATTATCTCAAAATATATCTATTATTTTTTTTTATAAGTTTATAGAGAAATGTTTTAACAAATGTTCGTTAGAAAAACCTTTACTCGGGTAAAACCCGGGCAAAGCCGGGTACATCCGCTAGTAGATTATGAACACAAGGTAATAAGACACCAAATCTAAATAAATAAATAGTGTGTGACGTTTCGGTAACAGCGTTGTTACCATCTTCAGACAAAAGTGCTGAATGAGAAATTTTACCACAGCATGTTTTTAAATAGTTACTGTCTTCAAGTGTGTAAACAAGATAACAGATAAGAATATTCTGTGTTTCTTAGATAAATAACTTCTTCTTATCTGTTATCCTGTTCATTATAAGAATATTCTGTGTTTCTCAGAGAAATATCTTCTTCTTATCTGTTATCTTGTTTACGCACTTGATAACTGTAACTATTTAAAAACATGCTGTGGTAAAATTTCTCAATCAGTACTTTTTGTCTGAAGATGGTAACAACGCTGTTACCATTATTTGGATTTGGTGTCTTATTACCTTGTGTCAGGGGTTGATATTATAAACAAAGAATATCCTATTAAAAAAAGGCATTTCCTTATCGTGCAACTTTTTCTTAATTTATGCACCTTATCCCAATACAATATCACATTTGTACTGTTTTTTCAGAATATCATATGTTAAGCGTATTTACGCAAGTTTGACCTTAAATACTCATTTCTTGGTTTCTCAGGAAGCCTCTGGGACCAAAAATCTTTTTGATCGTCCTCAGTGGTACAGCCTACTCCACGCTGACGAGCGCCAACAGCACGAAACAGAATCTTAAATGGCTTTTCTTGATTTATCAAGAAATTGGGTTAGCCAAATATCAGGGAACAGTCTAAATCAATGTTTAGTTGATTTCTGTTCCACTAAATGGTGCTCTGTTATCTACAAAGAACATATGCTCCTGGTCAGGATATGCCTTCTTTGTTTTTAATATTCACTACTAGAAGAATGACCCGGCTTCGCCCGAGAAATCCCCCGAGTGAAGTATCCTTCATACTGAAAGTACATCAATAATAAATAGTAGAAGTGCCATAGAATAGCAATACAGAAGAAACACATAAACTACAGGAAATAAAAGTGTGTAATGGCAAAAATTGTATTATATTAGTGTTTAGGTATTTGATTTAATTATTTTTTGAAATCCATTTAGTTGTTTCAAAATTAATATAGTTTAAATAGACGGCAGCTTTTCCACCAAACCCCCATTAACCTTTGAAATTGCCTGAGTTGAGTGACTGACTGTAAAGAATCCTGACTGCAATGCCCATCTTCTCAGTAAGAATAAAAAAAAAAGGTTTATAAAAAAATTAATCCAAAATACTGGCATCTAAATATTTTTCTGTAAAAAAATAAAAGAGCATATGTAAATATTAGGCAAACATATGTGTTCGCTAATGATTGTGACTGCATTTTAAATGATTTTTAAAAAGAGATTTAAACAAATAAAGACCAGAACAAAAATTAATAAAAAATATGAAATCCATTATTTACATACATTCACAAAAGCAAACGATGACAGAATTGATGACTCTGATACTTGTATATAGAATAATAATGAATGAGTTTTAAAAATTGTAAAAAAAAAAATAATAAATGCATCGGCCGGGAATCGAACCCGGGCCGCCCGCGTGGCTGGCGAGCATTCTACCACTGAACCACCTATGGTTATGAGAAATGGCCATATTTGGGTATTTATTCCATTCACAAAAGCAAACTGTGATAGAATTGATTGATGACTCTGATACTTGTATATTTTAATAATGTGGGTTTTAGTCTTAAATTACATTGGGTTTCTAAAATTAATGTAGATTGTACCTTATGGATTCCTTGTAGTTGTAATTATAGAAAATACAAGGTACAATGACACCAAATCCAAAAAAAAAAAAAAAGTGTTTTGACGTTTCAGTACAAGCATTGTTGCTCGCTGGTGGAGTTGGACTTTTGCAAGAATCAGGGGCCATTAGAGCATTTTTTTTAAACAGAAAAAAAAAAAAAGACTAATGCAGGAATCAAACCTGGGTCATAGCGGTCGAAAACTAAATATCCTGTATCCCCTTTGTCATTAAGACTGGGAGCACTACTCAGTAGCAGGCCACTGACTTAGCTCCAATATGTAATGGTGACATGAGGAACAGACACCATGTACAGCCAACATGGAGTACATCCTGTATCCCCTTTGTCATTAAGACTGGGAGCACTACTCAGTAGCAGGCCACTGACTTAGCTCCAATATGTAATGGTGACATGAGGAACAGACACCATGTACAGCCAACATGGATTACATCCTGTATCCCCTTTGTCATTAAGACTGGGAGCACTACTCAGTAGCAGGCCACTGACTTAGCTCCAATATGAAATGGTGACATGAGGAACAGACACCATGTACAGCCAACATGGAGTACATCCTGTATCCCCTTTGTCATTAAGACTGGGAGCACTACTCAGTAGCAGGCCACTGACTTAGCTCCAATATGAAATGGTGACATGAGGAACAGACACCATGTACAGCCAACATGGAGTACATCCTGCATCCCATTTGTCATTAAGACTGGGAGCACTACTCAGTAGCAGGCCACTGACTTAGCTCCAATATGTAATGGTGACATGAGGAACAGACACCATGTTCAGCCAACATGGAGTACATCCTGTATCCCCTTTGTCATTATGACTGGGAGTACTACTCAGTAGCAGGCCACTGACTTAGCTCCAATATGTAATGGTGACATGAGGAACAGACACCATGTACAACCAACATGGAGTACATCCTGTATCCCCTTTGTCATTAAGACTGGGAGCACTACTCAGTAGCAGGCCACTGACTTAGCTCCAATATGTAATGGTGACATGAGGAACAGACACCATGTTCAGCCAACATGGAGTACATCCTGTATCCCCTTTGTCATTAAGACTGGGAGCACTACTCAGTAGCAGGCCACTGACTTAGCTCCAATATGTAATGGTGACATGAGGAACAGACACCATGTACAGCCAACATGGAGTACATACTGTATCCCCTTTGTCATTAAGACTGGGAGCACTACTCAGTAGCAGGCCACTGACTTAGCTCCAATATGTAATGGTGACATGAGGAACAGACACCATGTACAGCCAACATGGAGTACATCCTGTATCCCCTTTGTCATTAAGACTGGGAGCACTACTCAGTAGCAGGCCACTGACTTAGCTCCAATATGAAAGGGGAGATGAGGAACAGACACCATGTACAGCCAACATGGAGTACATCCTGTATCCCCTTTATCATTAAGACTGGGAGCACTACTCAGTAGCAGGCCACTGACTTAGCTCCAATATGAAATGGTGACATGAGGTACAGACACCATGTACAGCCAACATGGAGTACATCCTGTATCCCCTTTGTCATTAAGACTGGGAGCACTACTCAGTAGCAGGCCACTGACTTAGCTCCAATATGAAATGGTGACATGAGGAACAGACACCATGTACAGCCAACATGGAGTACATCCTGTATTCCTGGAGCCATTTCAGGGTACTATCAGCATGGCCAGCTGAGCCCAGGTTTTATAACAAGCTTGTTACTGCTCCCCCTCCTCATTTTTTATCTGGGGTTGGGACCAATAAAGGGGGAGCTATTAAATTCAATACAATGTATTCAATACTTACTTAATTCAACCGAAAGTTCAGATTCCTTGAGAATAAAATAGGTTCAACTATAATTTTATCACCGAATAAAACTGCCCCACATTGCTGTTAAAGTTAACTGTGTTTCTCTAATAATTATATCGTTAAGTAGATATAGACTGTGTTTATAACCAACCCATCTTTATTTAGCAGTAAAACTTATCAAATCTCTCAACTCAGAAACGACTCATCCTCTTTACTACTCTGATCTTTATATTATAATCACAGGGTATGCAACACTAGACAATATGTAATTAACAAAAGGGCAGTAACTTGATCTGTGAAAGAAAACAATTTTTTCACCTCTCAACATTTTTTGAGAGATTGCCTTCCCTTTTATCAATTTATTGCACAAAAAAACAAACTTGAAGGTAATTTACAAATTATAATATTGCCATGTAGAAAATTAGGAAAGACAAACTTCAGGATGACACAGCAATTTATTTAAGGCAGGAACCAACTATGAATGGTAAACAAAAGATAAGCAACGAGAGAAATTTACAGAGTAGCAAAATATAAACAAAATAATGATAGTCTGCTAATAAAATAATAAATACTTTGTTACAATATTATACTTTAGCTGCCATCTGTTATGAGAATTTGATGAGCCAGGCCTTTCCATTAATTTTTCATTGCAGTAAGGACAGTAGATAATTGTTTAATTTTTAAAAAGAATCATACACGTCTATAATAGTTTCAAATTCTCACAATTTACTATTTCTTCAATTCTTGTAAAATACCTTAAAGTTTTTGGTGCCAATAAATTGATAAAGAGGTAGCAATCTCTCAAAATATTTTAAGGAAAAAATTATTTTTTTTCTTTCACAGACCCAGATGCTCCCCTTTTTTAAATATACAGTTAAACCTGTCTATAGCGCCCCCTCTTAGGACTCACCAAAATAGGGTGCTATAGAGAGGGGGTGCTATAGACAGGTCACTTTTAATGTAAATCACATCGTACTACAGTTAAACCTGTCTATAGCGCTCACACTCTTGGGACTCGCCAAAATAGGGTGATATAGAGAGGGGGTGCTATAGACAGGTCACTTTTAATGTGTAAATTGCATCGTATTACAGTTAAACCTGTCTATAGCGCCCCCTCTTGGGACTCGCCAAAATAGGGTACTATAGAGAGGGGGTGCTATAGACAGGTCACTTTTAATGTAAATCCCATCGTACTACGTATTTAAAATCAGGTTCTATAGAGAGGAAGGTGCTATTTAGAGGGGGTGCTATAGACAGGTCACTTTTAATGTAAAATGTTTACATTTTAATGTTTAAAATTGGGCGATATTGAGAGGAAGGCACTATTTAGAGGGGACGCTATAGACAGGTTTAACTGTATATTCAATTGATTCGCCTTTTGAATCACACTAAAAAATATGTAAATAAAATGGTTGGAAATATGCAAAATAGGGATGTTGCACGATCCATTTCCAGTACACTATCCAGCACACTACAGCTTGCTGGTATGCAACACTAGACAATATGTATATAAAATGCTTGGAAATATGTAAATATGGTTGTTGCACGAGCAATCTACAGCACACTGACCAGCCTCTATTGCGCTCACCGGGTAGCATGGCTGGGATGTTAAAACTTGTCTGTTTACTGAACAATGTATTAATAAGGCACAATTTGGATTATAGATTTAAACACAGGGTAATAAGACACCAAATTTAAATAAATAAATAGTGTGTGACGTTTCAATAACAGCGTTATTACCATCTTCAGACAAAAGTACTGAATGACTTTTTTCTGAAGATTGTAACACAACGCTGTTACCGAAACGTCACACACTATTTATTTATTTAGATTTGGTCTTATTACCTTGTATGAACAATGTATTATTGAAAAAAGTTTGCGTTAAAGGGTATTTTTCACATAATTTAGCCAGGAATGTGCTGCTATTGCCTTTCGCACATGGCTGGCATTCATACTGCATGTTCTTCTTTCATTCTCTTCTCTTTTTTTTTGTACATGCGCGGTTGTTTAGAGGAGATTGTTTGGGCACTGGGGGGCCTGTGCAGGTTATCCGCAAGGGCTGGATGTGTATCCACAACCTGGGGATCATGAAAGGAGGATCCAGAGACTATTGGTTTGTTCTCACTTCCGAGTCCCTTTCCTGGTTCAAGGATGAGGAGGTAAGTATCACTCAATCTTTACCTGCGCAACGACTCTACGTTGTGGTCTTACGCAGGAAAAAGACAAGAAGTACATGCTCCAACTAGATGGACTTATGATAAAAGATATTGAGCAAGGCTTCATGTCGCGAAGACATACCTTTGCCCTCTTCAACCCTGATCAAAGGTAGGTTCCCTACATTTGATCCTTGGAGAGAGATTTTTGGGGTTATATTATTCAGTTTTTCTCAAAAATTAGGTAAATAAGACCAAATCTAAGGTCTTCTTCTTTCTTATCTCCACTCAATCATATTAGGGTATCAAGTTGTGACCCTTGATGGTGTCTGTTTGACAACCATCATGTCTAGGTGAAGTAGAATGCATCTGCCTTTGTCATTAAAACTGGGTGCACTACTCAGTGACAAAAGAAATGGCCACCTCTGACATGAAGAACAGACACCATGTACAGCCTCTCCTAACATGGAGTACAAACACTGCTCATCCTGTATCCCTGGAGTCCTTACAAGGTACTATTAGCCGAGCCAGCTGAGCCCAGGTTGTTTAGTGAGCTTGTTACTACTCCCCCTCCTCCTTTTTTATCCGGGCTTGGGACCGGCGAGTTTCTTTATTACCGGATATCATGGAATGGGGTGTAGCTTTCATTGATCATGGCACCACACTTTGGTGAAAGTTTGACTGTAATTTGAGACCTAACATGGAAGCTGCCAACATCCCTGGACTGAGGTCTATCAACACTTGAACTCAGGATTTATAAAGAGGTCTTTCTCCTCTATGGAGCTGCTTTTGGTTTGCGACTGCTTATTGGTCAGAGTTTTTCTGCTTGTTTCTCAGCTGGCCTGGTTCATATCTGAAGGTCTTTCCCCTATCCATTACCTGGGGACGTGACCTGTCAGCTCAACTGAGGGATGAAATGATGTAACACTATAGACAAAACACAAGGTGGATACAAGAAAATAAGACAATTTGATGATGGTAACAATGATGTTACTGAAATGTTACACACTATTTATCTATTTGGATTTAGTGTCTTATTACCTTGTGTTTATAATCTATAATCCAAATTGTGTGACTTATTATTCAGAATTTGATGAGTTTAACCACAATTTGCAGACACAGTTTGATCACAGTAGTTGTAAAAGAACAAACACATACAGTAGAACTACCTCTCTGTGAAGGACAACACCTAGTTACAGAGACAAACTGTCCTTTAGGGAAAGGTGTCCTCTTACTGGAGAGTTGCTAAATACAGTAGAACTACCTCTCTGTAAAGGACAACACCTAGTTACAGAGTCAAAGTGTCCTTTAGGGAGAGATATCCTCTTTTTTTTTGCTTATTACTAGTACATGTGGTACAGGCCATGATAATCATGGTAGGTAGAAGTAGACAACTGCTTTTACTGTAAATGCGCCACGTGTCTACATATGTGAAAACTGGTTCAACTTTGTACTTACAAATGTGCCAGAGCCTCATTTGGTTACTTGCACTTGCTGGTGGGATTTGGCTTTTCCAAGAATCAGGGACCATTGGAGCATTTTTTTTTTTAAATCAGAAAAAAAGTGTCCAATGTGGGAATCAAACCCGGGTCGTAGCAGTCGAAAAACCAACGGTTTAGACCACCTTTCCACCGACTCCCCTGAGTTATACAGTAAAACCTCCATGAGATGACACTCCCGCTAGAAGACACTTCTCTACAAAGGACAGTTTCCATCACCAATACAGTAGAACTAACTCCATGAGAGGACACTCCCGCTAGAGGACATCTCTCTACAAAGGACAGTTTCCATCACCAATACAGTAGAACAACCTCCATGAGAGGACACTCCCGCTAGAAGACACTTCTCTACAAAGGACAGTTTCCATCACCAATACAGTAGAACAACCTCCACGAGAAGACACCTCTCTACAAAGGACAGTTTCC
The DNA here is from genome assembly GCA_030710605.1 of Cordylochernes scorpioides. Lineage (NCBI taxonomy): Eukaryota > Metazoa > Arthropoda > Arachnida > Pseudoscorpiones > Chernetidae > Cordylochernes > Cordylochernes scorpioides. The sequence goes on along the minus strand of CP092870.1, from coordinate 63,633,250 downwards.
ATCACCAATACAGTAGAACAACCTCCATGAGAGGACACTCCCGCTAGAAGACACTTCTCTACAAAGGACAGTTTCCATCACCAATACAGTAGAACAACCTCCACGAGAAGACACCTCTCTACAAAGGCAGTTTCCATCACCAATACAGTAGAGCAACCTCCATGAGAGGACACCTCTCTACAAAGGACAGTTTCCATCACCAATACAGTAGAACAACCTCCACGAGAAGACACCTCTCTACAAAGGACAGTTTTCATCACCAATACAGTAGAACAACCTCCATGAGAAGACACCTCTCTACAAAGGCAGTTTCCATCACCAATGCAGTAGAGCAACCTCCATGAGAGGACACCTCTCTACAAAGGACAGTTTCCATCACCAATACAGTAGAACAACCTCCACGAGAAGACACCTCTCTACAAAGGACAGTTTCCATCACCAATACAGTAGAACAACCTCCATGAGAGGACACCTCTCTATAAAAGACAGTTTTCATTTTCATAATTACCATTTTTATCATTTAGCAACTCTCCAGTAAAAAGACACCTCTCCCTAAAGGACACTTTGGCTCTGCAATTAGATGTCTTTTACAGGGAGGTACTGTACCAGAATTTTCAACCAGTTTATCACTGTAGCTGTAAAAACACGCAGTTATTTCAGGAAAGTGTGTGATATCTTGGTGGCAGAGAGAGGATTCCAGCTCTCTGCTTCTCTCTCTAGTTTGGTGATGACATAAGAGACCCAATCAAAATCCATTTACCATATTTTTTTTTCCTAGGGAGTCATTGTCACACAATAGCAAGGCCATCCCCAAAACAGAAGTTAGGAATGATGGAATTTTACCTTCGTTTAAACCATTTTCAGCGATTTTTCAATGCGGAAGGCCACCAAAAAGAACCAACTACAGGTTGGTTTTTTTTTTTCATATTTAGGCAAATCTTCTTCATCCATCCAAGCTGATTTGTTTTGCTGGTTTGTTTTTGGCTCTCTTTTTCCCTGATTGGACACTTGGTGTTCATATCACCTGTATATACAGTAGAACAACCTCCATGAGAGGACACCTCTCTATAAAAGAGTTTTCATATGCAAATTTTTACTACAGTAAAGCCCCTCTATAGTGAACCCCAATGGGACAGAGCTTTTGGTTCACTATAGCCACGGTTTGGCTATTTTTTTTTTTTTTACTTTTCAAAATTTTTAGACCGTATAATTAAAGGACAGCTATACACACAAGAAGAGGCTTCCTCTTAATAGTGGTCACTTTGTTTTAATTCCCTTAATTGACCAATTTCCTTACATTATTACTGAATAATAATAGAAATCATTAGATGATGGTTCTTCTTATCATTAACATACATGTACCTCTATTTACAAAACTATTTTAGAGGCGTAATATTCTTTTTAAAATAAAACAATTTCTACTGTCCTTACTGCGATGGAAAAATTAAAGGGAGGGCCTGGCTCATCGGTGGTGAACCCTCCCAGCGGTTTCGCCAGTTTAAGGCCCTCCCTTTAATTTTTCCATCGCAGTAAGGACAGTAGAAATTGTTTTATTTTAAAAAGAATATTACGCCTCTAAAATAGTTTTGTAATTTGATAACAGATGGCGCGCTAGTGCATCGTAACATAATTGTTCAAATAAAAAATGTACCTCTATGTCTAATTTAAAAATCATGACAAATCCTAGGCAAAGTTTTATTTAATATATATATTCAAAGATATAAAATGATTTTAAAACATCATTATCACATTATATATTACATTGTTTACTTGGAAAAATGGCTCTAACACCTTGTTGCTTCAAAACATTCTTCAAGCATTGCACCATTCAAATAAAGTTAGTGTTTTTCTTCCATTTCATTTTCCCACATATTCTTCTAGGTCGAGATTTTTTTTTTTTTTTTAACCTGTCATGCAAAACATTGCTGACTTTAAAATCACCATAGTTAATGGCATAAAAATAGTTTTTGTTTCATCACGGGACCATTTATTTGGATTTTTTTTTTTTAACCCTAAAACGTACGATCGCGGCAAAAGTTGAGGTTGATTCCTCTTTGTAACAATTTTTAATAGCTTTATATTTTATCTTTTATAAAAGAAAAGTTATATTCTCTTGTTTTAATATGTTCTTAACATTTTGCCTGTGTTGTTTCACTTTGAAAAGTTCTGAAAATGGCCTTTTTTTTTTTTTTTTTTTTTAAGATATAACGCTTTTGTTTTTAAAATGCCTTTGTTTTCTTCATTTTGGAAGCCATTTGTATTTTTATATTTCAAATTTAATGGATGCAAATATATTATATTTAATAAAAGTATAATGTGTTAAAATTTATACAACATATGCCGCTAAATGTATTGTTTTGAAATCGCAATCCGCGAGCTAAAACATGCTCAAAATTTGGTTGTTTTAATTTTTTTTTTATATTACAATTCTAAGTTCGTTATAAGCATAGTATTTTAAATAGATTTTATTATTTTGGGACCGAAAATTGGTTCGTTATAGGGGTAGTTCGTTATTCTAAAAATCGCAAAGTTCGTTATAACGATGGTATTTTCAATGGAATGGAATTGGGAATCGGCGTGGGTTCGTTATAAGGGAAGGTTCATTATATCCAGGGTTCGTATTAGCAGGGTTTTACTGTATATAGAAACTCTCCAGTAAGAGGACAACTCTCCCTAAAGGACAAACTGTAACTAGGTGTTGTCAGAGAGGTAGTTCTATTGTATTTAGCAACTCTCCAGTAAGAGGACACCTCTCCCTAAAGGACACTTTGGCTCTGTAACTAGGTGTTGTCAGAGAGGCAGTTTTACTGTAATTCATTTTTAGTTTCTCTCCTCACAAAAACAAGTTATGGTGGTAATGAAAGATGTAAAAAATGAAAAGAAATCCTTGATTCACGTTCTCGCGTAATTCTGGCCTTAACTACCCGTTTCGTGATTTTTCAGGATGCCTGAATGACCAGTTTTTGGTTGTTGAAATGCGTACGTGGTTAGCTTTTCTTAATTAATCAAGAATGGGGCCAATCCTGTAATAATTAAAAATCAACAAGAATAATCCCAATTCTGGTTCGTTTCCAAGGTGACTAACGTGGCAACGGCACCCATTTTCCGAGATAGTGGACATTGCTGCTGCTGTGATACATGGAGACATCTGAGACTCTTCTTTGGACACAACAACGAGAATAGTTGATATATATTCCAATGGATGGCGAATGCCATCAGCAACTTCCAGTTTGCACAATGAGGAGATGTCTTTTTCAAACCTTATGTTTTGATGCATCAGCGCGCCATCTGTTATGAATATTCGAAACTATTATAGACACGAAGATTCTTTTGAAAATTAAACAATTTCTACTGAGCCAGGCCCTCCCTTTAAATTTTCCATTACAGTAAGGGCAGTAAAAATTGTTTAATTTTCAAAAAAGAATCATACCTGTCTATAATAGTTTCAAATATTCATACCTTATTAGATAGTAAAAAGACATATATTTGATTGAATAAGAGATTTATTTGCCAATATTTCAGCTGGCCAAATGCCAACCTTTATCGAGGCATTACATTTTTTTATACACAAACCCAGCGCTGCCTAGTGTTATAATATCACAGTTGGAATCATTTAAAATATAAAGTAGGTGAGAGAAATTTGTGTTTTAAATGATTTCAACTGTGATATTATAACACTATGCGGCGCTGAGTTTGTGTATACAAAAATGTAATGCCTCGATAAAGGTTGGCTTTCAGCCAGCCGAAATATTGGCAAATAAATCTTTTATTCAATCCAATATATGTATTTTTATTATCTAATTATTTAAGTATGGATTGCTCTATTTTCAGAATGATTTATACCTTATATTTACACAAAAAAAGAGAAAGTTGTTCTTTCTCCCTGCTGTAGTTTTTTCCCATTAAATAAGTTGTGCGGTGTGTGTGTGTGCATGTGTTCAAGTAGGAATGTCTACAAGGACTACAAACAGCTGGAGCTCAGCTGTGAGAACATTGAGGATGTAGATAGCTGGAAAGCTTCCTTCCTTAGAGCCGGAGTCTACCCAGAGCGTAGTAGCTCTGGTGGCGGAGCCAATGGTACAGCCGGATCTGTAGAAGAAGGCGGCAGCGCGGAACACACCTCCATGGACCCCCAGCTGGAAAGACAAGTGGAGACTATCCGGAATCTGGTGGATTCCTACATGAAAATCATTACCAAGACTTTCCGGGACCTCATCCCTAAAACTATCATGCACCTCACCATCAACGACGTGAGTTCATTCTTTATACCCCCATTATATCATTATGATAAGTCACTATTTGGATTTTATACAGTAGAACAACCTCCATGAGAGGACATCTCTCTACAAAAGACAGTTTCCATCACCAATACAGTAGAACAACCTACATGAGAGGATACCTCTCTACAAAGGACAGTTTCCATCACCAATACAGTAGAACAACCTCCATGAGAGGACACTCCCGCTAGAGGATACCTCTCTACAAAGGACAGTTTCCATCACCAATACATTAGAACAACCTATGAGAGGACACTCCCGCTAGAGGACACCTCTCTACAAAGGACAGTTTCCATCACCAATACAGTAGAACAACCTCCATGAGAGGACACTCCCGCTAGAGGATACCTCTCTACAAAGGACAGTTTCCATCACCAATACAGTAGAACAACCTCCATGAGAGGACACTCCCGCTAGAGGATACCTCTCTACAAAGGACAGTTTCCATTACCAATACAGTAGAACAACCTCCATGAGAGGACACTCCCGCTAGAGGATACCTCTCTACAAAGGACAGTTTCCATCACCAATACAGTAGAACAGCCTATGAGAGGACACTCCCACTAGAGGACACCTCTCTATAAAGGACAGTTTTTCTTTGCAAAATTACCATTTTTACAATTTAGCAACTCTTCAGTAAGAGGACACCTCTCCCTAAAGGACAGTTTGGCTCTGTAAATAGGTGTTGTTCTTTACAGAGAGGTAGTTCTGTGTATATATTTATATATATATACAGTAGAACTACCTCCCTGTAAAGGGAACCTAGTTACAGAGCCAAAGTGTCCTTTAGGGGGAGGTGCCCTTTTACTGGAGAGTTACTAAATACAGTAGAACTACCTCTCTGTAAAGGACAACACCTAGTTCCAGAGCCAAAGTGTCCTTTAGGGGGAGGTGCCCTCTTACTGGAGAGTTACTAAATACAGTAGAACTATCTCTCTGTAAAGGACAACACCTAGTTACAGAGCCAAAGTGTCCTTTAGGGAGAGGTGTCCTCTTACTGGAAAGTTGCTAAATAGTAAAAGCGATAATTTTGCAAATGAAAACTGTTCTTTATAGAGAGGGTCTTCTAGTATGAGTGTCCTCTCATGAAGGTTTAACTGAATATACATATATACAAGTCACTATATGTTTATATATGTATGTTTGTCGGGTATACACATCCACAATACTGATAAAGCACAATTTGTATTATAGAGTATAATACAAGAAAATAAGACCTAATCCAAATAATTTAATAGGGTGTGACGTTTCGGCAACAGCATTGTCACCATCATCAGAGAATAGAATAAATGAGAAAAAAATCACAGCAATTTCTCAAATAGTACTGTTATCAAGTGTTTAAACAAGATAACAGATTAATTTATTGTAGTATAATCTATAATCCAAATTGTGCTTTATCATTTCATGTATATGGTGTTGTTGTTTCTTATCCCCTTGTGTAAAGATTACACGAAAATCATGAGTTCATGATCTCATAGAATGGGGTATAGGGGTGCAGCTTTCATTGACCATGGCACCATGATCCAGGCACACTTTGGTGAAAGTCTGACTAATTTGAGGCCGTTCATAACATGGAAGTCTTTGCTGTTGACTCTAACATGAGTAGACACAGCTCTTCCGTATTCCTGGACCATTGCTGAGGTCCATCAACCAGGTCAGTTGAACTTAGAATTTTTAAAGAGGGAGTGTCCCTCCTGGTTACAGCATCAAGTCTACCAGAACAAGACTTGATAGTGTAGAGGGTTAACTGTACCTCCCAACAATGTCCACTGCACCACAGTATGTATATGGTGTAGTAACAACAAGCTGTGTTGTGCTTGTAGACCAAAGAATTCATCTACGGAGAACTTCTGGCCAACCTGTATTCCTGCGGAGATCAGGTACGTATCTCCTTCACCTTGTAGACAACTGGTAGATACTGACTGTCTGATTATATTGTTTATATTGTGTCTAGTAGAATTACAGAGGGTGTTCACACTTATAGGAAACAAGTTTTATTATAAAATATTAAAAATTAACACCATATTTGAAATTTTTAAAATGTTCTATTTGAAAGTCTTTTTGTTTATTTACAGAACGGCACCTGATTTTCCACAATAGCAGACACTTTCTGATCATGGTCATACTCAAAAGATCCCATTCTTCCTTTACCACATTCCAGAGACCTTCAATTGTCCTAGGGTGTCTCTTTCCAAGTGCTCTTTTAAGGCATCCAAAAATGCAAAAATCCATCGTGGCTAAATCAGGAGATTTTACAGGGGTTCTGTTCTTTAGAATAGTGTTGATTCCTGTTCTTTGCCTTAGATCTTCCAAATAAGCTTGGGTTGAAGATGAGGTATGACTTGTGGCGTTATCATGGTGAAACCAGACTTTGTTGCTCTGTTTTCCATAGATAGAGGGAATATCATTTAAAAATATAGGTTCTAAAATGTTGTTTTGATAGTACTCCGAGTTTATTTTGGCATTTCTTTCAACTTTTCTTATTTTTTATTTTCCTTCATATGATATACCGCATGCCACCATAAATCCTTTGGGGTAACTTTCAGCACATTCCTTCAACCAAATTGGCCTAGATTTTTCCACCCTTTTTTGGTAGTATATAGCTCTTTTTCTGTTGAAATCGGTTAAATATACCCATGCTTCGTTATATATAACAATAAATTTCCATCTATCAGCAGCCAAGAAATTTTCATAAAAATATCTGCTGATAGTGTGTCGCTGACGAATATGGCTCTGAAACAATTTGTGAGCCGCATGTTTTTTTTGTAGCTTTTAGGCCTAAATCTTTATTTATTATTTTATTTATTGTTGACACTGATGTTCCTATTAATTTGGCTATATCTCTTTGTGGCATAGGATTTTCTTTTGTAATATATTTTTTCACTTTTTTGACAGTTGCAGGAGTTCTCACAGATATAGGGTGATAATCTTTTGTCCATTTCTCCGTAGGTGCTTTGAATAAAAACTTGATATTTTAGTCGTGAATAATATTATAAATACCTTTTTTTAGAAATGTTGATATCATCTTGTTTGCATATTTTAATTATGTCCAAATAGGTAAGATTAGCTATGGAAAGTGGTAAAGGAAGAATGGGATCTTTTGAGTATGACCATGATCAGAAAGTGTCTGCTGTCGTGGAAAATCATGTGCCGTTCTGTAAATAAACAAAAAGGCTTTCAAATAGAACATTTAAAAAATTTCAAATATGGTGTTAATTTTTAATATTTTATAATAAAACTTGTTTCCCCTATAAGTGTGAACACCCTCTGTAAATAGACCTCTCTAAGTAAAACAACGTTTGACAAGTTTTACCGCAAATGTTTCTTTTGAACGAAAAATCGTAATTTAAGGAGAAATAACGACTATTTCTATCCTTAGGGATGAAGTATGAAAGGATGAATTGTCTTCTTCTTCTTTCTTATCTCCACACTGTGTGAAGTAGAATGTGTCTGCCTTTGTCATTAAGACTGGGAGCACTACTCAGTAGCAGGCCACTGACTTAGCTCCAATATGAAATGGTACATGAGGAACAGACACCATGTACAGCCAACATGGAGTACATCCTGTATCCCCTTTGTCATTAAGACTGGGAGCACTACTCAGTAGCAGGCCACTGACTTAGCTCCAATATGAAATGGTACATGAGGAACAGACACCATGTACAGCCAACATGGAGTACATCCTGTATCCCCTTTGTCATTAAGACTGGGAGCACTACTCAGTAGCAGGCCACTGACTTAGCTCCAATATGAAATGGTGACATGAGGAACAGACACCATGTGCAGCCTCTCCTAATGGAGTACAAATGCTGCTCATCCTGTATCCCTGGATTAGGAGCCCTTACAGGGTACTATCAGCCGGGCCAGCTGAACCCAGTTTGTTTACCAAGCTTGTTACTGCTCCCCCTCCTCCTCTTTTATCCGGGCTTGGGACTGGCAACGGTGGAGTTATGATGTCTGTGTTGGGGATGAGTAGAACTCATCAATGGATATAGCCAATGATGTGGTTTGTGGGGCTTCAAGTTGGTAGTTACACTTGAACATTGTGGGAAAACCTTGCAATAACTCTGGAATGTATTAGAATTGTATCAAAATCTCCCTGGTCATGATAACTCATAGCATGTGGCTGTGTGTACAGAACTCCCTGATGGAGGAGTCGGCAGAGGAGGCCAAGAAGAGAGATGAGATGCTCCGGATGTACACGGCCTGCAAGGATGCCCTGAAGATCATCGGGGATGTGTCCATGCAGACCTCCTACCATCCTACACCTCCTCCGGTGAAAGATGATTGGCTGAGAGTCAATACTCCAGAGTCGCCCAGGTCTGTTGTGTTCTCTGATGGTTGTTGGGAGTTAACATTCCTGAGTCTGTTGTGTTCTCTGATTGGTTGTTTAGAGTTAACATTCCAGAAACTGTTGTGTTCTCTGATTGGTTGTTGAGTGTCAACATTCCTGAGTCTGTTGTGTTCTCTGATTGGTTGTTTAGAGTTAACATTCCTGAGTCTGTTGTGTTCTCTGATTGGTTGTTGAGTGTCAACGTTCCTGAGTCTGTTGTGTTCTCTGATTGGTTGTTTAGAGTTAACATTCCTGAGTCTTTTGTGTTCTCTGATTGGTTGAGAGACAACACTCCCAAGTCTGTTGTGTTCTCTGATTGGTTGTTTAGAGTTAACATTCCTGAGTCTGTTGTGTTCTCTGATTGGTTGAGAGACAACACTCCCAAGTCTGTTGTGTTCTCTGATTGGTTGTTGAGAGATAACATTCCTGAGTGTTGTGTTCTCTGATTGGTTGTTGAGAGTCAACACTACCAAGTCTGTTGTGTTTCTTGATTGGCTGATTTGTTATCAGTATGTCCTTGATTTCACATGATGTTGGCTGAGTCAAATTAACTTATAGACATTGATGTTGTTATTTATTATCCCTTTGTGTAAGGATTACTCAAGTTCCATGAGTTCAAAATCAACATCAGATCTCATGAAATGGGGTGTAGGAATGCAGGTTTCATTGATCATGTCACCACACTTTGGTTGAAAGTCTGACTGTAATTGAAGGCTGTTCCTAACATGGAAGTCTTTGCTGCAAAAATGATTACAGTATCCCTGGAACTTTGCTAAGGACCCTTTTGTTGTTCTTCTTCTTTCTTATCTCTACTCAATCATATTAGGGTATCAAGCTTGTAAAGCTTGAGACTTGGAAACCATCATGACTGGGTGAAGTAGAATGCATCTTCCTTTGTCATTAAGACCGGGAGCACTACTCAGTGGCAGGCCACTGACTTAGCTCCAAAAGAAATGGCCGCCTCTGACATGAGGAACAGACACCATTTACAGCCGCTCCTAACATGGAGTACAAACGCTCTCATCCTGTATCCCTGGAGACCTTACAGGGTACTATCAGCATGGCCAGCTGAGCCCAGGTGTTTTAGCGAGCTTGTTACTGCTCCCCCTCCTCCTTTTTCATCTGGGCTTGGGACCAGCAAACCCTTTTGTACATTTGTCTAAATGGAAGTGTTGTGTCCAGGCCATCGTCTCCCTCGCTGGGTAACCGCCGGAACCCCGGAATGGGTGGGAGAGCTCCAGCTCCCCCTAGTGGTCGTCCGGCCCCCAATATTCCCAACCGGCCTGTGGATAGCTCCAGGCCACCTCCTGCTGCACCCCCACGGCCCATCCCTGGCATGCAGGCACCTCTTGTGCCCACGTAAGTAGTAACACTTCGTAGTAAGAATTTGTAGTAGAGTGTAGTATTCTAGGAGTTTGGGAGGGCTTTATCATTGTTGAGAGTTGAAATACTGCTCCCCGGGGTCAAAATACCAACAGCTGATATCCCGATAAATCAAAATATTGACACAGGGTTAAAATCTCACCTATTTTAAAAGGAGACAGAGGTTGTTCACACTTGGTTATCTCGTGTGTCTTCAATAAAGGTCACTGTAATATCTTTCAGAGTTATTGTCTCAATCCTGATATACATGCTAAAAGGTACAACTTCCTTAAGTTTTGTCCATGAGTTTAGAAAGAAAATAATATTTTACTTTGTTTGTGGTAAAATATATTTTATCCCTCTAAATAAAGTAAAATAATTTACTCGAATGTTAATTGATACTTATATATATATATATATATTTTTATTGCTGGGAATTTGATCCTGTCTGGATTTTGGGTTGTTGGTATTTTGCTCGAACCCCAGGTAAAACAACAATTTTGACCACTCTGGGTATGTTGCCAGCTGATTTAAGTTGTTTGTGCCATGCTTCTGTGTAGCTTAATATGATTGTTGTGTCAATTGTTAGTGGCCATCACTTACAGCTAATGTCCCTCTGTTATATCTCTTCTTTCTTATCTCCACTCAACAATCATATCAGGGTATCAAGTCTGTAGAGCTTGTTGATGGTGTCTGTGCTGGGGATGTGTCTCTTCTTCTTTCTTATCTCCACTCAACAATCATATCAGGGTATCAAGTCTGTAGAGCTTGTTGATGGTGTCTGTGCTGGGGATGAGTCTCTTCTTCTTTCTTATCTCCACTCAACAATCATATCAGGGTATCAAGTCTGTAGAGCTTGTTGATGGTGTCTGTGCTGGGGATGTGTCTCTTCTTCTTTCTTATCTCCACTCAACAATCATATCAGGGTATCAAGTCTGTAGAGCTTGTTGATGGTGTCTGTGCTGGGGATGTGTCTCTTCTTCTTTCTTATCTCCACTCAACAATCATATCAGGGTATCAAGTCTGTAGAGCTTGTTGATGGTGTCTGTGCTGGGGATGTGTCTCTTCTTCTTTCTTATCTCCACTCAACAATCATATCAGGGTATCAAGTCTGTAGAGCTTGTTGATGGTGTCTGTGCTGGGGATGAGTCTCTTCTTCTTTCTTATCTCCACTCAACAATCATATCAGGGTATCAAGTCTGTAGAGCTTGTTGATGGTGTCTGTGCTGGGGATGTGTCTCTTCTTCTTTCTTATCTCCACTCAACAATCATATCAGGGTATCAAGTCTGTAGAGCTTGTTGATGGTGTCTGTGCTGGGGATGGGTCTCTTCTTCTTTCTTATCTCCACTCAACAATCATATCAGGGTATCAAGTCTGTAGAGCTTGTTGATGGTGTCTGTGCTGGGGATGTGTCTCTTCTTCTTTCTTATCTCCACTCAACAACCATATCAGGGTATCAAGTCTGTAGAGCTTGTTGATGGTGTCTGTGCTGGGGATGTGTTTCTTCTTCTTTCTTATCTCCACTCAACAATCATATCAGGGTATCAAGTCTGTAGAGCTTGTTGATGGTGTCTGTGCTGGGGATGTGTCTCTTCTTCTTTCTTATCTCCACTCAACAACCATATCAGGGTATCAAGTCTGTAGAGCTTGTTGATGGTGTCTGTGCTGGGGATGTGTCTCTTCTTCTTTCTTATCTCCACTCAACAATCATATCAGGGTATCAAGTCTGTAGAGCTTGTTGATGGTGTCTGTGCTGGGGATGGGTCTCTTCTTCTTTCTTATCTCCACTCAACAACCATATCAGGGTATCAAGTCTGTAGAGCTTGTTGATGGTGTCTGTGCTGGGGATGTGTCTCTTCTTCTTTCTTATCTCCACTCAACAATCATATCAGGGTATCAAGTCTGTAGAGCTTGTTGATGGTGTCTGTGCTGGGGATGTGTCTCTTCTTCTTTCTTATCTCCACTCAACAACCATATCAGGGTATCAAGTCTGTAGAGCTTGTTGATGGTGTCTGTGCTGGGGATGGGTCTCTTCTTCTTTCTTATCTCCACTCAACAACCATATCAGGGTATCAAGTCTGTAGAGCTTGTTGATGGTGTCTGTGCTGGGGATGTGTCTCTTCTTCTTTCTTATCTCCACTCAACAACCATATCAGGGTATCAAGTCTGTAGAGCTTGTTGATGGTGTCTGTGCTGGGGATGTGTCTCTTCTTCTTTCTTATCTCCACTCAACAACCATATCAGGGTATCAAGTCTGTAGAGCTTGTTGATGGTGTCTGTGCTGGGGATGTGTCTCTTCTTCTTTCTTATCTCCACTCAACAACCATATCAGGGTATCAAGTCTGTAGAGCTTGTTGATGGTGTCTGTGCTGGGGATGTGTCTCTTCTTCTTTCTTATCTCCACTCAACAACCATATCAGGGTATCAAGTCTGTAGAGCTTGTTGATGGTGTCTGTGCTGGGGATGTGTCTCTTCTTCTTTCTTATCTCCACTCAACAACCATATCAGGGTATCAAGTCTGTAGAGCTTGTTGATGGTGTCTGTGCTGGGGACGTGTCTCTTCTTCTTTCTTATCTCCACTCAACAACCATATCAGGGTATCAAGTCTGTAGAGCTTGTTGATGGTGTCTGTGCTGGGGATGTGTCTCTTCTTCTTTCTTATCTCCACTCAACAACCATATCAGGGTATCAAGTCTGTAGAGCTTGTTGATGGTGTCTGTGCTGGGGATGTGTCTCTTCTTCTTTCTTATCTCCACTCAACAACCATATCAGGGTATCAAGTTTGTAGAGCTTGTTGATGGTGTCTGTGCTGGGGATGTGTCTCTTCTTCTTTCTTATCTCCACTCAACAACCATATCAGGGTATCAAGTTTGTAGAGCTTGTTGATGGTGTCTGTGCTGGGGATGTGTCTCTTCTTCTTTCTTATCTCCACTCAACAATCATATCAGGGTATCAAGTCTGTAGAGCTTGTTGATGATGTCTGTGCTGGGGATGGGTCTCTTCTTCTTTCTTATCTCCACTCAACAACCATATCAGGGTATCAAGTTTGTAGAGCTTGTTGATGGTGTCTGTGCTGGGGATGTGTCTCTTCTTCTTTCTTATCTCCACTCAACAACCATATCAGGGTATCAAGTTTGTAGAGCTTGTTGATGGTGTCTGTGCTGGGGATGTGTCTCTTCTTCTTTCTTATCTCCACTCAACAATCATATCAGGGTATCAAGTTTGTAGAGCTTGTTGATGGTGTCTGTGCTGGGGATGTGTCTCTTCTTCTTTCTTATCTCCACTCAACAACCATATCAGGGTATCAAGTTTGTAGAGCTTGTTGATGGTGTCTGTGCTGGGGATGTGTCTCTTCTTCTTTCTTATCTCCACTCAACAACCATATCAGGGTATCAAGTTTGTAGAGCTTGTTGATGGTGTCTGTGCTGGGGATGTGTCTCTTCTTCTTTCTTATCTCCACTCAACAATCATATCAGGGTATCAAGTCTGTAGAGCTTGTTGATGGTGTCTGTTCTGGGGATAAGTCTCTTCTTTCTTATCTCCACTCAACAATCATATCAGGGTATCAAGTCTGTAGAGCATGTTGATGGTGTCTGTGCTGGGGATGTGTCTCTTCTTCTTTCTTATCTCCACTCAACAACCATATCAGGGTATCAAGTTTGTAGAGCTTGTTGATGGTGTCTGTGCTGGGGATGTGTCTCTTCTTCTTTCTTATCTCCACTCAACAACCATATCAGGGTATCAAGTTTGTAGAGCTTGTTGATGGTGTCTGTGCTGGGGATGTGTCTCTTCTTCTTTCTTATCTCCACTCAACAATCATATCAGGGTATCAAGTCTGTAGAGCTTGTTGATGGTGTCTGTGCTGGGGATGGGTCTCTTCTTCTTTCTTATCTCCACTCAACAATCATATCAGGGTATCAAGTTTGTAGAGCTTGTTGATGGTGTCTGTGCTGGGGATGTGTCTCTTCTTCTTTCTTATCTCCACTCAACAATCATATCAGGGTATCAAGTTTGTAGAGCTTGTTGATGGTGTCTGTGCTGGGGATGTGTCTCTTCTTCTTTCTTATCTCCACTCAACAATCATATCAGGGTATCAAGTTTGTAGAGCTTGTTGATGGTGTCTGTGCTGGGGATGTGTCTCTTCTTCTTTCTTATCTCCACTCAACAATCATATCAGGGTATCAAGTTTGTAGAGCTTGTTGATGGTGTCTGTGCTGGGGATGTGTCTCTTCTTCTTTCTTATCTCCACTCAACAACCATATCAGGGTATCAAGTTTGTAGAGCTTGTTGATGGTGTCTGTGCTGGGGATGTGTCTCTTCTTCTTTCTTATCTCCACTCAACAATCATATCAGGGTATCAAGTCTGTAGAGCTTGTTGATGGTGTCTGTGCTGGGGATGAGTCTCTTCTTCTTTCTTATCTCCACTCAACAATCATATCAGGGTATCAAGTCTGTAGAGCTTGTTGATGGTGTCTGTGCTGGGGATGTGTCTCTTCTTCTTTCTTATCTCCACTCAACAATCATATCAGGGTATCAAGTTTGTAGAGCTTGTTGATGGTGTCTGTGCTGGGGATGTGTCTCTTCTTCTTTCTTATCTCCACTCAACAATCATATCAGGGTATCAAGTTTGTAGAGCTTGTTGATGGTGTCTGTGTTGGGGATGGGTCTCTTCTTCTTTCTTATCTCCACTCAACAATCATATCAGGGTATCAAGTTTGTAGAGCTTGTTGATGGTGTCTGTGCTGGGGATGTGTCTCTTCTTCTTTCTTATCTCCACTCAACAATCATATCAGGGTATCAAGTCTGTAGAGCTTGTTGATGGTGTCTGTGCTGGGGATGTGTCTCTTCTTCTTTCTTATCTCCACTCAACAATCATATCAGGGTATCAAGTTTGTAGAGCTTGTTGATGGTGTCTGTGCTGGGGATGGGTCTCTTCTTCTTTCTTATCTCCACTCAACAACCATATCAGGGTATCAAGTTTGTAGAGCTTGTTGATGGTGTCTGTGTTGGGGATGGGTCTCTTCTTCTTTCTTATCTCCACTCAACAACCATATCAGGGTATCAAGTTTGTAGAGCTTGTTGATGGTGTCTGTGCTGGGGATGTGTCTCTTCTTCTTTCTTATCTCCACTCAACAATCATATCAGGGTATCAAGTTTGTAGAGCTTGTTGATGGTGTCTGTGCTGGGGATGTGTCTCTTCTTCTTTCTTATCTCCACTCAACAACCATATCAGGGTATCAAGTTTGTAGAGCTTGTTGATGGTGTCTGTGCTGGGGATGTGTCTCTTCTTCTTTCTTATCTCCACTCAACAATCATATCAGGGTATCAAGTTTGTAGAGCTTGTTGATGGTGTCTGTGCTGGGGATGTGTCTCTTCTTCTTTCTTATCTCCACTCAACAACCATATCAGGGTATCAAGTTTGTAGAGCTTGTTGATGGTGTCTGTGCTGGGGATGTGTCTCTTCTTCTTTCTTATCTCCACTCAACAACCATATCAGGGTATCAAGTTTGTAGAGCTTGTTGATGGTGTCTGTGCTGGGGATGTGTCTCTTCTTCTTTCTTATCTCCACTCAACAATATATCACGGTATCAACCTTGTAAAGCTTGTTGATGGAGACTGTGCTGGGGGTGAGTCTCTTTTTCTTTCTTATCTCCACTCAACATTTATATCAGGGTATCAAGTCTGTAGAGCTTGTTGATGGTGTCTGTGTTGGGGATGTGTCTCTTCTTCTTTCTTATCTCCACTCAACAACCATATCAGGGTATCAAGTCTGTAGAGCTTGTTGATGGTGTCTGTGCTGGGGATGTGTCTCTTCTTCTTTCTTATCTCCACTCAACAACCATATCAGGGTATCAAGTCTGTAGAGCTTGTTGATGGTGTCTGTGCTGGGGATGTGTCTCTTCTTCTTTCTTATCTCCACTCAACAACCATATCAGGGTATCAAGTCTGTAGAGCTTGTTGATGGTGTCTGTGCTGGGGATGGGTCTCTTCTTCTTTCTTATCTCCACTCAACAACCATATCAGGGTATCAAGTCTGTAGAGCTTGTTGATGGTGTCTGTGCTGGGGATGTGTCTCTTCTTCTTTCTTATCTCCACTCAACAACCATATCAGGGTATCAAGTTTGTAGAGCTTGTTGATGGTGTCTGTGCTGGGGATGTGTCTCTTCTTCTTTCTTATCTCCACTCAACAATCATATCAGGGTATCAAGTCTGTAGAGCTTGTTGATGGTGTCTGTGCTGGGGATGAGTCTCTTCTTCTTTCTTATCTCCACTCAACAATCATATCAGGGTATCAAGTCTGTAGAGCTTGTTGATGGTGTCTGTGCTGGGGATGTGTCTCTTCTTCTTTCTTATCTCCACTCAACAATCATATCAGGGTATCAAGTTTGTAGAGCTTGTTGATGGTGTCTGTGCTGGGGATGTGTCTCTTCTTCTTTCTTATCTCCACTCAACAATCATATCAGGGTATCAAGTTTGTAGAGCTTGTTGATGGTGTCTGTGTTGGGGATGGGTCTCTTCTTCTTTCTTATCTCCACTCAACAATCATATCAGGGTATCAAGTTTGTAGAGCTTGTTGATGGTGTCTGTGCTGGGGATGTGTCTCTTCTTCTTTCTTATCTCCACTCAACAATCATATCAGGGTATCAAGTCTGTAGAGCTTGTTGATGGTGTCTGTGCTGGGGATGTGTCTCTTCTTCTTTCTTATCTCCACTCAACAATCATATCAGGGTATCAAGTTTGTAGAGCTTGTTGATGGTGTCTGTGCTGGGGATGGGTCTCTTCTTCTTTCTTATCTCCACTCAACAACCATATCAGGGTATCAAGTTTGTAGAGCTTGTTGATGGTGTCTGTGTTGGGGATGGGTCTCTTCTTCTTTCTTATCTCCACTCAACAACCATATCAGGGTATCAAGTTTGTAGAGCTTGTTGATGGTGTCTGTGCTGGGGATGTGTCTCTTCTTCTTTCTTATCTCCACTCAACAATCATATCAGGGTATCAAGTTTGTAGAGCTTGTTGATGGTGTCTGTGCTGGGGATGTGTCTCTTCTTCTTTCTTATCTCCACTCAACAACCATATCAGGGTATCAAGTTTGTAGAGCTTGTTGATGGTGTCTGTGCTGGGGATGTGTCTCTTCTTCTTTCTTATCTCCACTCAACAATCATATCAGGGTATCAAGTTTGTAGAGCTTGTTGATGGTGTCTGTGCTGGGGATGTGTCTCTTCTTCTTTCTTATCTCCACTCAACAACCATATCAGGGTATCAAGTTTGTAGAGCTTGTTGATGGTGTCTGTGCTGGGGATGTGTCTCTTCTTCTTTCTTATCTCCACTCAACAACCATATCAGGGTATCAAGTTTGTAGAGCTTGTTGATGGTGTCTGTGCTGGGGATGTGTCTCTTCTTCTTTCTTATCTCCACTCAACAATATATCACGGTATCAACCTTGTAAAGCTTGTTGATGGAGACTGTGCTGGGGGTGAGTCTCTTTTTCTTTCTTATCTCCACTCAACATTTATATCAGGGTATCAAGTCTGTAGAGCTTGTTGATGGTGTCTGTGTTGGGGATGTGTCTCTTCTTCTTTCTTATCTCCACTCAACAACCATATCAGGGTATCAAGTTTGTAGAGCTTGTTGATGGTGTCTGTGCTGGGGATGTGTCTCTTCTTCTTTCTTATCTCCACTCAACAATCATATCAGGGTATCAAGTCTGTAGAGCTTGTTGATGGTGTCTGTGCTGGGGATGGGTCTCTTCTTCTTTCTTATCTCCACTCAACAACCATATCAGGGTATCAAGTCTGTAGAGCTTGTTGATGGTGTCTGTGCTGGGGATGGGTCTCTTCTTCTTTCTTATCTCCACTCAACAACCATATCAGGGTATCAAGTTTGTAGAGCTTGTTGATGGTGTCTGTGCTGGGGATGTGTCTCTTCTTCTTTCTTATCTCCACTCAACAATCATATCAGGGTATCAAGTCTGTAGAGCTTGTTGATGGTGTCTGTGCTGGGGATGTGTCTCTTCTTCTTTCTTATCTCCACTCAACAACCATATCAGGGTATCAAGTCTGTAGAGCTTGTTGATGGTGTCTGTGCTGGGGATGGGTCTCTTCTTCTTTCTTATCTCCACTCAACAACCATATCAGGGTATCAAGTTTGTAGAGCTTGTTGATGGTGTCTGTGCTGGGGATGAGTCTCTTCTTCTTTCTTATCTCCACTCAACAACCATATCAGGGTATCAAGTTTGTAGAGCTTGTTGATGGTGTCTGTGCTGGGGATGGGTCTCTTCTTTCTTATCTCCACTCAACAATCATATCAGGGTATCAAGTCTGTAGAGCTTGATGGTGTCTGTGCTGGGGATGTGTCTCTTCTTCTTTCTTATCTCCACTCAACAACCATATCAGGGTATCAAGTCTATAGAGCTTGTTGATGGTGTCTGTGCTGGGGTTGGGTCTCTTCTTCTTTCTTATCTCCACTCAACAACCATATCAGGGTATCAAGTCTGTAGAGCTTGTTGATGGTGTCTGTGCTGGGGATGGGTCTCTTCTTCTTTCTTATCTCCACTCAACAACCATATCAGGGTATCAAGTTTGTAGAGCTTGTTGATGGTGTCTGTGCTGGGGATGAGTCTCTTCTTCTTTCTTATCTCCACTCAACAACCATATCAGGGTATCAAGTTTGTAGAGCTTGTTGATGGTGTCTGTGCTGGGGATGGGTCTCTTCTTCTTTCTTATCTCCACTCAACAACCATATCAGGGTATCAAGTTTGTAGAGCTTGTTGATGGTGTCTGTGCTGGGGATGAGTCTCTTCTTCTTTCTTATCTCCACTCAACAACCATATCAGGGTATCAAGTCTGTAGAGCTTGTTGATGGTGTCTGTGCTGGGGATGTGTCTCTTCTTCTTTCTTATCTCCACTCAACAATCATATCAGGGTATCAAGTCTGTAGAGCTTGTTGATGCTGTCTGTGCTGGGGATGGGTCTCTTCTTCTTTCTTATCTCCACTCAACAACCATATCAGGGTATCAAGTCTGTAGAGCTTGTTGATGGTGTCTGTGCTGGGGATGGGTCTCTTCTTCTTTCTTATCTCCACTCAACAACCATATCAGGGTATCAAGTCTGTAGAGCTTGTTGATGGTGTCTGTGTTGGGGATGTGTCTCTTCTTCTTTCTTATCTCTACTCAACAATCATATCAGGGTATCAAGTCTGTAGAGCTTGTTGATGGTGTCTGTGTTGGGGATGTGTCTCTTCTTCTTTCTTATCTCTACTCAACAATCATATCAGGGTATCAAGTCTGTAGAGCTTGTTGATGGTGTCTGTGTTGGGGATGGGTCTCTTCTTCTTTCTTATCTCCACTCAACAACCATATCAGGGTATCAAGTCTGTAGAGCTTGTTGATGGTGTCTGTGTTGGGGATGGGTCTCTTCTTCTTTCTTATCTCCACTCAACAACCATATCAGGGTATCAAGTCTGTAGAGCTTGTTGATGGTGTCTGTGTTGGGGATGGGTCTCTTCTTCTTTCTTATCTCCACTCAACAACCATATCAGGGTATCAAGTCTGTAGAGCTTGTTGATGGTGTCTGTGCTGGGGATGAGTCTCTTCTTCTTTCTTATCTCCACTCAACAACCATATCAGGGTATCAAGTTTGTAGAGCTTGTTGATGGTGTCTGTGCTGGGGATGAGTCTCTTCTTTCTTATCTCCACTCAACAACCATATCAGGGTATCAAGTTTGTAGAGCTTGTTGATGGTGTCTGTGCTGGGGATGAGTCTCTTCTTTCTTATCTCCACTCAACAACCATATCAGGGTATCAAGTTTGTAGAGCTTGTTGATGGTGTCTGTGTTGGGGATGTGTCTCTTCTTCTTTCTTATCTCCACTCAATCATATCAGGGTATCAAGTCTGTAGAGCTTGTTGATGGTGTCTGTGCTGGGGATGTGTCTCTTCTTCTTTCTTATCTCCACTCAATCATATCAGGGTATCAAGTCTGTAGAGCTTGTTGATGGTGTCTGTGTTGTGGATGTGTCTCTTCTTCTTTCTTATCTCCACTCAACAATAATATCAGGGTATCAAGTCTGTAGAGCTTGTTGATGGTGTCTGTGCTGGGGATGGGTCTCTTCTTTCTTATCTCCACTCAACAATAATATCAGGGTATCAAGTCTGTAGAGCTTGTTGATGGTGTCTGTGCTGGGGATGTGTCTCTTCTTCTTTCTTATCTCCACTCAACAATCATATCAGGGTATCAAGTCTGTAGAGCTTGTTGATGGTGTCTGTGCTGGGGATGAGTCTCTTCTTTCTTATCTCCACTCAACAATCATATCAGGGTATCAAGTCTGTAGAGCTTGTTGATGGTGTCTGTGCTGGGGATGTGTCTCTTCTTCTTTCTTATCTCCACTCAACAATCATATCAGGGTATCAAGTCTGTAGAGCTTGTTGATGGTGTCTGTGCTGGGGATGAGTCTCTTCTTTCTTATCTCCACTCAACAATCATATCAGGGTATCAAGTCTGTAGAGCTTGTTGATGGTGTCTGTGCTGGGGATCTGTCTCTTCTTCTTTCTTATCTCCACTCAACAATCATATCAGGGTATCAAGTCTGTAGAGCTTATTGATGGTGTCTGTGTTGGGAATGAGTCTCTTCTTCTTTCTTATCTCCACTCAACAATCATATCAGGGTATCAAGTCTGTAGAGCTTGTTGATGGTGTCTGTGTTGGGGATGAGTCTCTTCTTCTTTCTTATCTTCACTCAACAATCATATCAGGGTATCAAGTCTGTAGAGCTTTTTGATGGTGTCTGTGCTGGGGATGAGTCTCTTCTTCTTTCTTATCTCCACTCAACAACCATATCAGGGTATCAAGTCTGTAGAGCTTGTTGATGGTGTCTGTGCTGGGGATGAGTCTCTTCTTCTTTCTTATCTCCACTCAACAATCATATCAGAGTATCAAGCTTGTAGAGCTTGTTGATGGTGTCTGTGCTGGGGATGGGCCTCTTCTTCTTTCTTATCTCCACTCAACAATCATATCAGGGTATCAAGTCTGTAGAGCTTGTTGATGTTGTCTGTGCTGGGGATGAGTGTCTTCTTATCTCCACTCAACAATCATATCAGGGTATCAAGTCTGTAGATCTTGTTGATGGTGTCTGTGCTGGGGATAAGTGTCTTCTTATCTCCACTCAACAATCATATCAGGGTATCAAGTCTGTAGAGCTTATTGATGGTGTCTGTGTTGGGAATGAGTCTCTTCTTCTTTCTTATCTCCACTCAACAATCATATCAGGGTATCAAGTCTGTAGAGCTTGTTGATGGTGTCTGTGTTGGGGATGAGTCTCTTCTTCTTTCTTATCTTCACTCAACAATCATATCAGGGTATCAAGTCTGTAGAGCTTTTTGATGGTGTCTGTGCTGGGGATGAGTCTCTTCTTCTTTCTTATCTCCACTCAACAACCATATCAGGGTATCAAGTCTGTAGAGCTTGTTGATGGTGTCTGTGCTGGGGATGAGTCTCTTCTTCTTTCTTATCTCCACTCAACAATCATATCAGAGTATCAAGCTTGTAGAGCTTGTTGATGGTGTCTGTGCTGGGGATGGGCCTCTTCTTCTTTCTTATCTCCACTCAACAATCATATCAGGGTATCAAGTCTGTAGAGCTTGTTGATGTTGTCTGTGCTGGGGATGAGTGTCTTCTTATCTCCACTCAACAATCATATCAGGGTATCAAGTCTGTAGATCTTGTTGATGGTGTCTGTGCTGGGGATAAGTGTCTTCTTATCTCCACTCAACAATCATATCAAGGGAATTGAAAACATTTCACATTTGTTTCCTTGTCTTTCTTAGTAGCATGTGCATGTATTTAGTAGCGTAGTATTTCTAACTCTCTTTCTCTTCCACTAA
>CP092870.1:63549874-63611030 GCA_030710605.1 Cordylochernes scorpioides | reverse complement strand
TTTCTCCCTAATCCCCATTGTTGTCTCTGTGTGTGTTGTTTGTCTGTAGCGATAAATCTCCCATGTTGTTAAAACCCTACCTACCACATATATATATATAGAGATTGAAAAAAAAAAAAAGAATTTGACGAAAAGAAGATATTTTGATCTATTTAATTAAAAAAATATTGATTTGCCTCTCCCATCAAAATTAAAAAAAAAAAAAATTGACCATAATGATTTTTTTTTTTGGTTCTTAATTTAATTTGTGGATTTTGCACTCCCATTTTTTTTAAATAGCTAAACTAAAAATACTCTTTGGCAATGATAAGGTACACAATTTGGATTATAGATTATAAACAAGGTAATAATCAGTATTTTTTGTTTGATGATGTTAACAATGCTGTTACAGAAATGTCAAACACCATTTATTTAGAGTTTTTAAAATTTATTACCAGTTGCAAATAAGACACGCTATGTCCGATCTGGATAATTGCGCGTGAAACTATTTACAATAATTGTAGTAGAGTAGGTAACAGAATTGTCAAAAAGAAAATAAACAATTAAGAACATTAAATAAACATATACATTAACCAAATAAGCAATAACATAAGCAGATAGAAGAAACCACAAGGTAGTTATTTACAGTATGTTAAGTAATGATGGAAGTTAATTTAATGAAGATTTGGTCTTGTTACCTTGTACCAATTTGGGTAAATTCTCGTCAAGATTTTATTTGTAAATCTTCTTCTTCTTCTTTCTTATCTCCACTCAATCATATTACAGTATCAAGCTTGTAAAGTTGACAACCATCATGACTGGGTGAAGTAGAATGTGTCTGCCTTTGTCATTAAGACCATGAAATGGTGACATGAGGAACAGACACCATGTACAGCCGCTCCTAACATGGAGTACAAACGCTGCTCATCCTGTATTCCTGGATTAGGAGACCTTACAGGGTACTATCAGCATGGCCAGCTGAACCCAGGTTTTTTAGCAAGCTTGTTACTGCTCCCCCTCCTCTTTTTTCATCCGGGCTTGGGACCGGCAAAGGTGGAGTTATTTGTAAATCTTCCTTTTGTGAAATCAAAGTTTATTTTAGACTGATGAGGGCAAATTTGTCCAATAACCATTTGACTTCAGATGTTTCTCAGTTTGTCAAAGTTGGTGTTACAGCTTTGACACAGACCTGAGTATGCTAGTTTGTGGCAACAGTCAATAGATTATGTTTCTATTTTGAAGGGAGAGGTGATCTTTATTTTTCAAAAAATAGATATCTAATATAAAATATATATATAAAATTATGTTGACTAGTTATGTAGAAACATATCTATTAATGAAATACACTCATGGATAAAACTTAAGGAAGTTGTACCTTTCAGCATGTATATCGGGATTGAGACAATAACTATGAAAGATATTACAGTGACCTTTATTGAAGACACACGATATAACAAAGTGCAAACAACCTCTGTCCAACTGCCTTTCACATGTGTAGACATGTGGTGTACTTACAGTAAAAGCAGGTCGCTAACTACCCACCATGATTATCATGGCCTGTACCATATGTAGACATGTGGTAAACTTACAGTAAAAGCAGTCACCTTCTTCTACCTACCATGATTATCATGGCCTGTACCAGGTGTAGATATGTGCTATACTTACAGTAAAAGCAGTCGCTAACTACCCGCCATGATTATCATGGCCTGTACCAGGTGTAGATATGTGCTATACTTACAGTAAAAGCAGTCATTAACTACTCACCATGATTATCATGGCCTGTACCATGTATAGACATATAGTGCACTTACAGTAAAAGCAGTCACCTTCTTCTACCCATCATGATTATCATGGCCTGTACCACATATACTAGGGATGAGCAAAAAAACAACCTCTGTCTCCTTAAAAAAAAATAGACAAACATGCAATAACAAAGATTTTTCCACTTCCTTAAGTATTATCCATGAGTATATATAAATATATATATAAATGTATACAATAAAATAAATCTATATTAATATAGAAGTTGTTTACAAACAATGCCAATGTTTATTCTTTTACCTGCATCTGTTTTTCTGACCACTACCCTATGTAAACAAATGACTTATTTACATATTGCACGTTACTTGATAGTAATGATTGGTGTCTATTATTATCTTAACTATTATTTATTATTATTACGATGCACTAGCAGCGCCATTTGTTATCAAATTACGAAACTATTTTAAACACGTAATATTCTTTTTAAAATTAAACAATTTCTACTGTCCTTACTGCAATGGAAAAAAAATTAAAGGGAGGGCCTGGCTCATCAGTGGTGAACCCTCCCAGCGGTTTCGCCAGTTTAATCTACCATACCCCTGTTATATTGCATTTTTGGAACTTCCTTTTATAGTGATACTGATGCTAGACTCTTGGAATGGGTATTTTAGATATACTATGGACATAAGCTTTGAGGACAGTAGAATTACATACAATTATAAATATCAAAATTCCAAACTATTATAGACGCGTATGATTCTTTTAAAAATTAAACAATTTCTACTGCCCTTACTGCAATAGAAAAAATTAATGGGAGGGCCTGGCTCATCAGTGGTATACCCTCCTAGCAGTTTCGCCAGTTTAATCTACCATATTGCTGTTATATTACATTTTTTTGGAACTTCCTTTTATAGTGATACTTATGTTTGTCTCTTATTATTATTATTATTTTTTTTTTTTGTAGGAGACCCGTGCCCCATATCCCACCTAGAGTAACAGTAGCTGGTTCTTCCCGACCCCCATCTTAAGATTATTTTAACCCGCCCACTTTTCACTTCCCCCGACCCCTCAAAATATCACTTCCCCCCACGTCAAACTTTCCCTCCCTTCCCTTTTGTACCCCTTTGCAGCGGGGTTTGTACATAGAGCTTAAAACAGCCACCATTCCAAAAAAGACAATTACTGTATATAGCTTAAAAAATTTTCCCTTTCCCCTATCTTATTACTGTTTTTTTTTTTTTTCAATATCTTTTACGTTCTCTATGTTGAACGATAAACCATTCTTGCCGATCTGTTCTTTTTTTTTCATGTTTATTTATTTATTGACTTTTTTTTCTATAATACAAAACAATACAATTACCTTTCATTCCCTTATAGGGAATGAACATTTTTTTTAATCATTACAATTTTTTTTTGGTTTCAAATATATATTTGAATAATTTTGAAAAAAAAAACCTCAATAAATTTTTTTATATATTAATGTGTATATTGTTAATTTTTTTTCCTCTTTTTTTATTATTAAATATGTATTTATATTTATATATATGTACTTTTTTTTTCTCTCTATTTCAATCAATCATTCTTTTTTCTTATGTTTATTATTATTTTGTAATTTATCTTCTTTTTTTTAGTCACTTTAAAGAAAAAAAATACTTTATTAGGTTTATATATATATATATATATATAAATAATAAATTTGCCATTTTTTCCCCATTTTTTTTTCAAATTATATATTTTTTCTTTAAGTTTATATATATATAAAAGAGACATTATTATGTAAAAAAAAAAAAAAAATGCTTATTTTGGTTATGGACATAACTTCAATTCGCCACATTGAAAATAACATTTTTTTATATTATTATTATTTTTTTATGGACAAAATACAAAGAATTTATCATTCCTTTAAACTTAAAGACTTTTCTATCTTTTTTTTACAATCTTTCAAGTCAAAAATAAAAAAATTTTTTTTTTTTGTTTCTTTTTTCCTTTTTTATATATATATATATATGTATGTTATTTATTAATTTATATTCTTTTTTTTAATTAAATAAATAAAAAATATTTTTTTCAAATATTAAAAAAACAACCTTTCTCCTACCCAGAGAAGTAAAAAATTAAAAAAATTCTCCCAATTCTATTATTTAAATGAAAATACATTTACAAATATTATAAAAAAAACATATACAAATTAAAAAAAAAAACAGATATATATTGAATGTATATGTATATTAATATTAAATTTCTATATATATAAACATTCTGTTCTTTACTAGGAAACAGATAAAAATGATGGAAAAATGGTCTTTGACTGTTACAATCTGTAATGTGTTATAATACTCATTACTGGACAGTTAAACTTTGGAATTGTATCGTAAAATTTCAAATTCCAAAGTTCACAGACAAAATCAGCTTATCACCATTTTTCTATTTATTTATTTATTCATTTGTCTATAGTATAGTTATGAGTAATTTCAAGATTTATAAAATAAAAAAAAAAAAGAAAATAATAAATCTTTAAAATTCTCATAACTATATTATTTGATGCAGAATTAGCTTGCTTTTCTGACTCAAAATTAATTTAAAATCTGTAGTTCTTAATAGATGATTACTTTTCCTCTATTTTTTCCAAAAAATAAAAAAATTACTATTACTATATATTTATTTATCTATGTTACATTGTCCTGATTAGTTTAACTTCTTTTATTTACCATTTACAAACAAGACACGCTATATCCGATAATTGCTCGTTAAACTATTTACAATAATTGAAGTAGAGTAGGTAACAGAATTGTCAAAAAAGAAAATAAACAATTAAGAGCATTAAATAAACACATATCCATTAAACAAATAAGACATAACATAGGCAGATAGAAGAAATAGCAAGGTAATACAAGAAAATAAGACCTAATCCAAATAATTTATTAGTGTGTGACGTTTCAGCAACAACATTGTCACCATCATCAGACAAAAGAATAAATGAGAAAAAATATCAACAGCAAGTTCTCAAATTGTACTGTTATCAAGTGTTTAAATAAGATAATTTATTCAAGTTGTCTTAAAAAAAACTATTTTTCCTTATCTGTTATCTTGTTTAAACACTTGATAACAGTACTATTTAAGAACTTGCTGTGATATTTTTTCTAATTTATTCTTTTATCTGATGATGGTGACAATGCTGTTGCTGAAACGTCACACACTAATAAATTATTTGGATTTGGTCTTATTTTCTTTTATTATAATCTATAATCCAAATTGTGCTTTATCAAATAGCAAGGTAGTTATTTACAATTAGTTTGACTTCATTTCAATGTTTGATTTAGTTTCATATCAATATTACTGTAAGAACCAGAATGAATAAAACAGAATAATTTTTTAATAGGGAAAAAGTGTATTTACAATTAGTTTTTTCAATCTTTAAAAAAACTCATATCTCAACAAAATATTTATAAATAAGGCTGATGACCAGTATGATTAATTATAAAACAAATTTATTTTCAATAAGTATTGAAAAACTTGAGAGATAACCAACTATTTCCAAATAAAAATTCAACCTCAATAATGATGATAAGCTGTTTATGCAACTATATTCTATTCTGTGACAATATGTATATAAGTAAATGAATATATATATATGGAATGTATGTGCTCTGATATTGATAATTTCTTCTTTCAGATAAAAAAAAAAATCAATTTGCGCTTTTTTCTGTGATTTGTTTACTTCCTGGGTTCCTATTTCCATGATGTTGTCGCTAGTTCCTTCCCCTTCCCTTCTGTGCAATCCACTCAGTAAGATGATGGTCATTAAAAAGACATTATTAAATTTACATATCGGCTCTTTCTTTACTCTTTTTATTTGATCACTATGTTTGTATTGGTAACAGATTCTAACTTGATTGTTGATATAACAATGATACAAAAATGGATTATAGATTTGAAACATAAGATATTAAGACCACATGCAAATCTAAATAAATAAATACAATAGAACTACCTCTCTGTAAAGGACAACACCTAGTTACAGAGCCAAAGTGTCCTTTAGGGAGAGGTGTCCTCTTACTGGAGAGTTGTTAAATACAGTAGAACTACCTTTCTGTAAAGGACAACACCTAGTTACAGAGCCAAAGTGTTCTTTAGGGAGAGGTGTCCTCTTACTGGAGAGTTGCTAAATACAGTAGAACTACCTCTCTGTAAAGGACAACACCTAGTTACAGAGCTAAAGTGTCCTTTAGGGAGAGGTGTCCTCTTACTGGAGAGTTGCTAAATACAGTAGAACTACCTCTCTGTAAAGGACAACACCTAGTTACAGAGCTAAAGTGTCCTTTAGGGAGAGGTGTCCTCTTACTGGAGAGTTACTAAATACAGTAGACCTACCTCTCTGTAAAGGACAACACCTAGTTACAGAGTCAAAGTGTCCTTTAGGGAGAGATGTCCTCTTACTGGAGAGTTGCTAAATACAGTAGAACTACCTCTCTGTAAAGGACAACACCTATTTAAAGTGTTCTTTAGGGAGAGATGTTCTCTTACTGGAGAGTTGCTAAATACAGTAGAACTACCTCTCTGTAAAGGACAACACCTAGTTACAGAGCCAAAGTGTCCTTTAGGGAGAGATGCCCTCTTACTGGAGAGTTGCTAAATACAGTAGAACTACCTCTCTGTAAAGGACAACACCTAGTTACAGTGTTCTTTAGGGAGAGATGTTCTCTTACTGGAGAGTTGCTAAATACAGTAGAACTACCTCTCTGTAAAGGACAACACCTAGTTACAGAGCCAAAGTGTCCTTTAGGGAGAGGTGTCCTCTTACTGGAGAGTTACTAAATAGTAAAAATATATAATATAAAATAAACAAACAAAAACAAAAAAACGGGCGTCTTCAGAGACTCCACTTCCTCAGGTTATGTCCATGAGTGTAGTGAATATTTCTCGGTTACTATGTGTTTTAAAACTTACCCATATTAACATGTGTTCCTGCATGAAGGTATAAAAAGTGTTGGAAGCTGTCCACACAGCCGGGGCAATGTCCAGGACAACATTTTATTGGCTGTCGAGGCAGAAGATGACGAATCAGTCTCCCAACGACGTCTGTGCTATCGAG
The DNA here is from genome assembly GCA_030710605.1 of Cordylochernes scorpioides. NCBI lineage: Eukaryota > Metazoa > Arthropoda > Arachnida > Pseudoscorpiones > Chernetidae > Cordylochernes > Cordylochernes scorpioides. The sequence goes on along the minus strand of CP092870.1, from coordinate 63,604,198 downwards.
AATTTGCGGAGCATTTCCTGGACAACCCGGTTGTTGAGGTCCACGGGTGTGGGCTGGTTGTTGGTGGGGATTGTCCTTGGTTTGGGGCTGTATAAACACACACTGCTGGTGTTGTATTTGTTGGGGATTGTCCTTGGTTTGGGGCTGTATAAACACACACTGCTGGTGTTGTATTTGTTGGGGATTGTTCCTGGTTTGGGGCTGTATAAACACACACCGCTGGTGTTGTATTTGTTGGGGATTGTCCTTGGTTTGGGGCTGTATAAACACACACCACTGGTGTTGTATTTGTTGGTGTTTGTCCTTGGTTTGGGGCTGTATAAACACACACCACTGGTGTTGTATTTGTTGAGTATTGTCCTTGGTTTGTGGCTGTATAAACACACACCACTGGTGTTGTATTTGTTGGTGTTTGTCCTTGGTTTGGGGCTGTATAAACACACACCACTGGTGTTGTATTTGTTGAGTATTGTCCTTGGTTTGTGGCTGTATAAACACACACCCCTGGTGTTGTATTTGCTGGGAATTGTCCTTGGTTTGGGGCTGTATAAACACACACCACTGGTGTTGTATTTGTTGAGTATTGTCCTTGGTTTGGGGCTGTATAAACACACACCACTGGTGTTGTATTTGTTGAGTATTGTCCTTGGTTTGGGGCTGTATAAACACACACCACTGGTGTTGTATTTGTTGAGTATTGTCCTTGGTTTGGGGCTGTATAAACACACACCACTGGTGTTGTATTTGTTGGTGTTTGTCCTTGGTTTGGGGCTGTATAAACACACACCACTGGTGTTGTATTTGTTGAGTATTGTCCTTGGTTTGTGGCTGTATAAACACACACCCCTGGTGTTGTATATGTTGGGGATTGTCCGTGGTTTGGGGCTGTATAAACACACACTCCTGGTGTTGTATATGTTGGGGATTGTCCGTGGTTTGGGGCTGTATAAACACACACCACTGGTGTTGTATTTGTTGAGTATTGTCCTTGGTTTGTGGCTGTATAAACACACACCCCTGGTGTTGTATTTGCTGGGAATTGTTCTTGGTTTGGGGCTGTATAAACACACACTCCTGGTGTTGTATTTGTTGGTGGTTGTCCTTGGTTTGGAGCTGTATAAACACATACCGCTGGTCTTGTATTTGTTGGGGATTGTCCTTGGTTTGGGGCTGTATAAACACACACCCCTGGTGTTGTATTTGTTGAGTATTGTCCTTGGTTTGGGGCTGTATAAACACACACCCCTGGTGTTGTATTTGCTGGGAATTGTTCTTGGTTTGGGGCTGTATAAACACACACTCCTGGTGTTGTATTTGCTGGGAATTGTCCTTGGTTTGGGGCTGTATAAACACACACCACTGGTGTTGTATTTGTTGAGTATTGTCCTTGGTTTGGGGCTGTATAAACACACCACTGGTGTTGTATTTGTTAGGGATTGTCCTTGGTTTGGGGCTGTATAAACACACACCACTGGTGTTGTATTTGTTGAGTATTGTCCTTGGTTTGTGGCTGTATAAACACACACCACTGGTGTTGTATATGTTGGGGATTGTCCTTGGTTTGGGGCTGTATAAACACACACCACTGGTGTTGTATTTGTTGAGTATTGTCCTTGGTTTGGGGCTGTATAAACACACACCACTGGTGTTGTATTTTTTGGGGATTGTCCTTGGTTTGGGGCTGTATAAACACACACCACTGGTGTTGTATTTGTTGAGTATTGTCCTTGGTTTGGGGCTGTATAAACACACACCACTGGTGTTGTATATGTTGGGGATTGTCCTTGGTTTGGGGCTGTATAAACACACACCACTGGTGTTGTATTTGTTGAGTATTGTCCTTGGTTTGGGGCTGTATAAACACACACCACTGGTGTTGTATTTGTTAGGGATTGTCCTTGGTTTGGGGCTGTATAAACACACACCACTGGTGTTGTATTTGTTGAGTATTGTCCTTGGTTTGGGGCTGTATAAACACACACCACGGGTGTTGTATTTGTTAGGGATTGTTAAACGCACCACTGGTGTATGAAGTCATACTTCTAGTTCTCCTGTTGAAGGACATGTTGGCCCGAAAGCTAGAGAAATAAAAAGACGTGTATAGTTAGCTGGAAGTCATACTTCTAGTTCTCCTGTTGAAGGATATGTTGGCCCGAAAGCTAGAGAAATAAAAAGACGTGTATAGTTAGCTGGAAGTCCTGGTTCTCCTGTTGAGGGACATGTTGGCCCGAAAGCTAGAGAAATAAAAAGACGTGTATAGTTAGCTGGAAGTCATACTTCTAGTTCTCCTGTTGAAGGACATGTTGGCCCAAAAGCTAGAGAAATAAAAAGACGTGTATAGTTAGCTGGAAGTCATACTTCTAGTTCTCCTGTTGAAGGACATGTTGGCCCGAAAGCTAGAGAAATAAAAAGACGTGTATAGTTAGCTGGAAGTCATACTTCTAGTTCTCCTGTTGAAGGACATGTTGGCCCGAAAGCTAGAGAAATAAAAAGACGTGTATAGTTAGTTGGAAGTCATACTTCTAGTTCTCCTGTTGAAGGACATGTTGGCCCGAAAGCTAGAGAAATAAAAAGACGTGTATAGTTAGCTGGAAGTCATACTTCTAGTTCTCCTGTTGAAGGACATGTTGGCCCGAAAGCTAGGGCGTGTATAGTTAGCTGGAAAGTATACTTCTAGTTCTCCTGTTGAAGGACATGTTGCCCCGAAAGCTAGAGAAATAAAAAGGGGGGGGGGGAAGAGAGAAAGATGTTTTACCGTCTGATCCAGCAACCTTCCAGCTCTGTCCGCCACTGATGGAGGTTGTGACGAGGGACCGCGGGACCCGGAGGTTGACAGTGTGATGGAAGACGGAGGATGGTTGGGGGCCGACGAGCAGGAGGACTCCCACTGTGTCAACACCCATCAGCTTGTACCCAGGAACCTACCAACCTACAATAGTAAAATCATTTTATTCGCGATCGAACGTTGTACTGTACGTATTACATCCCAAACACGACACCAGCCATCTCTGTCTTGAGCTCGATGTACCATCTCGGTGACCGTTAAACCAGTGAGTTCCTTTAATTGGTCGCGATCGAACGTTGTAATGTACGTATTACATCCCAAACACGACACCAGCCATCTCTGTCTTGAGCTCGATGTACCATCTCGGTGACCGTTAAACCAGTGAGTTCCTTTAATTGGTCGCGATCGAACGTTGTACTGTACGTATTACATCCCAAACACGACACCAGCCATCTCTGTCTTGAGCTCGATGTACCATCTCGGTGACCGTTAAACCAGTGAGTTCCTTTAATTGGTCGCGATCGAACGTTGTACTGTACGTATTACATCCCAAACACGACACCAGCCATCTCTGTCTTGAGCTCGATGTACCATCTCGGTGACCGTTAAACCAGTGAGTTCCTTTAATTGGTCGCGATCGAACGTTGTACTGTACGTATTACATCCCAAACACGACACCAGCCATCTCTGTCTTGAGCTCGATGTACCATCTCGGTGACCGTTAAACCAGTGAGTTCCTTTAATTGGTCATCATTTTATTCACGATCGAACGTTGTACTGTACGTATTACATCCCAAACACGACACCAGCCATCTCTGTCTTGAGCTCGATGTACCATCTCGGTGACCGTTAAACCAGTGAGTTCCTTTAATTGGTCGCGATCGAACGTTGTACTGTACGTATTACATCCCAAACACGACACCAGCCATCTCTGTCTTGAGCTCGATGTACCATCTCGGTGACCGTTAAACCAGTGAGTTCCTTTAATTGGTCGCGATCGAACGTTGTACTGTACGTATTACATCCCAAACACGACACCAGCTATCTCTGTCTTGAGCTCGATGTACCATCTCGGTGACCGTTAAACCAGTGAGTTCCTTCAATTGGTCGCGATCGAACGTTGTAATGTACGTATTACATCCCAAACACGACACCAGCCATCTCTGTCTTGAGCTCGATGTACCATCTCGGTGACCGTTAAACCAGTGAGTTCCTTCAATTGGTCGCGATCGAACGTTGTAATGTACGTATTACATCCCAAACACGACACCAACCATCTCTGTCTTGAGCTCGATGTACCATCTCGGTGACCGTTAAACCAGTGAGTTCCTTCAATTGGTCGCGATCGAACGTTGTAATGTACGTATTACATCCCAAACACGACACCAGCCATCTCTGTCTTGAGCTCGATGTACCATCTCGGTGACCGTTAAACCAGTGAGTTCCTTTAATTGGTCGCGATCGAACGTTGTAATGTACGTATTACATCCCAAACACGACACCAGCCATCTCTGTCTTGAGCTCGATGTACCATCTCGGTGACCTTTAAACCAGTGAGTTCCTTTAATTGGTTCACGAAGCGTGTCGGTGGGCGTCCAGTTATGTGTCGCCCAGACATCTTTCCAGTCAGTATGGTGTACTCCACTCCCCTGTGTTGTGAACCTCGACGTTTCGACAAAAATCTTTTGTCTTCCGAAATTATTTATGTTAGTACTACACGTAGCTACACATCCAAAGAGCCGCATGTGGCTTGCGATCCGCAAGTTGCCGACTCCTGCGCTAGTCCATAAGACTATACGGACTTCAAGGGAGAAGTTCCAAGACAGAAGACAGCTTGTGATATCTTCCTTCCTTACCTTTCTTCATCCGACAGTGATGGGGAACGGCTGAAACCGCAGGAGGTACTGGAAGGCAGGTCGCTACTGTCAACACACATGTCAAATGATAAAAATCAGCATAGATAGAGATGTAACCTATAAAAATATGTTTTACATAATACAGGAGAACCCTGTATGAGACGAGTGTTCACAATAAAGGCTTTTGTTGTTTGTTGTAGATAACTGCTATGTTTACCCATATAGGAGAACGCCGTTTGGGACGAGTGTCTTTAATAAATAATTTTGTTGTTGTTTATTGTAGATGACTTATGTTTTACTTGTGTTTACACATCTGGGAGAATCCTGTATGGGACGAGTTTCCCTTGGTTTGTTTGTTGTAGATAACTGTTATGTTTACTTCTGTATCTGGGAGAATTCTGTATGGGACGTGTGTCCTTAATAAAGGCTTGTTGTTGTTGTTTGTTGTAGATAACTGTTATGTTTGTTTCTGTATCTGGGAGAATCCTGTATGGGACGTGTGTCCTTAATAAAGGCTTGTTGTTGTTGTTTGTTGTAGATAACTGTTATGTTTGTTTCTGTATCTGGGAGAATCCTGTATGGGACGTGTGTCCTTAATAAAGGCTTGTTGTTGTTGTTTGTTGTAGATAACTGTTATGTTTGTTTCTGTATCTGGGAGAATCCTGTATGGGACGTGTGTCCTTAATAAAGGCTTGTTGTTGTTGTTTGTTGTAGATAACTGTTATGTTTGTTTCTGTATCTGGGAGAATCCTGTATGGGACGTGTGTCCTTAATAAAGGCTTGTTGTTGTTGTTTGTTGTAGATAACTGTTATGTTTACTTCTGTATCTGGGAGAATCCTGTATGGGACGAGTGTCCTTAATAAAAGCTTGTTGTTGTTGTTTGTTGTAGATAAATGTTATGCTTACTTCTGTATCTGGGAGAATCCTGTATGGGACGAGTGTCTTTAATAAAGACTTTGTTGTTGTTTGTTGTAGATAACTGTTATGTTTACTTCTGTATCTGGGAGAATCCTGTATGGGATGAGTGTTCTTAATAAAGACTTTGTTGTTGTTGTTTGTTGTAGATAACTGTTATGTTTGTTTCTGTATCTGGGAGAATCCTGTATGGGACGAGTGTTCTTAATAAAGGCTTTGTTGTTTGTTGTAGATAACTTTTTTGTTTACTTCTGTATCTGGGAGAATCCTGTATGGGACGTGTGTACTTAATAAAGACTATGTTGTTTGTTGTAGATAACTGTTATGTTTACTTCTGTATCTGGGAGAATCCTGTATGGGACGAGTGTCCTTAATAAAGGCTGTGTTGTTGTTTGTTGTAGATAACTGTTATGTTTACTTCTGTATCTGGGAGAATCCTGTATGGGATGAGTGTCCTTAATAAAGGCTTGCTGTTGTTGTTTGTTGTAGATAACTGTTATGTTTACTTCTGTATCTGGGAGAATCCTGTATGGGACGAGTGTCCTTAATAAAAGCTTGTGGTTGTTGTTTGTTGTAGATAACTGCTATGTTTACTTCTGTATCTGGGAGAATCCTGTATGGGACGAGTGTCTTTAATAAAGACTTTGTTGTTGTTTGTTGTAGATAACTGTTATGTTTACTTCTGTATCTGGGAGAATCCTGTATGGGATGAGTGTTCTTAATAAAGACTTTGTTGTTGTTGTTTGTTGTAGATAACTGTTATGTTTGTTTCTGTATCTGGGAGAATCCTGTATGGGACGTGTGTCCTTAATAAAGGCTTGTTGTTGTTGTTTGTTGTAGATAACTGTTATGTTTACTTCTGTATCTGGGAGAATCCTGTATGGGACGAGTGTCCTTAATAAAAGCTTGTTGTTGTTGTTTGTTGTAGATAAATGTTATGCTTACTTCTGTATCTGGGAGAATCCTGTATGGGACGAGTGTCTTTAATAAAGACTTTGTTGTTGTTTGTTGTAGATAACTGTTATGTTTACTTCTGTATCTGGGAGAATCCTGTATGGGATGAGTGTTCTTAATAAAGACTTTGTTGTTGTTGTTTGTTGTAGATAACTGTTATGTTTGTTTCTGTATCTGGGAGAATCCTGTATGGGACGAGTGTTCTTAATAAAGGCTTTGTTGTTTGTTGTAGATAACTTTTTTGTTTACTTCTGTATCTGGGAGAATCCTGTATGGGACGTGTGTCCTTAATAAAGACTATGTTGTTTGTTGTAGATAACTGTTATGTTTACTTCTGTATCTGGGAGAATCCTGTATGGGACGAGTGTCCTTAATAAAGGCTGTGTTGTTGTTTGTTGTAGATAACTGTTATGTTTACTTCTGTATCTGGGAGAATCCTGTATGGGATGAGTGTCCTTAATAAAGGCTTGCTGTTGTTGTTTGTTGTAGATAACTGTTATGTTTACTTCTGTATCTGGGAGAATCCTGTATGGGACGAGTGTCCTTAATAAAAGCTTGTGGTTGTTGTTTGTTGTAGATAACTGCTATGTTTACTTCTGTATCTGGGAGAATCCTGTATGGGACGAGTGTCTTTAATAAAGACTTTGTTGTTGTTGTTTGTTGTAGATAACTGTTATGTTTACTTCTGTATCTGGGAGAATCCTGTATGGGATGAGTGTTCTTAATAAAGACTTTGTTGTTGTTGTTTGTTGTAGATAACTGTTATGTTTGTTTCTGTATCTGGGAGAATCCTGTATGGAACGTGTGTCCTTAATAAAGGCTTTGTTGTTTGTTGTAGATAACTGTTATGTTTACTTCTGTATCTGGGAGAATCCTGTATGGGACGAGTGTTCTTAATAAAGGCTGTGTTGTTGTTTGTTGTAGATAACTGTTATGTTTACTTCTGTATCTGGGAGAATCCTGTATGGGACGTGTGTCCTTAATAAAGGCTTTTTGTTGTTTGTTTTGTAGATAACTGTTATGTTTACTTCTGTATCTGGGAGAATCCTGTATGGGACGAGTGTCCTTAATAAAGGCTTGTTGTTGTTGTTTGTTGTAGATAACTGTTATGTTTACTTCTGTATCTGGGAGAATCCTGTATGGGACGTGTGTCCTTAATAAAGGCTTGTTGTTGTTTGTTGTGGATAAATGATATGTTTACTTCTGTATCTGGGAGAATCCTGTATGGGACGTGTGTCCTTAATAAAGGCTTGTTGTTGTTGTTTGTTGTAGATAACTGTTATGTTTACCCATCTGGGATAATCCTGTATGAGAAGAGTGCTCCAATAGATACTTTTGATGTTGATGTATCCAGTACTGTATGTTCCGTGTGGAAATAAGATCACCCACCTTTCTTCATCCACCTTCAAGAGGTTTGTTTCTTCATGCCCGTTCTCTTCCAGGGAAGACAGGCAGTCGTAAAAGGGGGTATCGCTGCCGTAGCCCTCCTCCTCAGTCACCGGACACTCCTCCTTCCTGGACAACCCCACACCTGCAATAAACACCTCTTCACTTGGTACACTTCTAAATACCATTATCCTTCGTCTTTTTCTAAGACACAACGGCTATCCATAAATACACAGTCGGTGGAAGGATGGTATAAACCGTTGGTTTTCCACCGTTACAATCCGGGTTCGATTCCCGCATTGGGCACTTTTTTTTTTTAAGATAAAAAAAAAAAAAAATGCTCCAATGGCTTCCGATTCTTGCGAAAGTCCAACACTACCAGCGAGTGCAAGTAACCAAACAGGGCTCTTTCACATTTGTAAGTGCAAATCGAACTGCTTTTCACGCGTGTAGACACATGGTGTACTTACAGTAAAAAAGCAGTCGCCTTCTTCTACCCACCATGATTATCATGGCCTGTACCACATGTACTTGGGATAAGCAATATATATTGTTACATCATGATTAATGGCGTATTTCTTATATTATTTTTAATATATTCGAAATTTAAATTATATATTTATTTATTTTTATATTCTATGATATTTATTTAAAACAGATTATTTAGATTATCATCATTTGTATTTAGGTACACGTGTGACTTCACTGCTCTCTTTGATGTGAGAAAAATAAATAAATGATTCTGGAGGCTACTTAAAGTAGACTTATCTCATTATTCCCTTATATAAATTTGTAGGATGGTTGAAACACGCTCTGGAAAGATGCAAGACACGTCTGAGGAGAGACTCAAGACTGAAGAATCTGCCAAACCGCAGCCCAGTGCAACAATTGGTGGAGATGCAAGTGCCGACCCAGTTGTTTTGAACACCAACATAGACATCCCCAAATATGATGGAACAGAAGACCCTCGCCCATGGATTGAGTCCCTTGAAGAAATTGGCTTCCTGTACCACTGGGCAGAATATATTATTTCTCGCTATGCAGCCATGAACATGATTGGTAGCGCCAAAACCTGGCTGGACCTACACAAGATAAGTTTTACCAGCTGGGAACATTTCAAGAGCCGCCTAATTCAGGATTTTGGCTCAGACGCCAACAAAGAAGAATTGAAGATGAGGCTGAACAGAATGCAGCAGTGGAATGAACCTGCAATCAGGTTTGCAGAGGATATCCTGGTTCTGTGCAACAAGGTCGATCCCCAAATGGAAGAAGAGAATAAAATAAATTGGGTTATTGGAGGGTTAAAGAAAGAATACTCTTTTGGCCTCTACTTAAACCCTCCTAAGAATACCAACGAACTCCTAAGATTGTGTAAAAAGATGGATTTGTTTGAAAATAATTATCAAGAACGTATAGAAAAATCAAAGGCTCTATATAATGGACCACGCTCTCCTCGTTCCCATCATCAAGAGCAATGGAAGAACGCTCCGTCGTTCAGAAGACCAGACCAGAACACCTCCAAGCCACAGGCCCCCGCTCCGAGGTACTACCAGAACACCCCCAAGCCCCAGGCCCCCGCTCAGAGGTACTACCAGAACAAGCCGCTGCCCCAGGTATCTGCCCCTAGACGATTTTACACTCCCATTCATGAGCCAAAACCGGTCTGCCCAAGGAAAACATACAATAAGAGTCCAGATTCAAACAGGAATAGGACAGAAGACGGGAGACCAATATGTTTCAAGTGTAACAAGCCAGGACACGTAGCGCGGTATTGCAGAGTCAAGTTTGTGAGGATCGTAGAAGAGGACCCCTCAGTTTTCCAAGACAAGAGCCAAGAAAACCTTCAAATGGACGAAAGGAAAGATTATACACGGCCTCGCCTCTATGCGGATGTTTGTAATGACACACAAACGAATATTCCTACACGGAATAGATATTCCGTGTTGGAAGATTTAAACTAAGTGTCGCGCCTGATTCCTTCAATCAAAGCAAGTCGACCATAAATGGAATTAGAAAGTTGGACCCTAGGTACAAAATTAATATTAATGTGGACAAGATAGGGTTATGCGAAGCTTTGATTGATACAGGCGCCGATCTTTCAGTGGTCGACCTAAGAACAGCACTTTTTGCTGGCCGTGAAATAAATAGTCTCACTAAAACGTGTTCAGGACCCGATGGGAAAAAATTAGATATGGTAGGTAGCATTATTTTAGATTTAAAAATTGATGACACTGAATTATCCCACGAATTTGTAGTAATGGACGCGCATCTACGAACTCTTATTCTTGGACGAGATTTCCTTAAAAAAATGAATGCTAAAATTGATTGTAAACGAGAAACAATAAAATATAATTTGAAGAGTAATCATGACGTAAGCAATTATGATCTAAAAAAAAAAATAAAGAGCACTACAGATACCGTTATACCTAAACTATCTATTAAATTGATTAGGGCCTCAATAGAAGCAGAGGATGGCGAATATGTCATCGAAGAGAACAACAGAATGACTCAAACAAATGGTCTTCGATTGGCAAGAAGTTTGCTTACTGTCACGGATAAGAAAACCCATATCTGGATAACGAACCCTTATCCTCGACCTTTAAAAATCATGAAAGACCAAACATTGGCTTATGGAAGTCTTCCTGCAGGGGTAAATTTTATAGAGAATAAAGAGAAGCAGAATGAAAATGACGAAATACAATTTCAAATAAACAAAAATTTATCATTTAAAGAACAAGAGAGGTTAAAACAATTTTTGGCCAAGTATACTGATTTGTTCTCATCGAGGTTAGGTAGGATTTAAAATACAATATAACGCGGCTGATGATTGTAAAACGAAAATTAAAATTATACCGCGAATGTTTCTTTTAAAAATCGAAATTTATTTTCAAAGAGAAATAGCGACATTTCTAACTTTGAGGATGAGGTATGGAAAGGTGAAACATGAAGAGTAATGGAGACCAATTAGTAGGACCAATAGGTAGGACCAATTTGGCAAAACATCAGATTCATACAGAAGACGCAAAATCGATAAAGCACAAGCCTTACCGGGTAAGCGCTAAGGAACGAACCACCATAAAGGATCAAATAGACGAGATGCTCGAAGAAGGAATAATTAGACAATCTTCAAGTCCCTGGTCCTTTCCCGTTATATTGGTCAAAAAAAGAGATGGCAAATACAGATTTTGTGTGGACTACAGGAAATTAAATGAAGTAACAGTGAAGGATGTTTATCCAATCCCAAGAATTGATGATGTAATGGATACTCTCCAAGGATCCAAGTACTTCTCAGCAATAGATCTCAAATCGGGATATTGGCAAGTCGAAATTGAAGAGAGAGACAAAGAGAAGACGGCTTTCACTACTGCACATGGGTTATATGAATTTAACGTAATGCCCTTCGGTCTATGCAACGCCCCTGCTACTTTTGAAAGGAACATGGACAATGTCCTCGGAAATCTGAGATGGCAGATTTGCCTTTGCTACCTGGACGATGTGATTATATACAGCTCGGACTTTCCAACCCACATTAAAAGACTTGAAGCTGTCCTCAGATGCTTCAGCGAATCTAATTTAAAACTGAACGCCAAGAAATGCAGATTTGCTTTCGAGGAACTTGAGATCCTTGGACATATAACCAACCAAGAGGGTATAAAACCTGCCGAATATAATATCAAAGCCGTTAGAGATTTTCCTCAGCCCAAGAAGGCCAAAGAAGTGCAATCATTCCTAGGAATGTGCTCATATTATAGAAAATTTATTAAAGATTTCTCATTAATCGCTGACCCATTGACCAGTCTCATCAGAAAAAATGTTCAATTTATCTGGACAGGAAAACAGGAAGAAGCGTTCCAAAACCTTAAAAAAGCTCTTATGAATCCGCCAATTTTAGGTCACTTTGATCCAAATGCAGCCACCTGCATTCACACAGATGCCTCTAACATCGGCTTAGGCGCAACACTAATTCAAAATATCGGTGGCGAAGAGAAGGTAATATCATATTTGAGCCGAACCCTAAGTAAACCTGAGCAAAATTATTCAACCACCGAAAAGGAATGTTTAGCTGTAGTGTGGTCGATATCAAAATTACGGCCCTATTTATATGGAAGGAACTTTAAAATCGTCACTGATCATCACGCACTATGCTGGCTTAAGAATTTAAAAGATCCGACCGGCCGATTAGCACGATGGGCACTGAAGATTCAGGAATATAATTTCGAAATTATACACAAATCGGGAAAAAAACATCTGGACGCTGATGGTCTATCTAGAGGACCCTTACCAGAAAACGAATGGGACGAGGATTATGAAAGACTATTTTTGAATCAAATAATAGACGAAAAGGATGATTTTATTGAGAATATTAAGGAGAACCTTAGTGGAAACAAGCGTTCAATTACACAGAACTTTAAAGAAGAAAATGGGTGTCTCTACAAGAAAAATCCAAATCCTGAAGGTAGAGAATGGTTGCTGGTAGTGCCAAAGAAGAGAAGGAAAGAAATCATGAGTGAATACCACAACCATATGCTGAATGGCCATCTGGGCGTCGCCAGAACCACATACCGATTGAAGAATAAATACTATTGGCCTTCCATGCTGAAAGATGTTTCCGAATTTGTAAAGACGTGCCATCTTTGCCAAAGTCGGAAAGGTTCAAATCAGTTGCCATCTGGACTTCTACAACCTATTCCCCCAGCTAACTACCCTTTTGAAAGAATCGGAATTGACTTTGTTGGCCCCTTGCCATCAACGAAAAGAAGAAGGAAATGGATAATTGTGTTGACGGATTATTATACCAAGTATGCTGAAACAAAGGCAGTACCAGAAGCGACAGTGAAAGAAGTCTCTACATTTTTAATCGAACATATATTTTTACGTCACGGGGCTCCAAGATTTCTTATCAGCGACAGAGGTTCACAATTCACTAGCAATTTGATGAAGGAGGTTATGAAAATGTGCAAAATTAAACATTGCTTCACAACGAGCTACCACCCCCAGACTAACGGGCTAACGGAACGGCTAAATAGAACTTTAATCAATATGATCAGCATGTATGTGAATACGGATCAGAAGAACTGGGACGAAATCCTTCCTTTTATCACCCACGCGTATAATACCACAATTCAAGAAACCACAGGCTACTCTCCATTTTTCCTGTTGTTTGGGAGGGAACCCATGTCCCTCTTAGACGACGAGAATATCCCAACGGACAGTAACATGGACGATTACGACGAATATATAGAAAACTACTTAGATAAAATAGCAAGGACGAGACAGGTAGTCATTAACAACACAGAGAAGACTCAGGAAAGAATGAAAAGAAACTATGACAAAAAACACAACGAGAGAATCTATGAACCAGGACATTTAGTGGCAGTTTGGACACCAGTTAGGAAAATCGGAAAATGTGAAAAACTATTGAGAAAATATTTTGGTCCATATAGAATATTAAAGAAGCTGTCCAACGTAAATTACTTAATTGAACCAAAAGATAATCCTGGCCAAGACCCATTGATTGTCCATGTCTCAAGAATCAAACCCTATTTTGAAAGAATTGATGAGGTCAATCACGAGGACGTGACGACCTCTGGAGAGGGGGAAGTGTTACATCATGATTAATGGCGTATTTCTCATATTATTTTTAATATATTCGAAATTTAAATTATATATTTATTTATTTTTATATTCTAAGATATTTATTTAAAACAGATTATTTAGATTATCATCATTTGTATTTAGGTACACGTGTGACTTCACTGCTCTCTTTGATGTGAGAAAAATAAATAAATGATTCTGGAGGCTACTTAAAGTAGACTTATCTCATTATTCCCTTATATAAATTTGTAGGATGGTTGAAACACGCTCTGGAAAGATGCAAGACACGTCTGAGGAGAGACTCAAGACTGAAGAATCTGCCAAACCGCAGCCCAGTGCAACAATATATATATATATAACTTACAATAAAGATCTTTCCCTGCTCTTTACACACTTTGAAACTAATAAGGAAACTAAGGCTAGGTTTTCTTTTTTTACAATTATTTTTTATTTCTCGAGCTATCGGGTCAATATGCCCCCGAGTGTTATAATTTGGTTAGAAGTAATACTTCTCTAGGTCTCCGTGTTGAAGAGCCTGTTAGCCCGAAAGCTCGAGTAATAAAGAATTGCCAAAAAGAAACCTAACCCTAGAGTCCTTATTGATTTTGTAAAAACATAACTTTCAAGAACCATATATTTAGAAGTCTCTGAAAGAGACGGTTTTTATTTTTCGAAAGCGGGAGTGAACGACTCGCTCTAAATTCTTCTCTATACAGGTAAAAGACAAAACAAACCTCATACACTGTAGCTCAATTCAACGAATTCCCCTTATGTAAAAATGTATTTAAAAAAATACTCCGTTAAATCGACCGCCAGAAGTCACGCTTCCCCTATAAAAACTCTGTTAAACGAAAATTAAAATTATACCGCGAATGTTTCTTTTAAAAATCGAAATTTATTTTCAAAGAGAAATAGCGACATTTCTAACTTTGAGGATGAGGTATGGAAAGGTGAAACATGAAGAGTAATGGACAACGGAAAAATAAAAAGTGTCCAGGGGCGGGGACGTTGTCCATTACTCTTCATGTTTCACCTTTCCATACCTCATCCTCAAAGTTAGAAATGTCGCTATTTCTCTTTGAAAATAAATTTCGATTTTTAAAAGAAACATTCGCGGTATAATTTTAATTTTCGTTTTACAATCATCAGCCGCGTTATATTGTATTTTAAAAACTCTGTTGTTGTTGTTTCCCGATGGCCGGGTAAACCTTTGTAATTATGTGAAAAAAATAGTATAAATGTGATATTGTACTGGGATAAGGTGCATAAATTAAGAAAAAGGCATCTCCTTATCGTGCAACTGGAAGTTGCTGATGGCTTGCGCCATCTATCGGAATAAATATCAACTATTCTCGTTGATTTTTTAATTTATATTTTATTAAATAATAAAAGAAACTCATTGCGAAAGGTTGTAGTTTTATTTTTGAAATTTGTAACGCAATTTTTCGTTTACTTCAAGTAAAAATGTATAAAAAATACTCCGTTAAATCGACCGCCAGAAGTCACGCTTCCCCTATAAAAACTCTTTGTTGTTGTTTCCCGATGGCCGGGTAAACCTTTGTAATTATGTGAAAAAAATAGTATAAATGTGATATTGTACTGGGATAAGGTGCATAAATTAAGAAAAAGGCATCTCCTTATCGTGCAACTGGAAGTTGCTGATGGCTTGCGCCATCTATCGGAATAAATATCAACTATTCTCGTTGATTTTTTAATTATTCCAGAATTGGCCAACGAAAATCAACGAGAATAGTAGATATTTATTCCGATAGATGGCGCAAGCCATCAGCAACTTTCAGTTGCACGATAAGGAGATGCCTTTTTCTTAACTTTGTAATTATGTAAATAATCTTTTTTCCCCCCTTGTTCTACTCGTCTTAAGACAGGCAGTACTTTTATAAAATTGTGTTTTTTATATTTTCTTTTAGTTCAATTAAAGCAATTTTTATTAATATTATTTAATTATTGCCACGACTGCATCACCAATACCATTTAGTACTAAAAAGAACCAGCAAATAACTCCATAGCATAATCCTCAAGATAATCAAAAATCAACAGAAATCTCTTTTTTTTTTACAACATATATATCGTAATTTAAACAATGTGATATGTAAGTAATAAAGTATGACGTCTTTTCCAGTCGTCTCAAAGTGACACCAGCTTGCCACTGGACCCCAGGGTAGGGGAGGATGACTCTCATAAGACTGACCAATGAGCATCAACACCCGGGGGATCCAGAGAGGGACAAAAAGGGGCGTTTGTTCGGCTGTTGACAGTTAGTTAGGTTACATTGGATATTTCGGACAGGCCCGCTTAGTACTAGGTCCGTTGTCATTTACGGCGGCCATTGTGGCCGCCGTTTTGGCTCCTCTCTGCCCCCGCAGCTTCATGCAGGACGCCGAGCTTTCCTCTGTTAATCCTCAACTTTCCCCTGGTCCTGGTGCCACGTGAGACGTACTAGGGGTGCGTCTTCTGATCCCAAACTTTATCCTTACTGTCCCGTGCGGACTTCCCACTCTGCACGCCTTGCCACTCAACCCCGACTGCTTCCAACTCTCTTATTGGCTTACCCGGGTTTACGACATATATATATATTTTCAATATACCATTCAAAAGTAATCGAAAAAAAGGAATTATTATCATTTATTTAGTTAACACAGGTTAGACCAGGGGTCGGCAAACTGCAGCTCGCGAGACACATGCGGCTCTTTGGATGTGAAGATATAGTTCCATATGTAAATATTATTTATACTGTTTATTGTTGGTAATATGTTGTGGCTCTTTAAAAACTTTAAAACTTTGTAAATTGTAATTTTTGACTCTTCCGACGCAAAATTTGCCGACTACTGGGTTAGACCATTCTAACTCCCAACTTTTAACAAAGCTCTCTCTTTCTCTTTGCCTCCTGCGAAGTGCCCCTGGATCTGCAGGCCTGGCTGTTTGGTGTCGGTCTCCATCCCGAGACAATGACCAGTGTGGCTACCATCTACAAGTACCATCTTGAGGTAGGTAACACCAGCCATCACAGCAACACTCTGTGAACTCTCGCAGTCCATCGGTTGGGAGTACGGCCCGCGTTGGGCGCCACAATGACAACATTGTTTATACTTTATATATGTATATTTATCAATTATTTTAAATATATATGTGACAATTTAGTGGCAATTGTGGTGAGGAGAGAAATAATCACACGACGAGTTGTTAGAGCAATCATCCAGGCAGCCACCCGAGAGAGAGCGAGTGAGACGTTATCAGCTGAACGACTGTTTTTCCTGTGTACACAACCGGGGCTAACCAGGATAGTCGCCAGGTGGTGACGCCCCCCTCAGGAATGTGGCCAAAAAATGGTCGTTAGTTAGTTGTCTAAAGTGTCTCGCTTTAGCGGCCCATTTCTCTCTCGTTGGCTGTTGGTTTGTTTTATTAATCCTGGAAGAGCATATATTATGACATATATATATATTATCCATATACAGTAGAACCTCTCTGTAAAATACATTTAATTGAAGATCCAAAGTGTCCTTTTACTGGAGAGTTGCTAAATACAGTAGAACTACCTCTCTGTAAAGGACAACACCTAGTTACAGAGCCAAAGTGTCCTTTAGGGAGAGGTTTCCTCTTACTGGAGAGTTACTAAATACAGTAGAACTACCTCTCTGTAAAGGACAACACCTAGTTACAGAGCGAAAGTGTTCTTTAGGGAGAGTTGTCCTCTTACTGGAGAGTTGCTAAATACAGTAGAACTACCTCTCTGTAAAGGACAACACCTATTTACAGAGTGTTCTTTAGGGAGAAATGTCCTCTTACTGGAGATTTGCTAGATACAGTAGAACTACCTCTCTGTAAAGGATAGCACCTAGTTAAAGAGCCAAAGGGTCCTTTAGGGAGAGATGTCCTCTTACTGGAGAGTTGCTAAATACAGTAGAACTACCTCTCTGTAAAGGACAACACCTAGTTACAGAGTCATAGTGTCCTTTACTATTGCCAAATTGTAAAAATGGTAATTTTTCAAATGAAAACTGTCCTTTGTGGAGAGGTATCTGCTAGCAGGGTGTTCGCTAAAGGGAGGTTCTACTGTACATCCATTATTATTTATCCTTATTTATCCATTATTGTATTTAAACCTTATATAACATTATATGAACGATATAATAAAATTAGTTTCAATCTCTCTCTATAAAAATTCGCTCTCTAATCTTCGTACTGTCTGGAGGCGAACTCTGTCAATGGGGGAGCCTCCTGGACTTTACCCAACATGCTTTTCAACAAGAGAACTAGAAGTATGGCTTCCAGCTAACTATCACTCACTCACATACAACTTTATCAAGACCCCCAGTCTTATACAGATTCACCACAGGAAGAAAGGAAGCATAGATATACTTCAAGCAGCACAGAAACCAAAAACAGCCTCCAGTTCCGACGTTATAACAGAATACACACATACAGCTTTATTAAGAGACCACCAGTCTTATACAGATTCACCACAGGAAGGAAGCACAAATATACTCCAGGCAGCACAGAAACCCAACAACAGCCTCCAGGTCCGACGTTATAACAGAATACACACATACAGCTTTATTAAGACCACCGGTCTTATACAGATTCACCACAGGAAGGAAGCATAGATATACTCCAGGCAGCACAGAAACCCAACAACAGCCTCCAGGTCCGACGTTATAACAGAATACACACATACACACAGCTTTATTAAGACCACCGGTCTTATACAGATTCACCACAGGAAGGAAGCATAGATATACTCCAGGCAGCACAGAAACCCAACAACAGCCTCCAGGTCCGACGTTATATATTATTTATAATACATCAATGGTGAACTCTCCCAGCGGTTTCACCAATTTTTTTAATCTACCAGACCGCTTCTCTTAAGAGTTCTAATACTGTATTGGATCATTCTGTTTATATATGTTACACTGAAGGGTGGAATCTCAGAAATGGTATTTAAGAAAACTATGAACATAAGCTATAGAAAAGTAGAATTATATATAAAAATTTGTATCGAGCAATGCTCTTCCCCAAACAATAAGGACAAGGTCAGTTTGTTATAAATAAATTATAGGGCAATAACGCGCTAAACCTACATCTTTTCATCGCAGTAAGGAAAGTACAAGTTTGTTTTATGTTTAAAAATAAACTTACGTGATTTCTTTTCTTACTCTATATTGTATTGCTTACCTAGCACGGGAGGCGTTTGCTGTTGGCAGGATCTTTGCCGTTGGGGTGAAGATCCTGAAAGGGGGACACTTGTCCTTTGTCATAGAGGTATCCTCCCGCGGTGGGTTATCTTCGAAATACCACCACATAGTCTGGGTGGATGTCGTGACAACGGTCTTGGGGGACGGTTGTTCTTCGGCGTCTCTTCCGAAGATGGCCATACGGATTCTGCCTTCGTCTTTTCTGGCCAGAAGCTGGTTGAAGATAATCTCTAGGTAATCTCGTCCGGTTAGTCTCCCGGTTGTGCTCTTCCTTTCTAGACGGACCTCTATGAGATCGAATTGCTGAAGGGACGATTGATTGTCTTGATCAATTTTGGGGGGATTCCGTCGGTTGATACAATTTTGGCATTCGACTCGACTCGAGAAGGCATCGAAATTTCTATTTTCCTGACTGTCTCCTGCTGCTGATTGGGTATCATCCGTTAAGATAAATTCGCGAGGATCTGGTTGGGTAAGTTGGGGAAAATCCTGTTCATAATCGGGTCTGAAAGGCTGTCGTACTTTGCGTTCATTGCGACGTTCTCCCGCTTCCTGTTCCATCTTATTCCGAAGGATTTGGGAATAAAGCAGACGACCTCCCGATACCCTTCTTCTTTCAGGACCGCGAGACATTGTCAGGGAATTATGGAGGCGTGTTTTCAGCCAGTAGGGAAGATCGTAGAACTCTAGCCCGATTTCTTTTTGAGGCGTACTCAAGGTGGCCCAAGCTTTCACCGGTTTTCTATCTTCTTCAGCTTGGTCGTTTTTCGTGTCTTCTCGGGATGAACCGCCGTCGTTAAGCGGCTTTCTTCCCGTTTCGGTCCCTCCTCTGCAAGGCCTGCGCATGCGCATGCGTTTGTCAAGGAGTTTGGCTACCCCACCGAGGAAATATATGTAAATATATTAGAAATAAAAAAGGCATATCCTGACCGGCGTTCACATGAACATTTCTAGATGGCAGAACGTCATCTATATGTCTTTTTTTGTTTCTAATATCAACACCTAACTTTATATATATATATATATATATATAAATGGCATATCCTGACCAGGAGCACATGTGCTTTACAGAAGGCAGAGCGTCATCTGGTGGAACAGAAATCAACTAAACATTGATTTAGCCTGTTCCCTGATATTTGGCCAACCCAATTTCTTGATAAATCAAGAAAAGCCATCCACGAACGCGTTTCGCGCTTTTGGCGCTCGTCAGCGTGGAGTAGGCTGAACCACTGCGACCAAAAAATATTTTTTGGTCCCAATGGCTTCCCGAAAAACCAAGAAATGGGTATTAAAGGCCAAACTTGCGTAAATACGCTTAGCACATTAAAAAACGAAAGAAAAAAAAGATAAAAAGATCAGGTGTTGAAATCAATATTAAAAATGGCATATCCTGACCAGGAGCACATGTGCTTTACAGAAGGCAGAGCGCCATCTGGTGGAACAGAAATCAACTAAACATTGATTTAGCCTGTTCCCTGATATTTGACCAACCCAATTTCTTGATAAATCAAGAAAAGCCATCCACGAACGCTTTTCGCGCTTTTGGCGCTCGTCAGCGTGGAGTAGGCTGAACCACTGGTTCAGCGCCAAAAGCGCGAAACGCGTTCGTGGATGCCTTTTCTTGATTTATCAAGAAATTGGGTTGGCCAAATATCAGGGAACAGGCTAAATCAATGTTTAGTTGATTTCTGTTCCATCAGATGGCGCTCTGCCTTCTGTAAAGCACATGTGCTCCTGGTCAGGATATGCCATTTTTAATATTGATTTCAACACCTGATCTTTTTATCTTTTTTTTTCTTTCGTTTTTTAATATATATATATTTATTTTTCACATATTGCCACCTGGAAAATTAGGGAAGACAAAAACTTCAGGAGGAGTCAACAATTTATTTAAGGCAAGGACAAACTATGAATGGTAAACAAAAGATAAGCAAAATTAAATTGATATTAAAATGATACTCTGTTAATAAAATAATAATACTTCGCGACAATATAAAAACAATAAAAAAAATGTTTTTGATATAAATATATATTAACTAAATTTATATATAGCCCAAATTTTAACAAAAATATAAACGTTAGCAATATACTTCTTTCTATATTTTTTGTTTGCGGACGCGCATTTTAAATTATTAAAGTCTTTTGCTATATAAATATATAGTGCATATGGTAAATCTATGTATATAAAAATCAATGTTTGTATGTTTGTTTGTATATGTCCGGTATACAAATTCGCAGTAGTTCACTAATTCAAACCAAAATTTCCATACATAGGTAAGAAAATACGGGGAAGACGATAGGCTATTTAAAAAAATATAAATCAATTATTATAAAATAAAAGGATTTAAAAGCGCGAATGTTTCTTTTATTCATAATACAAACTTCTACTGTCCTTACTGCGATGAAAAAATATATTGGGAGGGCTTGGCTCATCAGTGGTGAACCCTCCCAGCGGTTTCGCCAATTTAATCCACCAGACCGCTTCTCAGAGCTCTAATACTGTATTGGATCATTTTGCTTACATATTACATATTACACCACTGATGAGCCAAGCCCTCCCAATATATTTTTTCATCGCAGTAAGGACAGTAGAAGTTTGTATTATGAATAAAAGAAACATTCGCGCTTTTAAATCCTTTTATTTTATATGTATAGATGGCGCGTTATTGCTTTGTGTTAATTTATGCCTAACTGGCCTTGTCTTTATAGTTTGCTGAAGAGCATTGCTCGATGCAAATATTTGAATGTAATGCTACTGTCCTATAAGCTTATGTCCATAGTTTACTTGAAAACCATTTCTAAGATTCCATCCTTCAGTGTAGCATATAAGAGCAAAATGATCCTATACAGTATTAGAGCTCTGAGAAGCGGTCTGGTGGATTAAATTGGCGAAACCGCTGGGAGGGTTCACCACTGATGAGCCAAGCCCTCCCAATATATTTTTTCATCGCAGTAAGGACAGTAGAAGTTTGTATTATGAATAAAAGAAACATTCGCGCTTTTAAATCCTTTTATTTTATATGTATAGATGGCGCGTTATTGCTTTGTGTTAAATCAATTATTAAAACTATATATTCAAATTATTCTACTTAGCTCACGAACAGCGCCCTCTATCAAAGATTAGATTAAATTATGCTGATGCAAACAAATAGATAATGCTAATAACAAACAATTATTAAAAAAATCTTATCTAAATATATATCACTCGGGTAGATATGCACACGGGTCAATCCCGGGGCGAAGCCCAGGTCACCCGTCTAGTATAAAATAAAAAAACGTTAGTAATATGATTCTTTCTATATTTTTCGTTTGTGAAACGCGCATATTAAATTCTTAAAGTCGTTTGATATTTTTTAGTTTCACATTTATACGTCTATTTATATTGTTTGAAAGCATGCTATACCAATATATGGCAAGCTTTTTCAAACAAAATATAAATAGACATATAAATATAAAACTTAAAAAAATGCCAAAAGACTATAAATAATTTAATATGCGCGTTCACAAAACGAAAAATATCTTATATAATGAATTCTTTAAAACCGCTAAAAACAAATTCTATCAAAGCCACATATTTTGGGCAAAAATATTGCATAGAAGGGTAATATTAAGAAAATTATATAGCTCCATTTTTGCATTTATAAATGCAAATTTCATAGAATGTAACGTGCACAATATAATATTTCAATATATAAAATACTAAATTTATTTATATAATATTTATATAAATAATATCATACGCTAATATTGAAAATATATATTTATATATAAATTGCTAATATATATAGCGTGCTTATAATAAAAGCACAGTATTTTTCTCTCTACTTTTCGATATTTAAAAAAATTATATATAAACAATTACGAATACTTAAAAATTGTAAAATAAAATTATTTGAAATGTAACATATTCCGCTATTTTAATATATAATTCACTTCTAAACAATATAAAAAATAAACTATTTTTCTGTAGCTAATGTACAAATATAAGCACATATTTAAATTAGTATACACCTTTAATTTATATATAGAGTGAATTTTATTATTTGCGAAAATAATTCTTACCTTTTAATGTTATCCATCTTTTTAAAAAGAAAGCTTAAAAACAATTATTATCGTTGCGCACAAGAACTAACTTAAACCATGTGTATACGCTGGTCAAATATTATACAACTTATAATTTGAATATATTTTATGTATTAGTATAAATCTCGCGCATACTAGAAAACACATATTATTGTATAAATTGCATTTTTAAGTGTAAATTTTAATTACATAATAATTTTAATTATTTAAATAATAAAATATAAATATCTCATTCTTATGACAATGACTCATGACTCATTTAATGACAATCTTTTACATTTCAATTACAAAATATTTAAACTTTAACTATAATTCGTTTCTAAATTTAGCTTTTGCAATTATTATTTAAATTTGAAATTTAATTTTAAACTTTTAAATTGACCTAAGTTTTGTGCCTTTTAACTATATATCGGGATTCAGACAATAACTATGAAAGATATTGCCGTGACTTTTATTGAAGACACACAAGATAACCAAAGTGTAAACAAAATTGTTTCTGCCTCCTTGAAAAAAAAAAAAAAAAAAAAAACAGACAACGGACAAAATTAAAGACTTTCCATTTCCTTAAGTTTTGTCCATGGGGGTACATCATCGAGGTATCATCTCCAGTTATTGAATTGTTTGTATCTTTTAAATATTTAATCACTTAATCACTAGAGAATTGCGATTAATATTTATAATATTTTTTTCCATACGATTTTTATCCATATTTATTAAATAGCTTTATATCTATGAATCTGAAATAATCAGAGGGATATTATATTTTTATATATAAAATGGCCATTTCCGTGTTTTTAAATAATTTGAAAATATTAATTTAACGAATAGACTGAAAACATTTTGTGGATTCAGATCATTTTAAAATTTCGGTATTTTTTTCTAATCATATCAAAAGGTGTGGTATTGTGTTGAGTTATTTTATTGGTTACATTTTCTTTTATTTTAATTAGCCGATTTTTTTTTCAAAAAAACTAACATTTTTAAATGAAATTTCGAGTTTTTAAAAATTATAACCGCTGTATAAACATGATATGTGTAACGGCAGCTGGCATGCCTATATAGTAAATTATCAGTGAACACATATTTTTCACTGATGATACTCTGTGCAGTTGCCTTTTGACTGATTGTAATATATACCAGAGGTAAACATATGTCTTATAATTAATATGCTATATCTGATGTTAGCCTAAAAGAAATAAAGTATTTCTTTTTAAACTTCCAAGTACTTCTTGCTTATTAACGTCAACTAACAAATACGAGGACGTTACATGGTGGCAGCGGCGCTTGTAAACAACACCTCGTGGTAAGAACAATTTATTAATTTCCAATTTCTTAAAGTATTTCAGAACATCTCTAATTGCATGTTCAAATAAAATTCAAATTGCATAATAATATATACAAAAATAATTTAATTCACAAGCAAGAAGAAATAAGTGTATTTTTAGAAAAAAATACAATAACAACAACATGGCGGAAAATGCTATTCGACCTCCAAAACAAATAGGCCTAAACGAACTAAACAAAGAGGGCTGGGAATCTTGGCCTGAAAGCTTTGAATGGTATGAAATTGCTACCCAATTAAGTAGTAAAGCACCAGAGGTACAAGTTGCTATCTTTATGGCTGCAATGGGACGAGAGGCTCAAAATATTTTTAAATCTTTCAACTTAAATAATGCAGATAAAAATAATCTGAGCATTGTAAAAGACAAGTTCAACAACTATTTTTCTCCAAAGCTGAACACTACAATTGAAAGATTCAAATTCAATCAGATGAAACAGAATGAAGATGAATCATTTAATGATTTTCTGACTAGGATCAAATTACAGATAGCAAACTGCAAATATGCTGTCATGTCTGATGAACTACTTAAAGATCGAATAGTTGTAGGAATTATCAACAATGAAATAAGAGAAAGACTTCTTAGTGAGGCTGACCTTAATCTGGAAAAAGCCACACAAATTTGCATAGCATGTGAAAATGCCACAAACCAAATGAAACATGTACTATCCGACTCAGACAAACAAGTTGCTGTGACAAAGATGAACAGTAAGAAGTGGGAAGATAGAAAAGAGCCGAGGAAAGAAAATACCACTAACCAAAGTCACAAAATAATAGAAAACTGCAGAAATTGTGGTAGATCCCACAAAATCAACCAATGTCCGGCATATCAAAAGAGATGCAACAAATGCAAGAAACTCAACCATTTTGCTAATCTTTGCAGATCCAAGAACACAAATTCATACAAAGTCAAACAAATTGTTGGGTCACCAGAACCTGAAATGATTCAAGAATTTGTAATCCAGTCAGTTGAAAACACCAACCTGACCGAAGATTGGTATGAAGAAGTAAAAATCAAAGGCAAAAAGGTAAACATGAAACTAGACACAGGTGCACAGTGTAACGTGTTGCCACTCAGCCTGGCAGGGAGATTAAATCTGGAAATCCAAAGGTCTCCAGTAAAAAGTTTAATTTCTTTTTCAGGACATCGAATTCCTGTCGAAGGACAAAGTCTAGCAATGTGCATGGTGAAAAACATGACTACCTACATACGTTTCATCATATCCAGAGATAACACTTGTCCCATCCTAGGCAGACAAACCTGTTCCAATTTAGGTCTTGTCAAGCGAGTAAACACCTGTCAAACAATTACACAGGAATACCAAGAATTATTCGAAGGTATAGGATGTTTGAAAGGATATGAATACGAGGCAAAGTTTCAGACTTCGGACATGAACATGCAAGTAAGACCACCCAGACCTATTCCTCTATCTATTAAAGAAAGAGTAAAGAAAGAACTTGAGGAAATGGAAGACAATGGGATTATAAAGAAAGTAAATTACCCTACCCCCATCTCCAGTCAGATGGTTATAGCAAAACAGAAAGGAAAAATACGTATATGCATTGACCCATCGGATATCAATAAAGTAATTCTAAGAAGCCATTTCCCATTACGGACTTTTGATCAGATTGCAGTAAACCTGCATGGTTCAAAATACTTCACAAAGTTGGATCTGAAGAAAGGATACTGGCAGATCAAAGTAGCCCCCAACTCACAACGCTACTTTACCTTCAGCACTCCGTGGGGAAGATATATGTTCTTGAGAGTTCCCTTTGGAATTAAAACTGCTCCAGAAATATTCCAGAAAATCATGGCAGACTTACTCCAAGACCTTGAGGGTACAGAAAATTCAATGGACGATATCCTGATCCATGCTCCGGATCCACAGACCCTGGAAATAAGAACAAGAGCTGTACTACAGAGGCTTAAAGAAAATGGAATCAAACTGAATAGAGATAAATGCAAATTTCAACTTCAAGAAGTCCAATTTTTAGGTCATATTGTAACGACAGAAGGCATTAAAATTGACCCTGAGAAAGTGCGTGCAATAGGAGAAATTAAGTCGCCAAGCAACAAGCAAGAACTACAACGTCTCTTAGGAATGATACAATACCTGAGCAGGTTCATCCCTAACCTTGCAGAGAAAACCAAAAACATGAGGTTGCTTTTGAAAAAAGATACACCTTGGCTATGGGACGAATCCCTCGATTGTGATCTCTTAGAGATCAAGACTTTGCTCAGAACTGCACCAACTCTGAAATTCTTTAATCCCAACGGAAATCTGACACTTTCAGTAGACGCCAGTTCATATGCCCTTGGAGCGGTTCTATTACAAAACGGAAAGCCCATAGCCTACGCTTCATCAGCTCTCAACTCCACTCAGCAGAACTACGCTCAGATAGAAAAGGAAGCTCTTGCCATCAAATTTGGATGCGACAAATTCCATCAACTCATTTATGGCAAAACTGTTGACGTCGAGACGGACCACCGTCCTCTAGTAACCATATTCAAGAAGCCATTAAGCAAAGCACCCCCGAGGCTCCAGAGAATTTTTCTACAGATACAACAATATGATATCAGGATTAAATACAAGAAAGGAAAAGAACTACTAACAGCTGATCTACTAAGTAGAGACTGCTCATATGAAGACACCTACTTGGAAGAAAACTTCGAAGTACTGATGACCACCCCGACAAATAAGTCAAGCTATGAGGAACTGCAAGCTCTTACAAAAGAGGACCAAGAACTACAAGAACTAAAAAACCTAATCTTATATGGCTGGCCAAACTACAAATCAGCAGTCCCTGAAAGCTGCAAGAAATACTGGCCATATAGAGATGAACTCTCGACAAACGAAGACCTAATCTTCAAAGGTAGCAGAGTCTTCATTCCCCTAAGGTGGAAAGCAAAGATACTCAAGTTAATTCACGAAGGACACCAAGGAACAAACAGCTGCTTGAGAAGGGCCCGAGACTCAATATACTGGCATGGCATGTCCCAAGACATCATCAACACAGTAGAAAATTGTAGGACTTGCCAAGCGAATCAGAGGAACAAGACAAAAGAACCAATGATCATAAAAGAGATACCGAGTCTTCCTTGGGAGATAGTCGCAGCTGACATTTTTCAATAAAAGGAAAAATTACCTGTTAATAACAGATAACTACTCTGGATTCATTGATTTCAAAGAAATGAAGACAATGAACTCTGCAGAAACTATTGAATCTCTTAAAAAATGGTTTAGCGTACATGGAATTCCCAGACTCCTGGAAACTGATAATGGACCAAACTTTACGTCCAGAGACTTTAAAGACTTTCAAAAGAAGTGGTTGTTCGACCACCAGACATCAAGTCCTCTATATCCTAAATCAAACGGATTAGCAGAGAGAGCGGTACAGACAGCCAAGAACCTCATCAGGAAGTGTTTGGATTCAGGACAAGAAGTGGAACTAGCACTTTTGAATTTTTACAACACTCCTAGAGATGGTCTTCCTTCACCGGCTCAGTGTATGTTCAGTCGCAGGACCAGAACCCTCCTTCCCACTAGCACTCATCAGTTGGAACCAGAAATCCAAAAGGGACATACACAAAACCTAAGAAATAAGCGGGAGAAGCAGAAAACACACCACGATAAGACAGCAAAGACAACCCGAAGCTTCAAGGAAGGTGAAAAGATAATGCTGAAACAGCATCACCGTGAATGGATCCCTGCCAGAGTTACCCAAGAAGTAGCTCCAAGATCATATAAAGTGCAAACACCTACTGGTGAGTACCGCCGCAACAGCTCCTTCATGCGACATACGAATCTGGAGAGTCCAAAGCAACAGCGAAGGAGAATCCCGGAGATCCCCAAGTCAACTCTACCGGAAGGACCTGGCCCGAGCGGTGATAAGGAACAGGCTCAAGTTCCCGAAGAACTCAATACTTCTCCAAGAGCATTCTCAGGCCAGGAACCCAGGAGTGATCACCAGAACGCGGAGCACAAGAACGGCACCCTGCCCATTACAACAAGGTCCGGGCGGATCATCAAGCCACCCAAACGATTTGAAGAATGAATTTCTTCAAAGGGGGAGATGTAATGGCAGCTGGCATGCATATATAGTAAATTATCAGTGAACACATATTTATCACTGATGATACTCTGTGCAGTTGCCTTTTGACTGATTGTAATATATACCAGAGGTAAACATATGTCTTATAATTAATATGCTATATCTGATGTTAGCCTAAAAGAAATAAAGTATTTCTTTTTAAACTTCCAAGTACTTCTTGCTTATTAACGTTAACTAACAATACGAGGACGTTATAATATGCATTAAAATAGTATAAAATTATTTTATTTTATAAATAATCATGCGCGTCAAAAATGTTTAAATTTTTTGAACCGCTATGTTGTTATAGATATTTTTTTCAGTAATTATTTTATTGAAAACATAATATTTATGTTTTTATTTAATATCGGCGTAGAAGAGAGAAAGATAGAATACTTTAAAAATTTGGAAATATATCAGATCACACTTGGTGATGATTCAACAATGGAATAAATATTTTGACTTCAGATATTTATTTGAACGTTGAATGTTCTCAACTTGGGAATAATTTATTTGAATATTTAATAATCTCAACTTTGGAATAATTTATTTGAACGTTGAATGTTCTCTCAACTTTGGAATAATTTATTTGAACGTTGAATGTTGTCTCAAATTTGGAATAATTTATTTGAACGTTGAATGTTCTCAACTTTGGAATAATTTATTTGAACGTTGAATGTTATCTCAACTTTGGAATCATTTATTTGAACGTTGAATGTTGTCTCAACTTTGGAATAATTTATTTGAACGTTGAATGTTCTCTCAACTTTGGAATAATTTATTTGAACGTTGAATGTTGTCTCAACTTTGGAATAATTTATTTGAACGTTGAATGTTCTCAACTTTGGAATAATATATTTGAACGTTGAATGTTCTCTCAACTTTGGAATAATTTATTTGAACGTTGAATGTTCTCTCAACATCGGAATAATTTATTTGAACGTTGAATGTTCTCTCAACTTTGGAATAATTTATTTGAACTTTGAATGTTGTCTCAACTTTGGAATAATTTATTTGAACGTTGAATGTTCTCAACTTTGGAATAATTTATTTGAACGTTGAATGTTCTCTCAACTTTGGAATAATTTATTTGAACGTTGAATATTCTCAACTTTGGAATAATTCATTTGAACGTTGAATGTTGTCTCAACTTTGGAATAATTTATTTGAACGTTGAATGTTGTCTCAACTTTGGAATAGTTTATTTGAACGTTGAATGTTGTCTCAACTTTGGAATAATTTATTTGAACGTTGAATGTTGTCTCAACTTTGGAATAATTTATTTGAACGTTGAATGTTGTCTCAACTTTGGAATAATTTATTTGAACGTTGAATGTTCTCAACTTTGGAATAATTTATTTGAACGTTGAATGTTTTCTCAACTTTGGAATAATTTATTTGTGTTGTTAATTTTCGATTGAAGAGTTGGAGCATTTCTATATAAAATATATTTATTGGCTTATATACTTAGCACAACATTATAAAAGTAATAAATGATTAAATGCAAAAAATTATATATCAAAATACAAAAGGTTATTTAAAAATTAAAGATCATCCTTTGTTCTTCATGTCAAAACATCCTTCTTTGTTCTTCATGATTTTTACTGATGTTCCTTTTTTCACAGACATTATACTTTCAATTTGAACGTTGAATGTTCTCAACTTTGGAATAATTTATTTGAACGTTGAATGTTGTCTCAACTTTGGAATAATTTATTTGAACGTTGAATGTTTTCTCAACTTTGGAATAATTTATTTGAACGTTGAATATTCTCAACTTTGGAATAATTTATTTGAACGTTGAATGTTGTCTCAACTTTGGAATAATTTATTTGAACGTTGAATGTTGTCTCAACTTTGGAATAGTTTATTTGAACGTTGAATGTTGTCTCAACTTTGGAATAATTTATTTGAACGTTGAATGTTGTCTCAACTTTGGAATAATTTATTTGAACGTTGAATGTTCTCAACTTTGGAATAATTTATTTGAACGTTGAATGTTGTCTCAAATTTGGAATAATTTATTTGAACGTTGAATGTTGTCTCAACTTTGGAATAATTTATTTGAACGTTGAATGTTCTCAACTTTGGAATAATTTATTTGAACGTTGAATGTTTTCTCAACTTTGAATAATTTATTTGTGTTGTTAATTTTCGATTGAAGAGTTGGAGCATTTCTATATAAAATATATTTATTGGCTTATATACTTAGCACAACATTATAAAAGTAATAAATGATTAAATGCAAAAAATTATATATCAAAATACAAAAGGTTATTTAAAAATTAAAGATCATCCTTTGTTCTTCATGTCAAAATATCCTTCTTTGTTCTTCATGATTTTTACTGATGTTCCTTTTTTCACAGACATTATACTTTCAATTTGAACGTTGAATGTTCTCAACTTTGGAATAATTTATTTGAAAGTTGAATGTTGTCTCAACTTTGGAATAATTTATTTGAACGTTGAATGTTTTCTCAACTTTGGAATAATTTATTTGAACGTTGAATATTCTCAACTTTGGAATAATTTATTTGAACGTTGAATGTTGTCTCAACTTTGGAATAATTTATTTGAACGTTGAATGTTGTCTCAACTTTGGAATAGTTTATTTGAACGTTGAATGTTGTCTCAACTTTGGAATAATTTATTTGAACGTTGAATGTTGTCTCAACTTTGGAATAATTTATTTGAACGTTGAATGTTGTCTCAACTTTGGAATAATTTATTTGAACGTTGAATGTTCTCAACTTTGGAATAATTTATTTGAACGTTGAATGTTCTCTCAACTTTGGAATAATTTATTTGAACGTTGAATGTTCTCTCAACTTTGGAATAATTTAATTGAACGTTGAATGTTCTCAACTTTGGAATAATTTATTTGAACGTTGAATGTTCTCTCAACTTTGGAATAATTTATTTGAACGTTGAATGTTCTCAACTTTGGAATAATTTATTTGAACGTTGAATGTTCTCAACTTTGGAATAATTTATTTGAACGTTGAATGTTGTCTCAACTTTGGAATAGTTTATTTGAACGTTGAATGTTGTCTCAACTTTGGAATAATTTATTTGAACGTTGAATGTTGTCTCAACTTTGGAATAATTTATTTGAACGTTGAATGTTGTCTCAACTTTAGAATAATTTATTTGAACGTTGAATGTACTCAACTTTGGAATAATTTATTTGAACGTTGAATGTTGTCTCAACTTTGGAATAATTTATTTGAACGTTGAATGTTCTCAACTTTGGAATAATTTATTTGAACGTTGAATGTTCTCAACTTTGCAATAATTTATTTGAACGTTGAATGTTTTCTCAACTTTGGAATAATTTATTTGAACGTTGAATATTCTCAACTTTGGAATAATTTATTTGAACGTTGAATGTTGTCTCAACTTTGGAATAATTTATTTGAACGTTGAATGTTGTCTCAACTTTGGAATAGTTTATTTGAACGTTGAATGTTGTCTCAACTTTGGAATAATTTATTTGACGTTGAATGTTGTCTCAACTTTGGAATAATTTATTTGAACGTTGAATGTTGTCTCAACTTTGGAATAATTTATTTGAACGTTGAATGTTCTCAACTTTGGAATAATTTATTTGAACGTTGAATGTTCTCAACTTTGGAATAATTTATTTGAACGTTGAATGTTTTCTCAACTTTGGAATAATTTATTTGTGTTGTTAATTTTCGATTGAAGAGTTGGAGCATTTCGATATAAAATATATTTATTGGCTTATATACTTATCACAACATTATAAAAGTAATAAATGATTAAATGCAAAAAATTATATATCAAAATACAAAAGCTTATTTAAAAATTAAAGATCATCCTTTGTTCTTCATGTCAAAACATCCTTCTTTGTTCTTCATGATTTTTACTGATGGTCCTTTTTTCACAGACATTATACTTTCAATTTGAACGTTGAATGTTCTCAACTTTGGAATAATTTATTTGAACGTTGAATGTTGTCTCAACTTTGGAATAATTTATTTGAACGTTGAATGTTCTCAACTTTGGAATAATTTATTTGAACGTTGAATGTTTTCTCAACTTTGGAATAATTTATTTGAACGTTGAATATTCTCAACTTTGGAATAATTTATTTGAACGTTGAATGTTGTCTCAACTTTGGAATAATTTATTTGAAAGTTGAATGTTGTCTCAACTTTGGAATAGTTTATTTGAACGTTGAATGTTGTCTCAACTTTGGAATAATTTATTTGAACTTTGAATGTTGTCTCAACTTTGGAATAATTTATTTGAACGTTGAATGTTGTCTCAACTTTGGAATAATTTATTTGAACGTTGAATGTTGTCTCAACTTTGGAATAATTTATTTGAACGTTGAATGTACTCAACTTTGGAATAATTTATTTGAACGTTGAATGTTGTCTCAACTTTGGAATAATTTATTTGAACGTTGAATGTTCTCAACTTTGGAATAATTTATTTGAACGTTGAATGTTCTCAACTTTGCAATAATTTATTTGAACGTTGAATGTTTTCTCAACTTTGGAATAATTTATTTGAACGTTGAATATTCTCAACTTTGGAATAATTTATTTGAACGTTGAATGTTGTCTCAACTTTGGAATAATTTATTTGAACGTTGAATGTTGTCTCAACTTTGGAATAGTTTATTTGAACGTTGAATGTTGTCTCAACTTTGGAATAATTTATTTGACGTTGAATGTTGTCTCAACTTTGGAATAATTTATTTGAACGTTGAATGTTGTCTCAACTTTGGAATAATTTATTTGAACGTTGAATGTTCTCAACTTTGGAATAATTTATTTGAACGTTGAATGTTCTCAACTTTGGAATAATTTATTTGAACGTTGAATGTATTCTCAACTTTGGAATAATTTATTTGTGTTGTTAATTTTCGATTGAAGAGTTGGAGCATTTCGATATAAAATATATTTATTGGCTTATATACTTATCACAACATTATAAAAGTAATAAATGATTAAATGCAAAAAATTATATATCAAAATACAAAAGCTTATTTAAAAATTAAAGATCATCCTTTGTTCTTCATGTCAAAACATCCTTCTTTGTTCTTCATGATTTTTACTGATGGTCCTTTTTTCACAGACATTATACTTTCAATTTGAACGTTGAATGTTCTCAACTTTGGAATAATTTATTTGAACGTTGAATGTTGTCTCAACTTTGGAATAATTTATTTGAACGTTGAATGTTCTCAACTTTGGAATAATTTATTTGAACGTTGAATGTTTTCTCAACTTTGGAATAATTTATTTGAACGTTGAATATTCTCAACTTTGGAATAATTTATTTGAACGTTGAATGTTGTCTCAACTTTGGAATAATTTATTTGAAAGTTGAATGTTGTCTCAACTTTGGAATAATTTATTTGAACGTTGAATGTTGTCTCAACTTTGGAATAATTTATTTGAACGTTGAATGTTGTCTCAACTTTGGAATAATTTATTTGAACGTTGAATGTTGTCTCAACTTTGGAATAATTTATTTGAACGTTGAATGTTCTCAACTTTGGAATAATTTATTTGAACGTTGAATGTTCTCAACTTTGGAATAATTTATTTGAACGTTGAATGTTTTCTCAACTTTGGAATAATTTATTTGTGTTGTTAATTTTCGATTGAAGAGTTGGAGCATTTCGATATAAAATATATTTATTGGCTTATATACTTAGCACAACATTATAAAAGTAATAAATGATTAAATGCAAAAAATTATATATCAAAATACAAAAGGTTATTTAAAAATTAAAGATCATCCTTTGTTCTTCATGTCAAAACATCCTTCTTTGTTCTTCATGATTTTTACTGATGTTCCTTTTTTCACAGACATTATACTTTCAATTTGAACGTTGAATGTTCTCAACTTTGGAATAATTTATTTGAACGTTGAATGTTGTCTCAACTTTGGAATAATTTATTTGAACGTTGAATGTTTTCTCAACTTTGGAATAATTTATTTGAACGTTGAATATTCTCAACTTTGGAAAATTTTTATTTGAACGTTGAATGTTCTCTCAACTTTGGAATAATTTATTTGAACGTTGAATGTTGTCTCAACTTGGGAATAATTTATTTGAACGTTGAATGTTCTCAACTTTGGAAAATTTATTTGAACGTTGAATGTTCTCTCAACTTTGGAATAATTTATTTGAACGTTGAATGTTCTCAACTTTGGAATAATTTATTTGAACGTTGAATGTTCTCAACTTTGGAATAATTTATTTGAACGTTGAATGTTTTCTCAACTTTGGAATAATTTATTTGAACGTTGAATATTCTCAACTTTGGAATAATTTATTTGAACGTTGAATGTTGTCTCGACTTTGGAATAATTTATTTGAACCTTGAATGTTGTCTCAACTTTGGAATAGTTTATTTGAACGTTGAATGTTGTCTCAACTTTGGAATAATTTATTTGACGTTTAATGTTGTCTCAACTTTGGAATAATTTATTTGAACGTTGAATGTTGTCTCAACTTTTGAATAATTTATTTGAACGTTGAATGTTCTCAACTTTGGAATAATTTATTTGAACGTTGAATGTTCTCAACTTTGGAATAATTTATTTGAACGTTGAATGTTTTCTCAACTTTGGAATAATTTATTTGTGTTGTTAATTTTCGATTGAAGAGTTGGAGCATTTCGATATAAAATATATTTATTGGCTTATATACTTATCACAACATTATAAAAGTAATAACTGATTAAATGCAAAAAATTATATATCAAAATACAAAAGCTTATTTAAAAATTAAAGATCATCCTTTGTTCTTCATGTCAAAACATCCCTCTTTGTTCTTCATGATTTTTACTGATGGTCCTTTTTTCACAGACATTATACTTTCAATTTGAACGTTGAATGTTCTCAACTTTGGAATAATTTATTTGAACGTTGAATGTTTTCTCAACTTTGGAATAATTTATTTAAACGTTGAATATTCTCAACTTTGGAATAATTTATTTGAACGTTGAATGTTGTCTCAACTTTGGAATAATTTATTTGAACGTTGAATGTTGTCTCAACTTTGTAATAGTTTATTTGAACGTTGAATGTTGTCTCAACTTTGGAATAATTTATTTGAACGTTGAATGTTGTCTCAACTTTGGAATAATTTATTTGAACGTTGAATGTTGTCTCAACTTTGGAATAATTTATTTGAACGTTGAATGTTCTCAACTTTGGAATAATTTATTTGAACGTTGAATGTTCTCTCAACATCGGAATAATTTATTTGAACGTTGAATGTTCTCTCAACTTTGGAATAATTTATTTGAACGTTGAATGTTGTCTCAACTTTGGAATAATTTATTTGAACGTTGAATGTTCTCAACTTTGGAATAATTTATTTGAACGTTGAATGTTTTCTCAACTTTGGAATAATTTATTTGAACGTTGAATATTCTCAACTTTGGAATAATTTATTTGAACGTTGAATGTTGTCTCAACTTTGGAATAATTTATTTGAACGTTGAATGTTGTCTCAACCTTGGAATAATTTATTTGACGTTGAATGTTGTCTCAACTTTGGAATAATTTATTTGAACGTTGAATGTTGTCTCAACTTTGCAATAATTTATTTGAACGTTGAATGTTCTCAACTTTGGAATAATTTATTTGAACGTTGAATGTTCTCAACTTTGGAATAATTTATTTGAACGTTGAATGTTTTCTCAACTTTGGAATGATTTATTTGTGTTGTTAATTTTCGATTGAAGAGT
This sequence comes from Cordylochernes scorpioides, assembly GCA_030710605.1. NCBI lineage: Eukaryota > Metazoa > Arthropoda > Arachnida > Pseudoscorpiones > Chernetidae > Cordylochernes > Cordylochernes scorpioides. The sequence goes on along the minus strand of CP092870.1, from coordinate 63,568,240 downwards.
TGGAGCATTTCGATATAAAATATATTTATTGGCTTATATACTTAGCACAACATTATAAAAGTAATAAATGATTAAATGCAAAAAAATTATATATCAAAATACAAAAGGTTATTTAAAAATTAAAGATCATCCTTTGTTCTTCATGTCAAAACATCCTTCTTTGTTCTTCATGATTTTTACTGATGTTCCTTTTTTCACAGACATTATACTTTCAATTTGAACGTTGAATGTTCTCAACTTTGGAATAATTTATTTGAACGTTGAATGTTGTCTCAACTTTGGAATAATTTATTTGAACGTTGAATGTTTTCTCAACTTTGGAATAATTTATTTGAACGTTGAATATTCTCAACTTTGGAATAATTCATTTGAACGTTGAATGTTGTCTCAACTTTGGAATAATTTATTTGAACGTTGAATGTTGTCTCAACTTTGGAATAGTTTATTTGAACGTTGAATGTTGTCTCAACTTTGGAATAATTTATTTGAACGTTGAATGTTGTCTCAACTTTGGAATAATTTATTTGAACGTTGAATGTTGTCTCAACTTTGGAATAATTATTTTGAACGTTGAATGTTCTCAACTTTGGAATAATTTATTTGAACGTTGAATGTTCTCTCAACTTTGGAATAATTTATTTGAACGTTGAATGTTCTCTCAACTTTGGAATAATTTATTTGAACGTTGAATGTTGTCTCAACTTGGGAATAATTCATTTGAACGTTGAATGTTCTCAACTTTGGAATAATTTATTTGAACGTTGAATGTTCTCTCAACTTTGGAATAATTTATTTGAACGTTGAATGTTCTCAACTTTGGAATAATTTATTTGAACGTTGAATGTTCTCAACTTTGGAATAATTTATTTGAACGTTGAATGTTGTCTCAACTTTGGAATAGTTTATTTGAACGTTGAATGTTGTCTCAACTTTGGAATAATTTATTTGAACGTTGAATGTTGTCTCAACTTTGGAATAATTTATTTGAACGTTGAATGTTGTCTCAACTTTGGAATAATTTATTTGAACGTTGAATGTTCTCAACTTTGGAATAATTTATTTGAACGTTGAATGTTGTCTCAACTTTGGAATAATTTATTTGAACGTTGAATGTTCTCAACTTTGGAATAATTTATTTGAACGTTGAATGTTCTCAACTTTGGAATAATTCATTTGAACGTTGAATGTTTTCTCAACTTTGAATAATTTATTTGTGTTGTTAATTTTCGTTTGAAGAGTTGGAGCATTTCGATATAAAATATATTTATTGGCTTATATACTTAGCACAACATTATAAAAGTAATACATGATTAAATGCAAAAAATATATATCAAAATACAAAAGGTTATTTAAAAATTAAAGATCATCCTTTGTTCTTCATGTCAAAACATCCTTCTTTGTTCTTCATGATTTTTACTGATGGTCCTTTTTTCACAGACATTATACTTTCAATTTGAACGTTGAATGTTCTCAACTTTGGAATAATTTATTTGAACGTTGAATGTTGTCTCAACTTTGGAATAATTTATTTGAACGTTGAATGTTTTCTCAACTTTGGAATAATTTATTTGAACGTTGAATGTTTTCTCAACTTTGGAATAATTTATTTGAACGTTGAATATTCTCAACTTTGGAATAATTTATTTGAACGTTGAATGTTGTCTCAACTTTGGAATAATTTATTTGAACGTTGAATGTTGTCTCAACTTTGGAATAGTTTATTTGAACGTTGAATGTTGTCTCAACTTTGGAATAATTTATTTGAACGTTGAATGTTGTCTCAACTTTGGAATAATTTATTTGAACGTTGAATGTTGTCTCAACTTTGGAATAATTTATTTGAAAGTTGAATGTTCTCTCAACTTTGGAATAATTTATTTGAACGTTGAATGTTCTCTCAACATCGGAATAATTTATTTGAACGTTGAATGTTCTCTCAACTTTGGAATAATTTATTTGAACGTTGAATGTTGTCTCAACTTTGGAATAATTTATTTGAACGTTGAATGTTCTCAACTTTGGAATAATTTATTTGAACGTTGAATGTTCTCAACTTTGGAATAATTTATTTGAACGTTGAATGTTGTCTCAACTTTGGAATAATTTATTTGAACGTTGAATGTTGTCTCAACTTTGGAATAATTTATTTGAACGTTGAATGTTGTCTCAACTTTGGAATAATTTATTTGAACGTTGAATGTTCTCTCAACTTTGGAATAGTTTATTTGAACGTTGAATGTTCTAAACTTTGGAATAATTTATTTGAACTTTGCATGAACTTGGGAACATCATGATAATATATATTGTAATATTCAATGATTTGAACTTTAGAATAATCTATTTGTGAACATTGAATGCTATAAACTTCAAGATAACATATATAAATGTTGAATTATTTGAACTTCAGAATTATTTATTTGAACGTTGAATGATCAGAACCTTAAAAAAATTAATTTTAAAGTTGAATTATCTGTGAACTTCGGGATAATTTATCTAACATAAATTATCTAAACTTCATGAATAATATATTTGAACAATGTTCTCTCTCTCTCTCTGAACTTTGGAATAATCAATTTGAATATTTAATGATTTAAACTTACTTACTGGGTAATATCATCATGCGGATCTTTGAATGTTCCCCCAAATTGCTTCAAGATTAATTCATATTATGATACATTAGCGCGCCATCTGTAATGATAATTTGAAACTATTATAGACACGTATGATATTTTACTATATATAATAATTAAGCCACAGTTCCACAGAACAAAGGGCTACCAGGAAGAACTTGAATTAATCTAAAACATTTACAGACAGCAGGATACCAGGAATCTCTTACTTTGATAGATACAAACCTGGAATCTAACCACTCTACCTGTCCATCCGTTCTCTGAATGATACTAAACCATCAGCAGCAATATCCAGGATGTAATATTCGTATATATTGTTTTGACCAAGGACTTGGTTGTTGTTGTGTGATGTAATCAATATATAGCGTAAGCTATTCATGTTTTTAGTTCTTATGATAATTCTGTAATAATAAACTATTATACAAATATATAACAGTAGCATACAATATCCTTTAATAAAAACTACACTACCTAAGTTTATTGAATATTATGTAGAAGAGTACATAACACAGCAAACTACCTACGTATAGAATTCCAATCTTACTTCACCAACAGCCGATCCATTGACACAATAACTCAATTGTCCATCAACAATTGACAAATTCCAAACAACAAGGTAAGTAATCTTATTTCATGTGTGAAATTGTGTCCTTCTAATTATATGCATTATATAAACTTGTATAGCTGAAACACGATCAAGAAAAACAGCAGTAATATACATAAATAACATTAAAACACAAAATAACACTAAAAACAATACTAAACACACAGCATACTACATTAATACTACTACATCCAAAACAACACACAAATAATACCAAAGCGCGCGCGCGACACATATAAACAAACACCAAAAACAATATATAAACAAACAAACAAACACCAAAACAATATAAAAAAAAAAACACGACAAAATAGTATAGAGAAATAACACCAATACAAGAAACCAAAACGACTTAAAAACACATACAAAATAAAACCTGAACAGCATACAAATAACACCAAATAAACATACTAACAAACACAGACTTTAAAAAAAAAACACACATACACACGACAAAATGGCATACAGAAATAATACCAAAACAAAAAACCAAAATGACATAAAAATTACATATAAAATAAAACAAAACTACATACAAAATAAAACCAAAACTACATACAAAAATAAAAACAAAGCAACATACAAAAATAAAATCAAAACAACTTACGAAAAAACAAAACAAACTACAAAATAAAAACAAAACTACATACAAAATAAAACCAAAACAACATACAAAATAAAACCAAACAACATATACAAAATAAAAACAAAACAACATACAAAATAAAACCAAAACTGCATACAAAATAAAACCAAAACTACATACAAAATAAAAACAAAACAACATACAAAATAGAAACAAAGCAACATACAAAATAAAAACAAAGCAACATACAAAATAAAACCAAAACTACATACAAAATAAAACCAAAACTACATACAAAAATAAAACCAAAACTACATACAAAATAAAAACAAAGCAACATACATAATAAAGCCAAAACAACATACAAAATAAAATCAAACCTACATACAAAAATAAAACCAAAACTACATACAAAAATAAAACCAAAACATATACAAAATAAAAACAAAACTGCATACAAAATAAAACCAAAACTACATACAAAATAAAAACAAAGCAACATACAAAATAGAAACAAAGCAACATACAAAATAAAAACAAAGCAACATACAAAATAAAACCAAAACTACATACAAAATAAAACCAAAACTACATACAAAAATAAAACCAAAACAAATACAAAATAAAAACAAAGCAACATACAAAAATAAAACCAAAACAACATACTAAAAAACAAAACAAACTACAAAATAAAAACAAAACAACAAACAAAAATAAAAACAAAGCAAAATACAAAATGAAATCAAAACAACAAGCAAAAACAAAATTCCAAATAAAAACAAAACAACATACAAAATGAAACCAAAACCATATACAGGAATGTCACCAGATGACTATCAATGTGTGTGTGCTTGAAACTACAAACAAGAATTATATTTGATTATTTTATTGAATAATAGTTAATATTTTATATAAAAAGTCTTTAAAACAAGAAGAAAATTTTCTTAAAACGTCGAGCCAGAGATCTTGCATTTCGGGGACCTGCAACAAACATCTGTCACCAACCTGAACAGAACAGAGCGGATTATAAATAACTGGAATGATAAAGAAATATATATTCATAGATTCAACATATATATATATATCGTATATTTTAAACTGTATAATAATGACACTTTCTATTTACTACCACCCGATGTTTTGTATATAAACTATTTGTATTTTAAACCCCTTTTTGTATATAAACTAAAATTGGTGTCGTCAAAATAAAGATCCAAAGAGTTTCGGTCAGCTGCTGGCAGGGACAGAGGGGAGGAAAGAGGCAACGCCCAGCCCATGTGGGGTCCCGAGGGACATTTTTATGGACAACCCCTGAAAACAGGACAGGTTTTGGCGGGGGGTCAGCAGCAGATGGTTCTGGAGGGTGGCCATCGGCAGACGGCTCCTGTCTTGCACACACTCGCTCTCCCTCCATGTCTCGGTGATAAGCATCCAAGTTTGTGTCATGGCCTCTACCTCTGTCCCGTGGGCTGTTCCCGATCACTCTCGGTGTTAACGTCTAGCCCTGCGTCTGCTTCTTGTTGTCCGCGTGTGGGAAGAACCTCAACACTCGCCTCACGTACACGACTGCCAGCTTATCCATACGTCGGCATTTGCAACAATATTACACATATATATATATATTGTATATAAACTAAAATTGGTGTCGTCAAAATAAAGATCCAAAGAGTTTCGGTCAGCTGCTGGCAGGGACAGAGGGGAGGATATATATATATGTGTAATATTGTTGCAAATGCCGACGTATGGATAAGCTGGCAGTCGTGTACGTGAGGCGAGTGTTGAGGTTCTTCCCACACGCGGACAACAAGAAGCAGACGCAGGGCTAGACGTTAACACCGAGAGTGATCGGGAACAGCCCACGGGACAGAGGTAGAGGCCATGACACAAACTTGGATGCTTATCACCGAGACATGGAGGGAGAGCGAGTGTGTGCAAGACAGGAGCCGTCTGCCGATGGCCACCCTCCAGAACCATCTGCTGCTGACCCCCCGCCAAAACCTGTCCTGTTTTCAGGGGTTGTCCATAAAAATGTCCCTCGGGACCCCACATGGGCTGGGCGTTGCCTCTTTCCTCCCCTCTGTCCCTGCCAGCAGCTGACCGAAACTCTTTGGATCTTTATTTTGACGACACCAATTTTAGTTTATATACAAAAAGGGGTTTAAAATACAAATAGTTTATATACAAAACATCGGGTGGTAGTAAATAGAAAGTGTCATTATTATACAGTTTAAAATATACGATTTTATAATAATATAATAATAAAAATATTTATATATAGTATATGTCACATATCTTCCAATTAGTTGGAGCCGATACTTTATAAGATCCTACCCTTCTATTAAAATGTACTCTGTTTCTATTTGCTACCACCCCCATATTTTGTATATATGCTATATCTTTATTAATAATACCTGTACACCCCTATTTGTATTTGAACTAAAAAATATGACATCAAAATAAAAAGCCAAAGTTGGTGGCAGCTGGGGACAGAGAGGGAGGAAATAGACGACGCCCAGATGGGACCATCTCCAGGGCTTTATATAGACGACCTCTATCAACAGGTTTTAGCAGGGGGTCAGCGGCAGTATGTTCTACAGGGTGTCCATCGGCAGACCGCTTCTGTCTCTCTCAGTCTGGCTCTCCATGTCTCGGTGATAGGCATCAAGTTTGTGTCATGGCCTCTACCTCTGTCCCGTGGGCTGTCCCCGATCACTCTCGGTGCTAATATCTAGCCCTGCCTCTGCTTCTTGTTGTCCGCGTGTGGGAAGAACATCAACACTCGCCTCACGTACACGACTGCCAGTTTATCCATACGTCGACAGGATCATTTGCAGCAATATTACATATATATTAACACGAAGCAATAACGCGCCATCTATACATATAAAATGAAAGGAATTAAAAGCACGAATGTTTCTTTTATACATAATTACATTACATTTATTACATATATATGTTAAATATTAACTCAATTATTTGTATTTTTATTAAATACAGTAGAACCTCCCTTTAGCGGACACCTCTTCACAAAGGACAGTTTTCATTTGCAAAATTATCAAATTTTACTATTTAACAACTTTCCGTTAAGAGGACATCTCTCCCTAAAGGACACTTTGGTTCTGTAATTAGGAGTCTTTTACAGGAAGGTTCTACTGTATATTATTTTTAAAATTAAATATATATATGTGGTGATTTGTGAAGCAGTCGTGGTAGTTGTATGATGAGTGGTAAGGACACAAAGGAGACAGGATCCAGAGGCAAAAACCGGTAGGGAGTAGATCAGGGAGGAAAGAGAGAAGGTCCGAGGACTACCCAGGGAACAACTGGTGTCGAGACCACCTCGAACTGACCCCTGATCATCACATCCAGCCGCCTTTAAACCGATTCGAGTAAGATAAATCCCCTAGGGGAGAATGAAGACTTGAAACTTCTTTACCAAAGGGTTGAACCCAGCTATCTTCCCTTGAAGACACACGAGATAACCAAGTGTGTATACACTCATGGACAAAACTTAAGGAAGTTGTACCTTTTAGCATGTATATCGGGATTGAGACAATAACTCTGAAAGATATTACAGTGACCTTTATTGAAGACACACGAGAGAACCAAGTGTGTATACACTCATGGACAAAACTTAAGGAAGTTGTACCTTTTAGAATGTATATCGGGATTGAGACAATAACTCTGAAAGGTTTTACAGTGACATTTATTAAAGACACACGAGATAAGTGTGAACAACCTCTGTCTCCTTAAAAAATATATATATAATAGACGACCGATGACATCAAAGATTTTCCCCCTTCTTAATTTTTGTCCATGAGTGTAATTTTCAGGTTAGGTTATTTCTATGATTGCTGCACGGTGAATATACTAATATCATACATATGATTGGGATGTCTACTCACGTCTACAGAGGCCATGTCTCATATGTAGTCCAGACTGACAGGAACAACGGTATCCTTGGGATTGATCCTTGTCTTCTAAACAATCAGCATTTCTTCTCTGACAGTCCAGTGAACCTCTTGCTCCAGCTTCACATGGCGATGGTTCTGTAACATATCATTTTACAAGGTATTACACAGGAAAAAAGGTAAAAATTAAGAAATATCAGATAGTAATATCAAAACATAGGTTTATCATGATTGTCTTCCTTGAGGAGATTGACAGAGAGTCACTTAATCATCGGAATTATATATATAATTGGTTGTTGTGTCCAATGAAGAACCTCAAATGCATCCATACATCTCTATCACAGCAGTCGTAATGTTCTTGGGTGTATAAAGTTGCTGTTCTGGGTCAATTTTCTGTTGTTGTCGTGTCCAATGAAGAGCCTCAGATGTCTCCATACATCTCTATCACAGCAGTCGTAATGTTCTTGGGTGTATAAAGTTGCTGTTCTGGGTCAAATTTCTGTTGTTATCGTGTCCAATGAAGAGTCTCAGATGTCTCCATACATCTCTATCACAGCAGTCGCATTGTTCTTGGGTGTGTAAAGTTGCTGTTCTGGGTCAATTTTCTGCTGTTGTCGTGTCCAATGAAGAGCCTCAGATGTCTCCATACATCTCTATCACAGCAGTCGTAATGTTCTTGGGTGTATAAAGTTGCTGTTCTGGGTCAATTTTCTGTTGTTGTCGTGTCCAATGAAGAGCCTCAGATGTCTCCATACATCTCTATCACAGCAGTCGTAATGTTCTTGGGTGTATAAAGTTGCTGTTCTGGGTCAAATTTCTGTTGTTGTCGTGTCCAATGAAGAGCCTCAGATGTCTCCATACATCTCTATCACAGCAGTCGTAATGTTCTTGGGTGTATAAAGTTGCTGTTCTGGGTCAATTTTCTGTTGTTATCGTGTCCAATGAAGAGTCTCAGATGTCTCCATACATCTCTATCACAGCAGTCGCATTGTTCTTGGGTGTGTAAAGTTGCTGTTCTGGGTCAATTTTCTGCTGTTGTCGTGTCCAATGAAGAGCCTCAGATGTCTCCATACATCTCTATCACAGCAGTCGTAATGTTCTTGGGTGTATAAAGTTGCTGTTCTGGGTCAATTTTCTGTTGTTGTCGTGTCCAATGAAGAGCCTCAGATGTCTCCATACATCTCTATCACAGCAGTCGTAATGTTCTTGGGTGTATAAAGTTGCTGTTCTGGGTCAATTTTCTGTTGTTGTCGTGTCCAATGAAGAGTCTCAGATGTCTCCGTACATCTCTATCACAGCAGTCGTAATGTTCTTGGGTGTGTAAAGTTGCTGTTCTGGGTCAATTTTCTGCTGTTGTTGTGTCCAATGAAGAGTCTCAGGTGTCTCCGTACATCTCTATCACAGCAGTCGTAATGTTCTTGGGTGTGTAAAGTCGCTGTTCTGGGTCAATTTTCTGCTGTTGTCGTGTCCAATGAAGAGTCTCAGATGTCTCCGTACATCTCTATCACAGCAGTCGTAATGTTCTTGGGTGTGTAAAGTTGCTGTTCTGGGTCAAATTTCTGCTGTTGTCGTGTCCAATGAAGAGTCTCAGATGTCTCCGTACATCTCTATCACAGCAGTCGTAATGTTCTTGGGTGTGTAAAGCTGCTGTTCTGGGTCAATTTTCTGTTGTTGTGGTGTACAATGAAGAGCCTCAGATGTCTCCGTACATCTCTATCACAGCAGTCGTAATGTTCTTGGGTGTGTAAAGTTGCTGTTCTGGGTCAATTTTCTGCTGTTGTCGTGTCCAATGAAGAGTCTCAGATGTCTCCGTACATCTCTATCACAGCAGTCGTAATGTTCTTGGGTGTGTAAAGTTGCTGTTCTGGGTCAATTTTCTGCTGTTGTCGTGTCCAATGAAGAGTCTCAGATGTCTCCGTACATCTCTATCACAGCAGTCGTAATGTTCTTGGGTGTGTAAAGCTGCTGTTCTGGGTCGATTTTCTGCTGTTGTCGTGTCCAATGAAGAGTCTCAGATGTCTCCGTACATCTCTATCACAGCAGTCGTAATGTTCTTGGGTGTGTAAAGCTGCTGTTCTGGGTCAATTTTCTGTTGTTGTCGTGTACAATGAAGAGCCTCAGATGTCTCCGTACATCTCTATCACAGCAGTCGTAATGTTCTTGGGTGTGTAAAGTTGCTGTTCTGGGTCAAATTTCTGCTGTTGTCGTGTCCAATGAAGAGTCTCAGATGTCTCCGTACATCTCTATCACAGCAGTCGTAATGTTCTTGGGTGTGTAAAGCTGCTGTTCTGGGTCAATTTTCTGCTGTTGTCGTGTCCAATGAAGAGTCTCAGATGTCTCCGTACATCTCTATCACAGCAGTCGTAATGTTCTTGGGTGTGTAAAGCTGCTGTTCTGTGTCAATTTTCTGTTGTTGTGGTGTACAATGAAGAGCCTCAGATGTCTCCGTACATCTCTATCACAGCAGTCGTAATGTTCTTGGGTGTGTAAAGCTGCTGTTCTGGGTCAATTTTCTGTTGTTGTGGTGTACAATGAAGAGCCTCAGATGTCTCCGTACATCTCTATCACAGCAGTCACAATGTTCTTGGGTGTGTAAAACTGCTGTTCTGGGTCAATTTTCTGTTGTTGTTGTGTCCAATGAAGAGCCTCAGATGTATCCATACATCTCTATCACAGTAGTCGCTATGTTCTTGGGTGTCTAAAGCTGCTGGGTCAATTTTCTGTTGTTGTTATGTCCAATGAAGAGCCACAGATGTCTCCATACATCTCTATCACAGTAGTCGCAATGTTCTTGGGTGTCTAAAGCTGCTGGGTCAATTTTCTGTTGTTGTTGTGTCCAATGAAGAGCCTCAGATGTCTCCATACATCTCTATCACAGCGGTCGCTATGTTCTTGGGTGTGTAAAGCTGCTGGGTCAATTTTGTGTTGTTGTCGTGTCCAATGAAGAGCCTCAGATGTCTCCGTACATCTCTATCACAGCAGTCGTAATGTTATCAGGTGTGTAAAGCTGCTTTTCTGGGCCAATTTTCTGCAAGGATGCGGCTATTGCTGGACATGAGAATATGTGGGAAGGTGCTAGTTCCACACTAGTACAATAAATAATTGTTTTAACTTAATGTTTTTGATGGCTTCCTTAAGTTTTGTCCATGAGTATGTGGGGACACCTTTGCTTCAGCGAGCGCGGAGAAAGCTCCACTACAAATACGGGCGGTAGTGTGGCGCGGCCTCACTACAGCTCGGCAAGCGCGAGCTGGAAGAATACGTCACTACGAATGCGCGCGGGGAGACATCCGGGACTTTCTGGCCACGCGCGTCATCAACAAAAAGGCTTGCTCCCAACGGCCGTTACTTCTTTTTTCTTTATATTATTCTGGCTTTAAATAAATTAATTTAAATTATAAAAAATAATTATAATTTTATCAGCGCGGCCTTTCCACAAGCCTCACCAACATGCACGCAACCATCCCACAAATGTATAATGACTATATTTACCTTGGCAGGTTCCATTCCTCATGACAAAGTCAGGTTTACAGTAGCACTCGTAGCCTTCAGGATCAGTTTCCGTCAGTTCCCGGCAGAGGGCGTTCTTGGTATTACAATCCAGGGACCCGAGTCCGTCCTTGTGACACGAGTTCAGTACTGGACATATACAGCTCGTCTCTATCAAATCTTAACAATCTCTTAGATATTATTTCCAAAATCACTATATTAGGTACCACTCAACAAGAACAACCTAGTTTATGATATTTAAAACAATGAATAATATATGTATCGTAATTTAAACAATGTGATATGTAATTAATAAAGTATGACGTCTTTTCCAGTCGTCTCAAAGTGACACCAGTTTGCCACAGGACCCCAGGGGAGGGGAGGATGACCCACATAAGACTGACCAATGAGCATCAACACCCAGGGGATCCAGAGAGGGACAAAAAGGGGCGTTTGGTTCGGATGTTGACAGTTAGTTAGTTTACAGTGGATATCTCGGACAGACCCGCTCAGTACTAGGTCCATTGACATCTCACGGCGGCCCTCGTGGCCGCCGTTTTGGCTCCTCTCTGCCCCCGCAGCTTCATGCAGGACGCCGAGCTTTCCTCAGTTGATCCTCAACTTTCCCCTGGTCCTGTTGCCACGTGAGACGTCCTGGAAAAGCGTCTTTTGATCCCAAACTTTGTCCTTACTGTCCCGTGCGGACTTCCCATTCTGCACGCCTTGCCACTCAACCCCGACTGCTTCCAACTCACTTGTTGGCTTACCCGGGTTTACGACATATATGAAGGTTATTCACATATTAAAACAAAGTGTACAATACGGGATTCGATCCCGGTTCATGACTGTCGGGAATCGAGGGTGTTACCTACTTGTCCAATATTAGATATTAGAAGTCACTATATATGTGAAAAATAAGAAAGAAAATAGAAAAGTGGTCAAATGTTGATATTAAAAACTAAAAAAATCATATTCTGACCGCATACATGAGCATTTCAGCTAGTAGAGCTTCATTAACACAAAGATTAATGTGAATATAGAGGTTGTGCCTGGCTGGCATTCATAGTTTTTAATTTAAAGATACTTCGGCCAGTAAATCTTTTTATTATCTCGACGTTTCGACAAAAATCTTTTGTCCTCGTTAGGAACAAATAAAAATTAAAACATTTAGCAAGGCGTTATAAACGATTCTTTAACGCCTTGCCAAATGCTTTAATTTTTATTTTTTTCTGAGACGAGGACAAAATATCTTTGTCGAAAGGTCGAGATAATAAAAAGATTTACTGGTCGAAATATATATGTCTTTGATATTAAAGACAAATATTATTGTCGTAAATTAGAAATAATGCTCATAAAGATTGAAAACCTTTCTACTGTACTTTTCAAGGCTTTTCCAGGGCTTTTCAATCAGTTAGTCAATTCATATGCAAATATGTCATATAAAGGATGTAATATTTATTTACATACAAACTATACACTCACATAACGAACTGAAAAAACAAAATTTACAAAGAGAAATACTTAACAACAATAATAGGCGAAGAAAAAGCTATTATTATGAATCATTTGTATCAATCCATTTATAATGCTAAATATACAATTCGCGTAATATTTTTACAAACGTAATTCCTAAACAGTTCCATCCAAATTTTATATTCACTCAATTTGTCACATCACACGGCCAGAAATACTTACATAAAAGAGGTCTATCAGAAACATCAAATTGTTCCTGCGGAGAAACTGAACAAACGTCACCTTATCTATGACTGTCCGAACTTTAAAGAAGTGAGATTGTTCCCTGATCTAAATGTTCTCTTACATTTTTGTCTATATACATTTTATGTACTCTGTCGATGAATACAGGTAATATATAAATATTTTAGTAAAAAATAATGATATTCCACCCTTCAGTGTAACATATATAAACAGAATGATCCAATACAGTATTAGAGCTCTAAAGAAGCGGTCAGGTAGATTGAATTGGTGAAACCGCTGGGAGGGTTTGTAATTCTACTGTCCTAAAAGCTTATGTCCATAGTTTACTTAAATACCTTTTCTAAGATTCCACCCTTCAGTGTAACATATATAAACAGAATGATCCAATACAGTATTAGAGCTCTAAAGAAGCGGTCAGGTAGATTGAATTGGTGAAACCGCTGGGAGGGTTTGTAATTCTACTGTCCTAAAAGCTTATGTCCATAGTTTACTTAAATACCTTTTCTAAGATTCCACCCTTCAGTGTAACATATAAAAGCAGAATGATCCAATACAGTATTAGAGCTCTAATGAAGCGGTCTGGTGGAATAAATTGGTGAAACCGCTGGGAGGGTTTGTAAATCTACTGTCCTAAAAGCTTATGTCCATAGTTTACTTAAATACCATTTCTAAGATTCCACCCTTTAGTGTAACATATATAAACAGAATGATCCAATACAGTGTTAGAACTCTAAAGAAGCGGTCTGGTAGATTAAATTGGTGAAACTGCTGGGAGGGTTTGTAAATCTACTGTCCTAAAAGCTTATATCCATAGTTTACTTAAATACCATTTCTAAGATTCCACCCTTCAGTGTAACATATATAAACAGAATGATCCAATACAGTATTAGAGCTTTAAAGAAGCGGTCTGGTATATTAAAAATTGGTGAAACCGCTGGGATGGTTTGTAATTCTACTGTCCTAAAAGCTTATGTCCATAGTTCACTTAAATACCATTTCTAAGATTCCACCCTTCAGTGTAACATATATAAACAGAATGATCCAATACAGTATTAGAGCTCTAAAGAAGCGGTCTGGGGGAATAAATTGGTGAAACTGCTGGGAGGGTTTGTAATTCTACTGTCCTAAAAGCTTATGTCCATAGTTTACTTAAATACCATTTCTAAGATTCCACCCTTCAGTGTAACATATATAAACAGAATGATCCAATACAGTATTAGAGCTTTAAAGAAGCGGTCTGGGGGAATAAATTGGTGAAACTGCTGGGAGGGTTTGTAATTCTACTGTCCTAAAAGCTTATGTCCATAGTTTACTTAAATACCATTTCTAAGATTCCACCCTTCAGTGTAACATATATAAACAGAATGATCCAATACAGTATTAGAGCTCTAAAGAAGCGGTCTGGGGGAATAAATTGGTGAAACTGCTGGGAGGGTTTGTAATTCTACTGTCCTAAAAGCTTATGTCCATAGTTTACTTAAATACCATTTCTAAGATTCCACCCTTCAGTGTAACATATATAAACAGAATGATCCAATACAGTATTAGAGCTCTAAAGAAGCGGTCTGGGGGAATAAATTGGTGAAACTGCTGGGTGGGTTTGTAATTCTACTGTCCTAAAAGCTTATGTCCATAGTTTACTTAAATCCCATTTCTAAGATTCCACCCTTCAGTGTAACATATAAAAGCAGAATGATTCAATACAGTATTAGAGCTCTAAAGAAGCGGTCTGGTAGATTAAATTGGTGAAACCGCTGGGAGGGTTCACCACTGATGAACCAAGCCCTCCCAATATTTTTTTTCATCGCAGTAAGGACAGTAGAAGTTTGTATTATGTATAAAAGAAACATTCGTACTTTTAAATCCTTTCATTTTATAAATATTTTAGTTTTTTTGCGGTGAATTAACAAAGAAAATCCGGTTGAAATGATTATGTGGGACAACCTTTCCGCAAACCTCGATATAGATATTTCTTATTCTTGATATCTCTCCAGTAGTTGATATATGGAGAGTAGGCTATTGACCATTTATCAGAATTCTAAGTCAAAACTTGGGTGTTTTCTTGTTTTAAACTTGTTGGCGTGATAAGGGCTGTCTGCTCTAGTTGCCCTTAAAATCAGACATCGAGGGACCAGTCTTCCACGTGGAGACAATTTCAAGCTGGAGTTTCAGTAAAACGCCCGAGACCAGCCTCACTTTTACACTGACCTTTATTCATCAAAATCTTTCCTTTTATCCTAACCTATTTTACATATCTATTTTACATATATTTCATACATTTACACAAAAACAACAAAAAGAGAGTCGTGTTCTTCTTCTTTCTTATCTCCACACTGGGTGAAGTAGAATGCGTCTGCCATTGTCATTAAGACTGGGAGCACTACTCAGTAACAGGCCACTGACTTAGCTCCAATATGAAATGGTGACATGAGGAACAGACACCATGTACAGCCAACATGGAGTACATCCTGTATCCCTGAATACCTTACAAGGTACTATCAGCATGGCCAGCTGAGCCCAGGTTTTTTAGTGAGCTTGTTACTGCTCCCCCTCCTCCTTTTTCATCCGGGCTTGGGACCGGCAATTGGGAAGTTTCAAAGACAGTAAATCCACATAATACCTACAATATAGATGCGTCTGATATTTGCATACAAAGAAAACGATTATAATCTTGTACAAAACTACTATCTAAACATCCATAGAGGAAGTATGGTGGTGTTCTGGTTCAAATCACATTAATAGGTACCGCTCAGCAAGAGCAACCTAGTTCATGATAATTGAACAATGAATAATATGTGAAGGTTATTCACATAATAAACGATTTTTAAAGCGGGATTCAATCCCGGTTCATGACTGTCGGGAATCGAGCGTGTTACCCTCTTATCCACCGACTTATTGTCGGGAATCGAGCGTGTTACCCTCTTATCCACCGACTTATTGTCGGGAATCGAGCGTGTTACCCTCTTATCCACCAACTTATTGTCGGGAATCGAGCGTGTTACCCTCTTATCCACCGACTTATTGTCGGGAATCGAGCGTGTTACCCTCTTATCCACCGACTTATTGTCGGGAATCGAGCGTGTTACCCTCTTATCCACCGACTTATTGTCGGGAATCGAGCGTGTTACCCTCTTATCCACCGACTTATTGTCGGGAATCGAGCGTGTTACCCTCTTATCCACCGACTTATTGTCGGGAATCGAGCGTGTTACCCTCTCATCCACCGACTTATTGTCGGGAATCGAGCGTGTTACCCTCTCATCCACCGACTTATTGTCGGGAATCGAGCGTGTTACCCTCTCATCCACCGACTTATTGTCGGGAATTATATTTTCATACCTTTTGTTCTTAAAGATTAATTAAGACAATAATCTTTAGTTAGAAGGTGTTCTTTCTAAAACCATTTGTTTGAGAATAAACGTTAAAAGGACTTCTAGGATGTTTCCCCCCAATACATCAGGTTACCAGCGCAACAATATATATATATGTAAATTTGTAAATATTTAATTCTGAGTTTTAATTTGTTTGTAACTCCGCCTTTGCCGGTCCCAAGCCCAGATAAAAAAGGAGAAGAGGGAGCAGTAACAAGCTCACTAAAAAACCTGGGCTCAGCTGGCCATGCTGATAGTACCCTGTAAGGACACCAGGGATACAGGATGAGCAGCGTTTGTACTCCATGTTAGGAGCGGCTGTACATGGCATCTGTTCCTCATGTTAGAGTCAGCCATTTCTTTTGGAACTGAGTCAGTGGCCTGCCACTGAGTAGTGCTCCCAGTCTTAATGACGAAGGGGATACAGGATGTACTCCATGTTGGCTGTACATGGTGTCTGTTCCTCATGTCACCATTTCATATTGGAGCTAAGTCAGTGGCCTGCTACTGAGTAGTGCTCCCAGTCTTAATGACAAAGAGGATACAGGATGTACTCCATGTTGGCTGTACATGGTGTCTGTTCCTCATGTCACCATTTCATATTGGAGCTAAGTCAGTGGCCTGCTACTGAGTAGTGCTCCCAGTCTTAACGACAAAGGAGATACAGGATGTACTCCATGTTGGCTGTACATGGTGTCTGTTCCTCATGTCACCATTTCATATTGGAGCTAAGTCAGTGGCCTGCTACTGAGTAGTGCTCCCAGTCTTAACGACAAAGGGGATACAGGATGTACTCCATGTTGGCTGTACATGGTGTCTGTTCCTCATGTCACCATTTCATATTGGAGCTAAGTCAGTGGCCTGCTACTGAGTAGTGCTCCCAGTCTTAATGACAAAGGGGATACAGGATGTACTCCATGTTGGCTGTACATGGTGTCTGTTCCTCATGTCACCATTTTATATTAGAGCTAAGTCAGTGGCAAGCTACTGAGAAGTGTTCCCAGTTTTAATGACAAAGGGGATACAGGATGTACTCCATGTTGGCTGTACATGGTGTCTGTTCCTCATGTCACCATTTCATATTGGAGCTAAGTCAGTGGCCTGCTACTGAGTAGTGCTCCCAGTTTTAACGACAAAGGGGATACAGGATGTACTCCATGTTGGCTGTACATGGTGTCTGTTCCTCATGTCACCATTTCATATTGGAGCTAAGTCAGTGGCCTGCTACTGAGTAGTGCTCCCAGTCTTAATGACAAAGGGGATACAGGATGTACTCCATGTTGGCTGTACATGGTGTCTGTTCCTCATGTCACCATTTCATATTGGAACTAAGTCAGTGGCCTGCCACTGAGTAGTGCTCCCAGTATTAATGACAAAGGGGATACAGGATGTACACCATGTTGGCTGTACATGGTGTCTGTTCCTCATGTCACCATTACATATTGGAACTAAGTCAGTGGCCTGCTACTGAGTAGTGCTCCCAGTCTTAATGACAAAGGGGATACAGGATGTACTCCATGTTGGCTGTACATGGTGTCTGTTCCTCATGTCGCCATTTCATATTGGAGCTAAGTCAGTGGCCTGCTACTGAGTAGTGCTCCCAGTCTTAATGACAAAGGGGATACAGGATGTACTCCATGTTGGCTGTACATGGTGTCTGTTCCTCATGTCACCATTTCATATTGAAGCTAAGTCAGTGGCCCGCTACTGAGTAGTGCTCCCAGTCTTAATGACAAAGGGGATACAGGATGTACTCCATGTTGGCTGTACATGGTGTCTGTTCCTCATGTCACCATTTCATATTGAAGCTAAGTCAGTGGCCCGCTACTGAGTAGTGCTCCCAGTCTTAATGACAAAGGGGATACAGGATGTACTCCATGTTGGCTGAACATGGTGTCTGTTCCTCATGTCACCATTTCATATTGGAGCTAAGTCAGGGGCCTGCTACTGAGTAGTGTTCCCAGTTTTAATGACAAAGGCATTCTACTTCACACAGTCATGATGGTTGTCAAGCTTTACAAGCTTGATACCCTAATATGATTAAGTGGAGATTAGAAAG